>CAMZMU010000078.1:28384848-28535202 GCA_947311845.1 Poa pratensis | reverse complement strand
GGGATGATCTGCCGCCACCACCCTCGATGGCTGGTATGTGTTGGCCATGAGGAGAACCGTGGGCGCAATGAGCTTTGCTTGAGCAGTTGGTGCAGCAGAATGCGGAGGAACGAGTGCAACACTCTCACTGAGTTCCTGCGCTCGCAGCCACCCACCTTTGCTGATGCTAAGGAGCCACTGGAAGCTGATGATTGGCTTCGTGCTTTGGAGCGCAAGTTCTCCGCGCTGCATGTCCCAGTGGCTGACAAGTCAACTTTGCCACCTATCTCTTGGTTGGTGCTGCTGGCTGTTGGTGGGAAAGCCATGTGGCTTTGTTTCCAGCCAACCATGTCTTCACCTGGGCTGATTTTCGCACTGCCTTCCGTGCGGAGTACATTCCCCAGCCGATCATGGACTTGAAGAGGAGGGAGTTCCTGGACTTGCAACAGGGACGTATGGACCTCCGCACTTATGGTCGAGAGTTCAACCATCTCTCTCGTTACGCCCCAAGGGACGTGACCAATGATGCTGACAAGCAAGAGCTGTTCCGCAAGGGTCTTACGCCAGCTCCGCTATGAGCTATTGCCCTTCAGTTCCAGACCTACCAGGAGCTGTTCAACCAGGCTTTTACTCTTGAGCAAGGAAAAAGGAACTTGAGCTTCCAAGAGGCCCGCACACGGGGACCACCAGAGTTCCTCGGGTTCTGAGAGCAAGAAGCGCAGGGTTTTGTTCCCTACAGCGCTGTACGCGTGCTCCATTCATGCCAAGAGCCGCAGGATACAGGCCACCACCTCGCGCCCACTACTTCGACACTTGGGGTAGGCGGGAGTGGGTACCGTCCTATGCTACCTGCTCCACCTGGACTCACTTGCTACACCTGTGGCCAGGCTGGCCACTACTCCAGGGAGTGCCCCCAGAAGGCACCTCTCGCATTAACTTGCACGAGCCCCTGCCACACCAGCTGGCAAGGCTGGACCTATTGTGCGTGGTCGCCTGAACCACGTCTCTGTTGAAGAAGCTGAAGAGGACCCCGGCGTTCTTATGGGTGAGCTACGAATCAACAACAATCTTGCTACAGTTTTGTTTGATTCTGGAGCATCGCATTCATTCATATCCATAGCTTTTGCAAAAGACCACAAAATACCGTTCGAGAAAATGAGCGTCCCTTGGAGATCTCCACTCCTGGCTCCAAATGGCAAACCGATGGGTTACTCCTGAGGTTCAGATTACTATCGGTTACTCCTTTTCCTTCGCTTTGGTAGCTCTGAGGTCAAGTGGCATTGATGTCATACTGGGCATGAACTGGCTAGCCAAATACCGGCTAATCTCGACTGTGCTGCCAAGACCGTCACCGTGACCAATTCTTCGGTGACAGTGTGAAGTATTGGTCTGCACTATCAAGACCTCCGTCCTCCATCATTCCCCTCACCCGAGATCCTCCTTTGCTTTATGGAAGGCGAATCCCCTCCTGAAATCCAGGACATACACGTGGTGTGTGACTTCCCGGATGTGTTTCCGGAAGAATTGCCTGGCATGCCTCCTGACCGAAGTGTGGAGTTTGTCATAGATCTACTTCCCGGTACTGCTCCAATCCAAGAAGCCCTACCGTATGCCGGTGGAAGAGTTGGCTCTGTTGAAAGAGCAAATTGATCAGCTGTTAGCGAAGGATTTCATCAGCCTAGCAGTTCACCTTGGGGTTGTCCGGTACTCTTTGTCAAGAAGAGGGATTCTACCGTGCCTCGTCTAGTCTCTGACTATGGCCGTTGAATGCGGTGACAATCAAGAACAAGTATCCTATTCCTCGCATCAATGATCTGTTGGATCAGTTAGCTGGTGCAACGGTATTCTCCAAGATGGATCTGAGGTCAGGATACCATCAGATCAAGATCAGAAAGGAGGATATTCCAAAGACGGCATTTGTTACTCGCTATGGCTCATATGAGTATACCGTCATGTCCTTTGGTCTCACAAATGCTCCAGCTACTTTCATGAGGCTCATGAACTCCATCTTCATGGATTATCTTGACAAGTTTGTCGTCATTTACATTGATGACATCCTCATCTATTCCAAAACCAATGAAGAGCATGAGGAACATCTTCGTTTGGTTCTGACACGACTTCGAGAACACCGCCTCTATGCCAAGTTCTCCAAGTGTGAGTTTTGGTTGGATAATCTCATCTTCCTTGGTCATGTGATATCCGCTAATGGTGTGGCTGTCATTCCGACAAGATTCAGTCCATTCTGGATTGGAAAACTCCAATGTCAGTCAAGGACATTCGTAGCTTTCTCGGATTGGCAGGTTACTACCGCCGATTCATCGAAGGTTTCTCCAAGATAGCCAAGGCCCTGACTGACCTTCTCAAGAAGGATAAAAGTTCGTATGGTCGGCCGAAGCTGAAGAGAGCTTCAAAACACTGAAAGCCAAACTCACGTCCGCTCCTGTGCTTGTCCTGCCGGACAAGCAAGGATTTCGTCGTCTTCTGTGAGCCTCTTGCAAGGCTTGGGCTGTGTGCTAATGCAAGATGGCCATGTGGTGGCGTATGCTTCTCGCCAAGAAGCCGCATGAGCACAACTACCCAACTCATGATCTAGAACTTGCCGCGGTGGTCTATGCTTTGAAGCAATGGAGACCATACCTGTTTGGTAACCGTTGCGAGATCTTCTCGGATCACAAGAGTCTGAAGTTCTTCACCCAGCCGGATTTAAATCTCAGGCAAAGGCGTTGGTTGGAGTTAATCAAGGACTATGATGTGAGTCTGAACTATCAACCCGGCAAAGCAAACGTCGTGGCTGACGCGCTAAGTCGGAAGTCCTATTAACAATCTGATGATTGAAGAGGCCCAACCTGCCCTCCATGAAGAGTTCTCTCGTTTGAACTTAGAAATGGTTCCCTCTGGCTACCTTGCAAATCTGGAAATCAAATCTACTCTTGTGGACCAGATTAAGGATGCTCAAAAGCGTGACAAGGGTATTCTAAAAATCAAGGAGAACATTGCTAGCGGGAAGGCCAAATGTTTTTCTGTCAATGAATCCGGAGTTGTTTATTTTGGTGACCGCTTGGTGGTGCCAGAAACGAAAATTAGGGAGCTGATCCTCCAAGAAGCTCATGAATCTCCTCTCTATTCATCCCGGTAGTACCAAAATGTACCAAGACCTTCGACCACAATTCTGGTGGACTCGGATGAAGAGGAAAATTGCCAAGTATGTTGCTAAATGCGACACCTGTCGACGGTAAAGGCTGAACATCAAAGACCTGCCGGCTGATAACCCACAAGTATAGGGGTGTATCGTAGTACTTTCGATAAATAAGAGTGTCGAACCCAACGAGGAGCAGAAGGTGTTGACAAGCAGTTTTGATGAAGGATTCACTGTAAATGCTCTCAGACAAGTTTTTAGGAGTTTTTGATATGACAGATAAATAAAGTACAAGTAAATAAAATGCAGTAATAATAGTTACAGCGAGTGGCCTAATCCTTTCTATAGCAAAGGACAAGCCGGTTGTTGTACTTATAACGACCAAACGTTCTTGAGGACACACGGGAGTATTGTCAAGTGCTTTCGCTTCATATAGTTGATTAATCTTCATTGTTTTGATAAGTGTTGTGTGGGTGAACCTATGCTAATGCACCGCCCTTCCTAGGACTAATACATTCTTGTGATTATACCCCTTGCAAGCATCCGCAAATACAAGAAAGTAATTAAGTTAAACTAACCACAGACTTAAACTTTGAGATCCTGCTATCCCTCATGCATCGATATACCAACGGGTGTTCAGGTTTCTGTCACTCCGGCAACCCCTCAGTTGGCAAACGAATACACAATGCATTCCCCTAGGCCCATAAAGGTGAAGTATCATGTAGTCGACATTCACATGACACCACTAGAAGAATAACACCACAACTTAAGCATCAAACCATTAAATATTACTCAACATAGTTCACTACTAACATCAAGACTTCTCCCATGTCCTCAAGAACTAAATGAACTACTCACAAGACATCATACGGAACATGATCAGAGGTGATATGATGATGAATAACAATCTGAACATAAACCTTAGTCCAATGGTTTCACCCAATAGCATCAATAACAAGAGTAATCAACACCGGGAGAGTTTCTCCTATGAAATAGACAAGATTCAGCCCTAGATGTTATAATGGAGACGGAGTGCAGCAGCGATGATGATGGTGTTGGCAGAGGAGATGATGATGTTGATGATCCCGATGAAGTCCAGCTCGATGACGGTGATGATGGCGACGATTTCCCCCTCCGGAGGGAATTTCCCCCGGCAGATTTCTTCCTGCAGGGGAGCTTTTCGCTCTCTGGTGTTTTCCGCCTCGTGGAGGCGGCGGAATATTTCGATGGCCCTCTCCCGTGTGTTTGGGTTTCGAGGGGGTCAAGTACGCGAAGGGGGAACGACTGAGGTGGGCCAGGCCCCCAAAACCACCTGTCGGCGCGGCAGGGGGCCCCACCGTGCCAAGGGGTGAGGAGGGCCCACCATGGCCCATCTCAGCTCCCCCTTTTGGCCTCCTCCATCTTCTGGTAAAATAGGAACTTCCATATGTCTCCTTCGATTTATTGATCTTCAGAAATAGTGCATCTCGACGGTGCTTTTTCCAGCAGAATCCTGACTCCGTGTCCAATTCTCCATTATTCATCAAACATGCAAAATAGGTAAAATAACATAAGTAACACTTCTAAATATGAAATATATCGCTGAATAATAGTAAATTATGATATAAAATAGTGATGCAAAATGGACGTATCACCGGCACTCTTCACCCTATTGCTATTCCCGAGTGGAAATGGGATGAAATTGGTATGGACTTCATTACTGGTCTTCCGAAGTCTCCAAAGGGAAATGATGCCATTTGGGTCATCATTGATCGACTATCAAAAGTGGCTCACTTCCTCCCAGTTCGTGTGACATTACAGCTGCCAAGTTGGCAGACCTGTATGCTTCTCAGATTGTCGTCCGTCACGGCGTTCCCAAGAAGATAATTTCTGACCGTGGAAGCCTATTCACCTCCAAGTTTTGGACTAGTTTCCAAACTGCTATGGGCACCCGTCTCAACTTCAGCACCGCGTTCCATCCTCAAACTGATGGTCAGACCGAAAGAGTGAACCAAGTGTTGGAAGACATGCTTCGGGCATGTGTAATCTCTTTTGGCAAGGGATGGGAAAACTATCTCCCTTTCGCGGAGTTCTCCTACGACAACAGCTATCAAGCTAGTCCGGGCATGGCTCCATTTGAGGTTCTCTATGGAAGAAAATGCCGCGCTCCTCTAAATTGGTCCGAGACCGGAGAGAGAGCACTCTTTGGTACAGATATTATCAATGAAGCTGAGGAGAAGGTTAGAATCATACGAGAAAATCTGAAGATTGCCCAGTTTAGGCAGAAAAGCTACTACGATAAGCATCATCAGGAGGTTCACTATGAAATTGGTGATAAAGCCTACCTCCGCGTCTCTCCACTTCGTGGCGTTCACCGCTTCGGAATCAAAGGGAAATTGGCCCCTCGCTATGTGGCCCTTTCACCGTCCTGGCCAAGTGAGGAGATCTTTCTTATAAGTTGGAGTTACCGGTCATCTTCCCAAATGTACATGATGTGTTCCATGTATCCCAACTTCGCCGGTGCTTCAAGGATCCTATCCATGGAGTCAATCATGAAGAGCTGGATCTCCAGGAAGATCTTACTTATCGCGAGCATCCTATTCGTGTCCTGGATGAAGCCGAAAGGAAGACCCGTAACAAGACTACCAAGTTCCTAAAAATTCAATGGTCTCATCATTCCGGGGAAGAAGCAACGTGAGAAAGAGAGTCTAGTCTACGTGAGGAGTATCCCGACTTCTTTTCGCAGTCTTAGAATCTCGGGACGAGATTCCTATAAGAAGGGTAGAGTTGTAACAGCCCAAAATTTGAAAACCTCAAAAACCCGAGTAAAAATTTTCGCTTCTGCATTTCATGCATGCATCATGGCCTCATTTGTTTAATTGCTCATGTTGAAACAAAGATTTGGAAAACAAATGACAACAAAGGGAATCAAAAGCACTAGTTGATTCCAAACATCATAAACACAAATGAGTTTGTTGTGACAAAACCAACTCAACTAAAACTTCCATATTTGTCAAGGAAGTTCCAAGAGTTAAAATGCAATATTTTGCAATTTCTATAAATCTTCCAAATGAGCAACATTTTGAATTTAGCAAAATGCCCGAATTTCAACCCTATGAACCAAGGGTGTCCAAACTATTTTATTTTGAAGCCCCAATTTTTGGGTAGCTTCTACTCAATATGGGGAGGCTCCCCAATTTTTCTCAAATTTTTATAAAAGGTTTTGGTGCCCTAAATAAATCCCTAAAGCCGCTAGAAATTTTGAAAAGAAACAGCACAGGGACCAATCTGTGATGAACTTAAAAGTTCCAGGGGCCTCTTTGTAAAATTATCATCCTCTTCCCTGTAGCCACAGGGCAAGGTCGCGCCGGACCTGCTCGTCGCCGTGCCCGCGCCGCACCAGCGCGTCGCCGGGCCCCCACTGCCTCCCTGCAAGTGGAACAAGCTCCACGAGGCCACCCTCCTACCCCTCACCCACCTGCTCCCCGTGCCTCTCCCCATTCCTCTGCTCCCCACGAGCCGCCATGACCGCCGAGACCGCCGTGGTCGTCGCCGCCATTTGAGCTTACCCCGAGCAGATCGAGCCCAACCATCCGCGCCGCCGTGATCCCCTCTCCCTCCTCCTGGGAGGAATCGACCCGAGAGGCTGTACATCCACCGTGTCGAGCGATTCTTCTCCGACCACCACGCGGCTCCGCCGCCCGATTTCCGGTGCCGTCGATCTTCCTCCGGCCACCACAAGCACGCACTCGCCTTCATGGTGAGCTTCTGGCCGTGTTGGTCCCTTCCCCTCCCTCTCTAGCCATAGCCTCACCGTAGTTCATCGCCGTGGCCACCGTCGATGAGGTTCCCGTCGTCTTGCTCGGTTGCCCGGCCGAGGAACCGGCAGAGCCGGGCTGTGGGCCGTGCCGCTCTGTCGCGTGGCCGGTCCAGGAGCCGGCCCATGCCGGGCTGTGTGCCGGTGGGCTCTGGAGCCAGGCCGGCCTGCTAGCCGGCCCAGCCGGGCTGGAAACCAGCTAAGCAGTTTTTTCCTGCGCTGCTCCTTTTTCTTTTTCCCTCGATAGCGCATGTTGTGCTTTGATAGATCAAGCAGCCGGGGTTACACTGCAATACCCGAAGAGCCGTACTACCAGCACCTTGATCAAGGCAAGCGTAATCCCCCTCTGAGCATATCTTATCCTATTTTCCGCAAGTATTTTCTCCACTATAATATTGCATGTGGTTCCAAATGTCAATTTTATTGGATTAGAGTATTCTATAGTTGCATTAAGATTCCGATGCCAATACTTGTTCCCCTCCTATTAACCATAGGTTTGTATTGTTGGCCTGAGCTACTTAACTATGCTATGTTGATACTTAGCCATGCTTAGTAGATGTTTATCTGTACGATGGATGGTTGATGTTGGAAACAGGTGTTGAGATGTGCGGTTGATGGTGGAGAATTGTGGAGACAGGTAATAAAATGCTTAAAGGTGGGGATGAGAGGCCACGGTGGTTGTGGTGCTTTGTCTCGTTCTCGCCGCCTAGGTGTGAGTTCTTTACCTCTTGAACCAAGACTGAGCGTGCAACCATGCGTGAGGCCTATGCATTTGCAGGAACCCTCATAGACTAAATAACTCGGGCGGGACTAGCCAGGGTCCTCTAGTTTGAGCTTCCATTTGCGCGTGCGTGATGATGGTGGTATGAACTGGGATGAGGATGGTGGTGTTAGGAAAATGAGTGGCCACGGGCAGGGTGTTGGATCCACTGCTCCGTCCTCACTGATGGTCCTGGGTTAGTCCTTAACAAGGGAGAAGTCGACACCGCTCCCACCCAGCCGCTCTCCAAGGAAGAGAGCTAAAATCTAGAAAATGGCCGGACGGTACGCGTGTCAAACATTGTACACCCCTGCAGGGTTAAATCTTTTCGAAAAACCATGTCCGCGGTAATGGATGAACTTGGAAGTGAAGGTAAGATCATAGAATAACTTGAACGGAATGATTAAAAACTGGGTACTAAAGGTACCACTCACAAATGCAAGGTTGACTTCCTCGAGGGTGGTTCGGGAGGTGCCTTTGTAGAACAGGTACAGTGGTTGATGATGGTTGATGTTGAGAAATGTGATCAGAAGAAAAGAGTCACTTCTTATCTCTTTAAAAAAATACTCTGAATAGTCGATGCCATCGAGTTATGTTTTCATAAATAAAATCAGCTTTATGCAAAACAGCCATAAAACCTTGAAAGCCTCATCGAGCTAAAGCTCTATAAATAATCTTGTGAGTTCGTCGAACTCAACGTCGTTTGTTTTGTTTCAGAGGAGGACTTCACCGACCTCGAAGGTGGGTTCTTTGTGGACATCGACGAGTAGTCTGGGGTTCCCAGGTGCCAGCTTGGGACATCCCGGAACAGCTGGCGTTGGATGTTTATCTGTAGGCCTCTTAGGCCATATTTTGGATCTTGTTGTTTAGAACATCCTAATTCGCTTCCGCATGTTGTAATGTTGGGTCTGTGACCTCTTGTTGTAATTTGCTATCTTTCTCTATTATAAGAGTTGAACTATATGCTTTGTGTCGTAGAGTCTGTGATGTGCCAGTTGTTCCACAAGTCTTGATCTCTCTATTATACATTGAGGGTTGTGCCTGTGTTAAGGCATCAATCGGGGTGTTGCGTTGCCGATGATCCATACCGAGCAACGCCTGCCAAAGGTTTTGGCCGGGGATTGGCAAACCCGTAACCTCCGGTTGTATCGCTTAACCGGTGACACACAACATCACTGTATAACAGTCGGGTCGGGGCGCCACAATATCACACATATTCCAATCATATTTGCATCATATAAGGGTTATATTACTGTTATTTAATGATTTTAGGAAATAAATCAATTGTTTCCTATTTTTATGGAATTAACCCTGCGCAGGCAGAAAACCCTATTTCTTTCCTTTTATGTTTCAGGGACCCAAACATCGTCCAAAAATTATGGAAAAATACAGGCGTCAGTATTTTGGAAGGAGGAAGACCTCAGACCAAAGGAAGCAAGCAAACGGAGGCCATAAGGCAGAAAGGGGTGGCCCACGCGGCCAGGTACTGTGGCCGCGTGGGGCCCACTCATTTGGGCCTCGTGGCTCCGCTGTCGTCGATCTTTCGTCCACCGACTCCGGATTGACCTAAAAACGCCTATAAAAAAGGTCCCCTGGCGTTTCGCGAAGGGGGCGCCGCAAAAACACAGAACCACGAAATAGAGAGTCAGAAGGCTGCCGCCGGAGAAGATCAAAGGGGGGAAACGCCGCCGGAGTCACCTCCGGAGGGCTCCACCCCCCTCCAGCGTGTTCATCATCAACATCTACAGCAAGAACTTCTCCACCATCATCACCATGATGAAGGGGGAGTAGTCCACCCCCTGGATTTGGGTTTGTGGTGGTAACTTATGTATCTCTCCTCTCTTTGAGCTTCACTAATTAGTACCGTATGAGCTGCTAAACATGATTACGGTCATCTATGTAATTCCCATGGTGGATATTGTGGTGTGAGATAATATTTGTTATGCATTTACTATTGTGTTGGATCTTTTATGACTTGTCATACTTTGAAGATATTCTATGATGCATGTGATGGTTTGATTTATGCATAATGCCTTGTTTATCTTTATCATGAGGTGATTGACACCACGAAGTGTAGATAGATGAGAGAGATGTGATCACACACACGAAATATAAATCATTACACTAGTGTTTAGAATATTATCCATTATGAAGTATGATGTATGCGGGTACTGGGTGGCCAATGTGGCAGAAGGCATAGGTATTGAGTGACACAGTACCGTCCAACATCCTTTATCTGGGGGTAAAAGGGAGAAGTATGATGTGGGTGTGACAGCAACCACGCTAGCCTTACGAGGGTGACACTAGCAACACAAATGAGTATTTCTTTCAACTATGTGTTTTAGGACACGTAGCCGTTATAATAAGCTACCATTAAAACATGACAATTATGTGTACTTTATCTATAACATGATAATCACCATAGATGAGAGAGAGAGAGAGGATTAAGTGAACCCATGAACCCATGTCCATTGTTCCTATAAGAAACTTACACTTGAGCTTATCCTCTTGCTGCATAGGGGATTGGGTTTTCTCTCTTTTTGAGAGCTTTTGCTTGCTACCATTTGTCTTGTCCTCTTGCATTGAAGAGGATTGGGACACTTTTACATTCTTGCTTGGTTACTTCCATCCATCAACCACCTTGTTCTCCAAACTTGTTTAGTGCATAATCAACTAAAACTTGTGACACTTTAGTTGTAGGGAATAGATAACTTTTCCTTCTTGCTCCTGCGAATCGATACCTTACTTCCACATTGAGAGGTGCTACAGTGATCCCTTGCTCTTGGGGGTTATCACTCGATCATGCAAAGCTTTTGCAAAGAGAAACTCTAGGGTGAGAAAGGCATATCCTAGCTGCAGGAGTCAACATCGACTACATCTACATCTCCTCCATGTGGACATGGTCAAAATAGGTATGACATTGTTTCCTGCACCTCGATAATGATCTTGGTTTGAACTAGCCATGTATTTTTTTTGTTTGCATAGCGTGTTCCCTAAAAGATTGATGTCTATTAACCAGTTCATCATGGGAGGGATCATAGGACATGTGGAACATAATAACCACCCCCTGTAGCACAACTTGCAACCTTTGATCTTATTCATGCAAGTATTTTGGAGAAAAGTAATCTTGTATCCACCAAAAAAACTTATCGGATATCTAGACAGTCTTGTAGAGGAGAGACCAAACAATAGTTTGGGTAACATTAATCCCCCCCCCCCCCCACACACACACGCGCGCGCGCACACACACCGTCATATCGACCACTTAGGAAGATCTGGGTCATCCCGTGTGTTGGAGGAATAGCGACTTGTATTCCACGGGGCCAAAGGCCACAATATATAGTACATGTACAGGTGTAAATATGCAGGAAGCCCCCTATCTAATAGGGAAACTACAATATACAAATATCTCTCTAACACCCCCCCTCAAACTCATGGTGGATCCACAACACTGAGTTTGGAGAGGAAAAGCTATGCTGTGCTCTAGTCTGGGCCTTCGTGAAAAAATCCGCCAACTGTAACTCTGAAGGCACATACTGGAGCGCAATAATCTGATCCTGCACACTAGCACGGACAAAAGAAGCATCAACGCCAATATGCTTAGTAAGCTCATGCTTCACTGGGTCACGTGCAATGCTAATAGCACCTGTACTGTCTGACAAAAGAGTCGTGGGTGTCGTAACAGAGACACCAAAATCTGCAAGTAACCACCGTAACCAAGTCACCTCAGCAGTCAAAAGAGCCATAGCTCGCAACTCAGCTTCTGCACTCGAACGGGAAACTGCGGTCTGCTTCTTCGTCTTCCAGGCAATGAGAGAACCACCAAGGAAAACACAGTAAGCAGAAAGTGAACGGCGATCCAAAGGATCACTAGCCCAAGTAGCATCGGAGTAGGACTGAAGCTGTAACGAGCTAGAACGAGGAAAGAAGAGACAAAGCGAGATCGTTCCACGAAGATAGCGTAGAACACGAAGAAGGTGACTATAGTGAACCGAAGTGGGAGCAGAAACAAACTGACTCAGAATATGGACAGGATAAGAAATATCAGGGCGAGTAACAGCCAGATAGACGAGACTCCCGACAAGATGTCGATAACGAGTCGGATCAGAGAGAGGATCGCCATCAGACGCACGAAGAGAAATATTGAGCTCCATGGGAGTCTCAACAGTACGCTCATCAGTAAGAGCGGCACGAGAAAGAAGATCATGAATATACCGTTCTTGGGATATAAAGAAACCATCAGCGGTGGACGAAACCTCAATCCCAAGAAAGTAACGAAGCGGACCAAGATCCGACATAAGAAACTGCTCACTCAGACGTGCCTTGACAAAGGCAATATACTCTGGGTCGTCACCAGTGATGATCATGTCATCAACATAAAGAAGAAGAAGAGTGCGACCACGAGGAGAACAGTGAACAAACAACGCAGGATCATGAGCACTGGGAGAGAAACCAGCAGCTGTGACCACAGAAGCAAAGCGCTCAAACCATGCACGAGGGGCTTGCTTAAGGCCATAGAGAGAGCGACGAAGACGGCAGACCATGCCATCTGTAACAGAATACCCAGGTGGTGGTTGCATATAAACCTCCTCACGCAACTCACCATTAAGAAAGGCATTCTTAACATCAAGCTGAGACACAGACCAATGGCGAACAGATGCCACGGCAAGAAGAGTCCGAACAGTGGTCATGTGAGCCACTGGAGCAAAAGTCTCATCATAATCACGGCCATGCTCCTGCTGAAAGCCACGAGCGACCAGACGAGCTTTGTAACGCTCAAGAGTCCCATCAGAGCGGGTCTTAACCTTATAGACCCACTTACAGGTGATAGGACGAACACGAGGAGGAAGAGGGACGATCTCCCACGTACCAGTGCGCTCAAGCGCAGCAATCTCCTCAGCCATGGCAAGCTGCCATTCAGGATGAACAACAGCCTCACGATACGTAGTCGGCTCCGAGACAACCGAAACACTGTAGGTAGCGGGATTATAGAAATCAGGTGAAGGACAAGGCCGAGAACGAAGAGAATAAGTCGGCTGAGACGGTGCACCGGAAGTAGAGGGTGCATCAGATGACTCGGTCACAACACGTGGACGCGAGTATAATAGAAAGGAAAAGTAGGATGAGAAGGAGCAACAGGAGAAGACGGAGGCGGAGACGGGGACAGGGAGGGTGAAGAAGGCGCGACGAAGGAGGAGAAGAAGGCATCGGAGTAGATGGCACCGGATCAGAGGGAGGAGAAATATGAGGGATATCGGGAGGAGAATCAGGAAAAGTAAGAAAAGAGAGATCCTCCACAGTAGAGGTCGGGGAGGTCGAACGCGGATAGAAAGGCCGAGACTCATCAAACGTCACATCCCGGGAAATACGCATCCGGCGAGCCACAGGATCCCAACAACGGTAGCCCTTATGCTCATCACTATATCCGAGAAAAACACACTCAACAGACTGAGCGGTTAGTTTGGTGCGTTCACGAGGAGCAAGAAGAACATAGCAAACACAACCAAACAAACGAAGCATAGAATAGTCAGGAGAACGATCGTAGAGTCTCTCGAGAGGAATGGCACCCTGAAGGGCGGCAGAAGGCTGGATATTAATCAGATAGGCCGAGGTAGAAACGGCCTCAGCCCAGAAATGAGGCGGAAGAGAAGAGGCGATCATCATCGCACGAGCAGTCTCAAGAAGATGGCGATGCTTACGCTCAGCCACGCCATTTTGAGCATGCGCACCGGGACAGGAGAACTGAGCGAGAGTGCCCTGCTCAGCAAGAACACCACGCAAATGCTTGGAGATATACTCACCAGCAGAGTCAGCACGAAACACACGAATAGGCGTAGAGAACTGAGTAAGAACCATGGCGGCAAAACGCTTATATATGGAGAGAACCTCAGTACGAGAAGACATAAAATACAGCCAAGTGTAACGAGAAAAATCATCTATAAATATTATATAATATCGATGGCCCCCTTTCGAAGCGAAAGGAGCCGGACCCCAAACATCAGAGTGAACTAAGTCGAAAGGACGCTGAGATACAGACGCACTAGTAGGATAGGGTAACTGAATCTGTTTTCCTAGCCTACAACCCTGACACTGTAAAGAAACATCTCCTGAGACAGGCCCCAGAAGACCACGATGAACTAATGACGACAGACGAGAACCACAAAGATGACCAAGACGATGATGCCACTGTTGAAAAGAGCCGGTGACAGAGGCGACGATAGCAGGAGAACTGGCAGGCGAGGTAGCAGCGGAAGGAACACGAAGCCAGTCTATATCCCAAAGCCCCTGAGAATCACGGCGGCGAGGGCCAGCTCCAACCAAAACCTGTGCGACGATCCTGAACAGAACAAGAATCGGCGTCAAGAATGACGCGACAACCAGAATCAGTAAGCTGACCGGCAGAGAACAAGTTCATGGTAAGACGAGGAACATGAGAAATATCAGGGACAAAAAAGGAAGAAGTAGAAAGAGTGCCTCGACTAGAAACAGAGAGAGAAGTACCATCAGCAGTAAGAACACTAAGAGGAGAATCAAGAGGTCGAAGAGAGGACAGAGTGGAAGAATCAGAAGTCATATGAAAAGAAGCTCCAGAATCCAGAACCCACGAGGATGTACCTGACTGTGTAGAAGATGGTGGTCGCGCAGTGCCAGAAGAATCAGTCACAGAGCCAGCAGTACCCGTCGAAGAAGAACCTGAAGCGGCGAGCATCCGCTTGAGCCGCATAATGTCCTGGTCGGTGAAGCCGGCTGAGAAGACCCTGACGAGCCAGAGGAAGCACGAGTCCCGGGAGAAGCAGACGCCTTCTGCTTACGCAGATCACGCTCCTCGTGTAGCAACGAGACTCGGTGTGGCCAGGCAGATCACAGTAGGTGCAGTGAGGGCGTGGACGAGCGCCACGACCCTGGCCACGACCCAGGCCCTGACCCTGAGGAGTGGGTAAAAGTGGCGGAGCAGTGGACCGCGAAGGAGTCGATGAAGCAGGCGATGAAGGAGGACCATGGGCAGCAAGCACAGAAGGAACCTCAAGCAACCCAACGCCACGTAGACGAATCTCCTCAGCACGAAGCTCAGACAGCACCTCCGAGATAGGGACACGACCACGAGCAAGCAGCTGAGCACGTCGGGGCTCGAACTCCTTGCGGAGCCGAGACAAGAACTCATATACGCGCTGAAACTCCAAGTCGGAACGCACAGTCTGACAACACGGGCAGGCACCACACACGGCAGTGCGAAGAGAGTCGAGCTGACGCCAGATAGCAGCGCTCTGCGTGTAGAACTGATCAATGGTAGAGTCACCCTGCTGAAGATCATGCTCCTGACGAACCACAGACAGATATAGAGCATCCCCGGACGGCTGATGACGCTGACGAAGGTGAGCCCACATGTCAGCGACAGTACTGAGGCCCATAAACTCAGAGGCAAACTGCGGTAGAACACTGGCGGTGAGAACAGCCGCAGCACGAGCATCATCATCAATCCACTGGGTGTAAGCAGTCAGATCCAACCGGTAGGTCTCAAGGGCGTCAGAATGCTCCTTGACCTGCCGGTCATACGCAGCAATGGCAACATCATCCGCACTCTTAGCTGCATCCTTTGCAGCCTGAGTAGCATCGGCAGCAAGAACTGGTGGCGTCGGCGGAATAGGAGCAGTAGGAGCAATGGGGCACGGCGGACACGAGACCTCGCCGGAAAGCACACCCCAGAGACGAAGACCACGCATATGAATGCGCATAAAGGCAGCGAAATCAGGATAATTCGTGCCATCAAAGATCACCGAGCAGCGAGGAATCGCGACATAGCCCGACGATGCAGACATCTCCACTTTTTTTTTGATTTTTTTTTTGGAGAAATTGGGGTCAACGCAGATCGATCTGCTCTTGCGACGGGAAGCAGAGGACGTCAACCGACGACAGACGACTGCGCGGGCAGTAAGCTCGAGGCAGAGAACGGGGCCTCGGACGAGGACCGGGTGTGCTTTCCCGTCAGGCAGCGACGTACGGCGGCGGCCGGCGGCGGGCCGCGGCAGGGAGGCAACAGCGGCCGACGGCGGACGGCGGTGACAGCCTGAGGTGACGACGACTGCAGAGGCGACGGGCAGCGGCCGGCGGCAGTCCGGGGCGGGCCGTGGCAGGAAGGCAACAGCGGCCGACGACTGGAGGAACCGACGGGCGACGGCCGGCGGCGGTCCGGGGCGGGCCGCGGCAGGAAGGCAACAGCGGCCGACGACTGCAGGAACTGAAATCGATCACGACGACTGCAGAACTGAAATCGATCTATGAGCAGGAACGGGGGCGGGATCAATCGACGAGGACAGGAAGCAGGGACGGAAATCGATCGACGAGGACACATGAGTCGCACGGGCGGAAAATAACCTAACGCTCTGATACCATGTTGGAGGAATAGCGACTTGTATTCCACGGGGCCAAAGGCCACAATATATATAGTACATGTACATGTGTAAATATGCAGGAAGCCCCCTATCTAATAGGGAAACTACAATATACAAATATCTCTCTAACACGTGTTCCCAATCTGCGGTATCACCGACCAACATCGGTTTCCGTCATCGTCCTCATGAGCTCGCCACCACCAAGGTTTCATGATATAGCAATGAGGAAAGTGAATCCATCAGCAACATTGGGAACACCACCTCCGAGTCCGACAAGGTATAAGTTTTAACTTTTGCTCGAAGTCTATGTTTTGCCAAACTATGTCAATCCGATTTGAGTTAGACATTGTTTACTAGGGATCGACGTGTGGTTGCGTTATTCGGTGTTTGAAAGCCGAATATGAGCACTGCATTGAAGAAAAAATTAAGACTTAAACTTCACGATTGACGAGAGGAAGAAATTTGATGGAAAAATAATGAAGCTCAAAGAAAATTTAGACATAACTAACGAACGAAACCCCGAAAATGGAGAAAGACCGGGTAAGAAAAGAAGAGAATTGAAGAAGAAAAGCTCCAAATAGAGTTGTATTTGGCCGATATCATCAATAAGCACAAGATCAAGGCGGATACAGCTAGATTGAAGATAAAGAAGATAAAAAGTTATGCTCTTGAAAATGAAATTTGTCTACGATATGCATTCGGTGCTATTATTATCCTAGTCGCACCAGTAATCGTAATGTTGGTATTATTTAGATGCATGAAGTAGTTGTAAGTTGTTTGATTATAGACCACAAACAAACTTTTAGGAAGCAAGTTTAGGGGAGCTGCTGGAGAAGCTCTTATCTACCAAAAAAACTGATATCTCTCTTCTATCCTCAAACAGATTTTTTGGAGTCAAATATTGGGACTCTGCTGGAGATACTAGAACTCGAGGGTTATGATGGAGTATTTTTTTTGACTTTTAACATGAATCTATTAAACTGGCCCAGCTAAATCACTGTCCAAAATGGTGACAATACACCTGGGAGCAGAAACATCCCAGTAGGAGTCCTCAGACTCAGAGTTTGCTCCCAGCTTTGCAAGCTCATGGGCAGCATTGTTACAGGTGCGACGACTAAAGGAGAAAAGAACAGAACTAAAATTTACAAGGCATAGACTTTTTGCCTCCTTCACCAGCACCCCAACCTCGGACTTGTCTAGCTCCGAGCTCTTCAAACCTTGAACCAAGTTCGACGCGTCAGATTCGAAGATGACTCTATTCGCTCCCACCCCGTCCGCACCCTGGATAGCAGCCAGGCATGCCGTCGCTTCAGACTGAAGAGCACTTCCCAGGTTCCTTATCTTGCCCGCACCGGCCGCAATGAAATTGCCAGCATGGTCGCGGATAACATAGCCCCACCCGCCATCACCAGAATTGGCGTTGAAGGAGCCATCGAAGTTGACCTTGATGTGTTCTTCAGGTGGTTTTCCCCAATTGTGAATATCAGGTGGATTTGGCTGCTTTTTGAGGGACATGAAATCGCTCAGGAGCCTCTCCACCCTAGAGCACACCACCGCAGGATCCAAGCTGCCCTCACCGGCATTTGCTTTGTTTCTGATATTCCACCACTCCCACATGAGAGTAACAGCGCGCACCTGGGTGGTTTCATCCTGCTTCCAGATTTCCTGCAAGAGAGCCCGTGGGGAAGCGCAGGCAAGAAGCTTCTCTTTGAGCTCACCCATCCCAAGCATGATCCAGCAAGACTTGGCCTTCTTGCACTTCAGAAAAACATGCCCTCCATCTTCGTTTAACATGTTGCACACAGGGCACTTAGTGTCAAGATCAATGCCCAGCCTGTGGATCTTCATGCGGTTCGCGAGGCTGTTGTGGGTGAGGCGCCACACAAACATCCGCACCTTCCTCGAGGTTTTTAAACGCCAAATGCAATTCCAGTCAAAAGAGAAGTTCGAAGACTCGTGAGAGTCAGAGCTTTCAGCCTCAGCACCAGATTTTCTGTCCCTCAACAAGACAGCCAGCTTGTAAGCAGATTTAATAGAGAAAAGACCCCTTGGATCAAAGTGCCAAGCAAGGTTATCCTCCATGCCATCCCGAACACTGATAGACGGTATCGCTTTCACATCTTCAGCCCTGAACAAACTGCGGACAATCTCAGCATCCCAATCCCCAGTGTAAGGATCCAGCAGGTCAGACACCAGAGTAACAGGAGTGCGGCCTCTCACAGATGTGGGCCTACGAGTGTCGCCAGAGGGGAGCCAGGGATCACGCCACACATTGATGTTGGTGCCATCACCCACACGCCAGATGAGTCCTTCCTTGAGAAGGGCCACACCTTTTAAAATGCTGCGCCAAGTGTATGAGATATCATGTGAGGCCACCGCCTCCAGAAGCTTGCCGTTTGGGAAGTATTTGGCTCGGAGAACACGAGCGCAGAGAGAGTCAGGGTCTTGGAGCAATCTCCAGCCCTGCTTAGCCAGCATTGCCAAGTTGAACAGATGTAGATCACGGAGGCCTAAACCTCCCTCACACTTGGCCCTAGACAGGCAAGTCCAGCTCAGCCAATGATGACGATCATCCTCTTGATTGTGGTTATGATGGAGTACTAGTGTTGGGCATTGAACGGTTATCTGGACACGGTCCTATGCAATGTGATCGCAGGCAGAAATGGTTGGCATTGCATGTTCAAGGGCATTCTCCTTTTTTTTTTCTGACGGGAGCTTGGCATTCTCGTTGTGCATACAGTATACACTCGTAATGTGATGGCATATAGCGGGGTAACAATTTTCTTTTTCACTTACTGGCGTGAGTAAATATTTCTAATACTTAGCAGTTCGCACGCACACTAGTTGACATTGTGGCGCATTATCATAATCTCATTCATGACCTTTTCTGTCTGCAGCCGTGTGCATCATAGACAGGTGCAAATTATTTGCTTGCATCGCCTCCATGGGAACGTTTGAGTTTAATAAAAAAAACTCCCCTTTATTGAAAAATGACCTTTTTCTATCTATGGATTAATCGTTAGAGAGATATTCTGTCTGGGAGTTCTAGGGTTTGGTTCAAATTTGACTGAATGTAGAATCCCTCGTCGCAACAGGTTCAAAGTGGATTTGCACCATTCCATTCATATAATGGTGAAAGAAGAAATCAACTATGCAAAAAAATTCCTTGGCATTTAGTTTTATTTGGAAACTTCAATTGCCGACATTGTGGATAGAAATGTAGATGGCCATTGGGCTTGTCCGTGATACTAACATTTTGTACATACCAATTCCAAGACTTAATAAGATGTGAATCTCCACTAATATTAAAAGACAGAGTCTGTCAGATCCGAAGGATCTGAACCGTCTATCAGGCCCAAATCAACGTCTCAGATTGTCCGAATGATGGATGATGTGCTTCTGCTTTTACCGCAAAAAAAAGGAGGCAACCGGTCGACGCTCCCCAGTCCCCATCCCACGATCCCCACTCCCCTCTCTCTCCACCGACGCCGCCCCTCAATCCTCCTTCGCCGGAACCCGCGGAGCTCGATCCTGCATATGTTGCCCGCACGCAAGGTCTGTCCGCACTGGACCCGCTCGAGTACCGCCGAGTTCAGCGATGGGCTCCACGGGAGGCCCGCGCCGGCCGGCCGGACGCGCACGAAAATCTCAAGGACGCCTCCACGCCGGACGCCCTCCACACTGGGAAGCGAGGCAGACCCGCCTGTCCTGCACGCCCCCTGCTCCGGCCGGCCGGACACACGCAAACTCCACGGGGAGGTGCACTTTCTTCAGGTTCGCCATCTTAAATTTTAACTGAGACCTGTCTTCAATCATGTCTGTCCACATGGTCAATATTCTGTCTTCTCTTTGCTTCAAAATTGGAACGATCAGATTTTGTCAACTCTACAGTGCGTATCGGAAGTAACGAGCGAAAAAGAAAATGAAGCAGTCATCTGTCTCTTGGGAGGCACCAATTGTATTGTGTCAGTATAATTGGTGACCGGCACAGCACTTGCGAAAATTCAGTGCTACTTGTTCAGTCAGGCAGTGCTCAGATCATCCAGCTTGTGATGTATACCGAATTGTGCTGTGATCACAATAAAAATTTCGCAAGTGCCAGCCCATAATTAAATGCCTAGACAAATATAAGGAAATTTCTTCTGGATTTAGAAGTGGAAAGCTTGATCCAGATGGAAAATATTAGGGAAAACTCGGACTCTTTGTCGTCTCCATTTGAAAGATAACAACTGTAGTTAGTAGGCCATTGTACAATACTTGGTTTTCATCAGATAATTGCAGGGAAATTTATGTCTGTACCGTACTGTGTAAGCGTCTTCCGAGCGTGAGCATCTTCTGTATTCAACGATTCAAACCACAATTCATTTGTATAGTCTACGTTTGAAATGCTAATGGGATTTACAAACAATTCTTCCAATATAAGCATTGATGATACTTCAGTTTGCAAGGAGGCGGTATTATTTAGTACCTGTTAATTTTGCCGGATAGAGAAAGCAGAAATATGCATGTCATCTTCCAAGCGTACTCTTTTTCAGGATATAACGAACGAGCAACTGAAATGACCATGATAATTATTATGTGAGGTACTAAAGTGTGATGTTTATGCAGATCCTAAAGAGCTCAAAAGGCAGAGGGAGAGGGAGCGGTATGCAAAAAATAAAGATGAGATTGCAAAACGCCAGCGCAAATTGCGGGATCTTAAAAAAATCAGCTGACCCTGTGAATGAAGAAAACATATTACGTGATAAGCAGGCTATTGGACAAACTGGTGTCACTCAGATACAGTACATGTCTACTGAACAAGGTCATTTGTTCTATACTTGCAACATATAGTTGTCATGTTTTTTCTACACTAATATATAAAGACTGATTTTGTAGCTGCAATGTATTTATAGGTGTTGCTCCAGGTGACCAGCGCTATGCATCTCAAATTCCCAAACCACACTCCTCATGATGAAATGTTAGCATCCCTTTGATGGGCGGTGACGATGAGTCTGAATGGTTGCATAGAAATGATGCATACAAGATGCAGGCAAAACCTAAAGGAATGAGACCTATTCTTATAAACCAGACCAGTTTCCCAGCGACATGTTTACTCACGCAATTATCCGATATGGTAAGATAATGTGGTGCATCATGTTCTATTTAGTCCATATCTATATATGCTTTGTCTTGATCTTCTTCAGCAGATGCACGACAACCTATTCTAAGAAGTTTGTTTGTCTTTAGGTACGACGTTCACCACATTGTTCAATTTCTATCCAAGTTTGCCTTCAGATTTGTTAACCACTTTTCATATTTGAACTTACATATATAGTTAGCAATTACAAAGCTCATATCTTAGTTATGCAATGTGGCAGATCGTAGGTCGGATATGGAAAATTCTTCCTTACCATCTGTGGCACATTCCCCATTTAAAGACCTAACTAACACATCGACAAGAACAGATGCAAATGCCACGAGTGGTGATAATCTTGGAAAGAAACCACCAAGTCGTAATGGCTGGTATGCCCAGATGACTAAAACTGAATCTCTATCGATGTCTGACAAAATTCAGTACTTAGGTAATTTCCCTTTTGTCACAAAACATTTTATTTGTCTTGAAGCCAAGCATCTGATTTTTATTATTCATCCGAATCAGTTGACTGCAAGGATGGTTTACATTGTAAGTCATCTTGGAGTATGTTGGCCCTCTTCCATGTATACTGCAATAAAGAGTGGATTAGTCCTACTTATATATTTCTTATTTCTCTGCTAATGTCATAAGATACAGAACACAATGTTGTCTAAAAGATTATTTAGTTCTGCACACTTTCAGTATATGTCAAATTTTAACTGTGGAGATCTAATGTATACATCTTAAATTTTTGTGCCCTGTCATGTTTCACCTTTTCATTTCGATTTATTATTTGGTTGTTGAACTTAAATGCATATACCAATTTTTACGGCCTCCTCTGCAGATTTCTGTAAAATATCATTAGACAATTGCAAGAAGTCTGCTCTTGGTTATCCTGTCATTCATACCCAATAAACCTTACGATGTTCTTGCAACTGGCTGTGGAATTCTTGACATTGTGTCTAGAGACTTCAGCTAAGGACACATTATTTATTACGATCATGTTGATTTCTTATTTTGATTTTATACCGGACGATTTGCTGGCAACGTTTTTTGTCTGCAGTTACATTCAGTGTATTATACGGCTAGCATCTTTATTGAACAAAGTACTTGATAGCATTGTTTGCAATTTGACTTCCACCGCAATCATACTTCATGCTTGGCCTAATCTTTTAACATGATTAAGAGCTGCATTACTTGTAGTCAAATAGTTCTACATTTTGTTTGATTTCAGTGAGAAGCATGTATGTAATATATTAATTATGAACAGATGAAACTTGCAAAACGAAAAGAATTTATATTTCATTACTTCAAATATTGTAAAGTATTTGTCTTTGAATTTTGTACAGCTTCATACCTATGCTAGAGATCTTTGATAAAGGATAGGCAAAAATGGTTTCTAGGCCCTTACATGTTGCTGCATACTGTTTGAATCCTTGAAGGTTGAAAATATGCTTGTGATTCAAAATTGAGCATGATGTTAAACTTGGCTTGTATTTGTATCTTAGTAGGTTGATGTCTCACAAATCTAAACGAGTGAATAAACACTTGAAACTTGAAGCATTTAAGGGAAATTTTTAATTGTAACCTGTAGCATGAACTAGATGAAAGAAAGCCCAGGTAACTTCTCTCATTCAACCTGATGGAAGAATTTTTCTCTTCTCTAATTAATTCAGATAATTTTTATTAGCCAACCGGTAGGAATTTGGTAATTGTAATTGACCTCTCTATAACAACTCTGATTTTATATAAGATGATAACTATATTACATTGAATTTGACTGATAGCTTTAGATGATTCCCTCTCCCGCAGATTCCGTTTTATAGGTGTTTTGTAACTTTTGTTTATTTCTCTTATCCACTTATTGGGTCGTATTTTCCCCCTCTTTGCATCTCCCATATTTGGCAAGAACGCTGCACATACCAGGCCTCGGTATGTTCCGATTTTTTCATTGATTTTGCTCTTTTATTTTGCCCTAGCGTATAGTACTTGTGGTTCAAGAGGAGTTGTAGGACATGATGATCAAAGAGCTCCATGGTGAGAGTTAGCTACCTGGCTGAATGCTGCGTCCTGCATAAAATAAGCTGCAAATCTATAAAACAATACTTGGCTATATGTGACATGAGCTTACTAGCCACATACACCAGCTCATTTTTGTTCACCTTTCTTCAATCCAGCTAAGTCATAACTATAATGAAGATATCATCAATACTAATTAAGATTTGTTCCTAAACTTACTGTTTCAGCTAAATCTCCTCCATTTTGGGGAACTGGGTTGCAATTTTTTTACGCCTTTAGAACATGTTATAGAATATTAGTGGAATATGTGTATATGTCACTACCTTATAACTATTGTTTGCTTGGAGTCTTCAGCTATGCAGAAATGGATAGGGATCTGCCATCGGTCATCGTCCTATGGCCACATGGGCCAGACTGATCACATCGGTCATCGTCCTACGGAAATCCTTACCTGAAGTTTTGTGTTACATCCATGATCTCATCCATACCAAAAGCATGGCATTTTCTAGGTAGATGATTAATAGTATCCCGAGCGATGTCGTATGAATGCGCCTACGCATTGCACATTTGTACTGGTGTATCGACAAGATGTGAGTTTCACAAATCAAGTTATGTTTTCAATTTAGTCGTTTTTGTGTTTGCGAATGTAATGTTATCACGTGCATTGCACGGGCACGGTTACTAGTTCAGAGAAAGGGCCCAACAAGAAGTGCACATCAAATGAAACCACTTAATAAGTTTCAAAGAGTTCAGAGAGCAACCTGAACGGTTCATCCACCGATCAATCAGCTGTACAATTAAGTGCACTATTAGTTCGCAATGATGTTTCAAAGAGTTCAGACAGTAACCTGAACAGTGCATCCAACGATCAATCAGCTGAACAATTAAGTGCATTATTAGTTTATAGTTCGCAATGATACCCAAATCTTCTGGGTGTTCAAGGTCCATGCGGTGGTAGCTGAAGCTCTTCAGTGCTCTTCTCCAGCATCTCGACCACTCTGCTCATGGAAGGCCGAACCGAAGGGAGATTTGCACGCACCACAGCCCGACCACCACCATCTTCCTCACCAGCCCGGCAGCCTCGACGTCGATCTCGCAAGATCTTGCGCAGAACTGATCTAGGCCTTCATACAAACATTGGGGAAAATATTTGCTGCTATTGCTGGTCTCTGAACCAAGAACCTCCTCGTCGTCCATGCTTCTCCTAGCCCCAGACATCTCCAGAACCATCATGCCGTAGCTATAGACGTCTGACTTGCTGGTGATAGCCCCTACTCCTCTTGAAAACACCTCGGGCGCGATGTACCCGATCGTGCCCCTTGCTCCGGCGATGGACACTGCGATGGTGTTCTCCTTCTGCGAGCACAGCTTGGCAAGTCCAAAATCGGAGATCTTAGGCCGAAGGTCATGGTCCAGCAGGATATTGTGGGGCTTGATGTCGAAATGCACAATGTGTGCATTGCAACCTCGGTGCAGGTACTCGAGGCCTCGCGTGATGCCCACAGCGATGTCGAACAGCGTCTCCCAGCCAAGCGACTGCTCGGCGGCTTCCCCAAAACTGTACTTTTCGAGGGAGCCGTTAGGCATGAACTCGTAGATGAGGCCCCTTTTCGATCTTCCCTGCAAGCAGAATCCCAGCAGCGTGACGATGTTGACATGGGAGGTTCTGCTGATGCTGGCGACCTCGGTCATGAAATCCTCGCCATCGATGTCCTTGTTGTCCTTGAGCATCTTCACGGCGATCTTGTTAGGTTTAATCTTGATAATATGTAGTTGCACGTAGTAGTGAGTTTGTGTAGAGGTAGGTGCGATACCTACTGGCTGGTAGTTTCAGTTAGAAGAGCATGCAGGGAGAGACTCCGAGGGTGCCGCGTGAAGCTGGCGCTGCATGCAGGACTTGAAGCCAACGGACTGCACAAGTTGTCTAGTGAATTAGTCAAGCATGTGAGTGTTAGTGGCTCAGGAATAGGTCATGGGTTAGTTGGTTAGTGGAGCCAGGTCGTGTGCATAGTGGCCGGGCAGGTTGTTACCTGGCAGTGTGTGTGTCCTGCCATTTAAGGCATTGTAATCAGTTTGTTTAAGGTAATGAGAAGAAGGGAAAATGTAGCGCATGTGTTCTCACCGGGAGCAGAAGGCCAAAGCTAGTTTCTCCTTGGTGAAGTGTGCGTGTGTATGAGTTCATATGTGTTTGAGAGAGACACAAGTGAGATTCAGAGTTAGAGAGCAAGAAGAAGAAGCGGCGCTGCGAGAGGCAGCGCCAACAAGTGGTATCAGAGCCTTCCGCTCTTGGTTCCTGTGGTGATGGCGCAAGCGGAGATGATGCGGCCAAGGCGACGGCGCGGCCGACTCCGTGCGAGATGGAGGCCGGCAGCGCAAGAAGGCTGGTGGCGGCGTGATGCCGCTACGTGGAGATGGCGGTGCGAAGCTGCAACGACAAGACCACGGTGCGATGCCGCTGGGTGTCGGCGGCGGCGGCGCGATGTCGCCGGGAGCTTGGTGTGGCGGTGTGAAGCTGCCACAAAAAGAAGACGGTGCAAGGCTGCTAGGAGGATGAGGTTGCGTGGTGATCGGCGTCGAGAAGGGGTCGTCCATGTCAAGAGGTGGCCGCTGCGTGCAGCAAGACGGCACGGTGATCGGCGTCGCGAAGGCATCGTCCACGTCGAGAGGAGGCTGTTGCGTGCAAGACGGCGGTGCGATGCCGCTATGTGGAGACGGTGGCGTGATGCTGCCACGAGAAGGTGACGGTGAGACGCTGGTAGGAGGCGACGGTGGTGTGATACCGCTGAGAAGATGTACGACGGCGCGAAGTCGTCATGAGGATTGACGTGAAGCTAGTTGACGGTGGTGTGATTCCATCGTCGTCATGGTGGTGTCCTGGTGGTGTGATGCCATCCCCAAGATGAGGCGCTGCGACGGCGTCGTCCACGGGAAGATAGTGAGCGGCAATCGACGTTGCGATGGCGTCGTTCATGGCAAGGTGAAGATGAGTGAAGATCGGAGAATCAAGATTAGGGAGTGATTGTTAGGTTTAATCTTGATAATATGTAGTTGCACGTAGTAGTGAGTTTGTGTAGAGGTAGGTGCGATACCTACTGGCTGGTAGTTTCAGTTAGAAGAGCATGCAGGGAGAGACTCCGAGGGTGCCGCGTGAAGCTGGCGCTGCATGCAGGACTTGAAGCCAACGGACTGCACAAGTTGTCTAGTGAATTAGTCAAGCATGTGAGTGTTATTGGCTCAGGAATAGGTCATGGGTTAGTTGGTTAGTGGAGCCAGGTCGTGTGCATAGTGGCCGGGCAGGTTGTTACCTGGCAGTGTGTGTGTCCTGCCATTTAAGGCATTGTAATCAGTTTGTTTAAGGTAATGAGAAGAAGGGAAAATGTAGCGCATGTGTTCTCACCGGGAGCAGAAGGCCAAAGCTAGTTTCTCCTTGGTGAAGTGTGCGTGTGTATGAGTTCATATGTGTTTGAGAGAGACACAAGTGAGATTCAGAGTTAGAGAGGAAGAAGAAGAAGCGGCGCTGCGAGAGGCAGCGCCAACAGATCTCACGGCCATCTGGGAGGCTGCCTTTGTAGACCACACCATTGCCGCCTTGACCGAGCTTGTGCGCAAAAGAGTTTGTCATCCGTTTCACTTGCGAGTAGCTGTACCGCCTCGGATGTTGCCGCCGCAGGAAGGACTCCATCGTTGGTGTGTCCCTCTTCCAGGGCATGGGAGGAAGTGAGCAATGTCGCTTCTTGTAGCACAGGAATGCTCCAACAAAGAAGCACAGCAGCGCCAATGCGCTCAGGATACCAACTACCATGTATATTCTGGCCTTGTTCTTTCCGGAGGGAGTACCTGGCAGAAGAGCCGGAGCCGGAGGTAGCAGTGGCGTCATGGACGGCGGTGTGCTGGGCACGAAGCCTATGAACTCATAGCGCAGGTAGCAGCTGGGCCCGTTGAGACGGACGCCGTCCATATCGGCGCAGCATCCAACCAACCAGGCCGTGTGCGACGCCAAGCACCGACTGCACTCCTCGGCCGGGAGGTCCTCCGTGCATTGCGCCAGCCCGTGAAGCGTTGTGTTCGAGTTGATCTCCTCGGCGTCGAAGGAAAATCGGAGCACCGAGGCTGCTGCCGCGGGGAGTAACCGCGCTGCCAGCCTCTGGCGTGCCGTGCCCAGGCTTGCGGGGTCAGAGAAGTTGCTGGGGTTAGGAACGTTGAACCGCTGTGCCGGCGATGTGTCCGCCGTGCCGAAGAAGGCAGCGGCGTCATAGCGCACGAGGCAGTGCGCGTACCAGAGCACCATGTCGTTGCGGCCTGCACAACGGGTTGCGGGCAGCTCGACCACCGCACTAGCAAGGCAGGCAGAGCAGTCGTACTGCTCGGCATCGGCGAAACACATGACGAGGCCATAGACCGTGTCTGCCGAGTCGCTGTCCCCGGCGGCGAACGTGGCGTTCAGGAAGCCAGCGTTGGCAGCAGCCATGTCTTGGAGAGAGGCCTGGAGCTGGAGGAGGTTGGCTTCGAAGCCAGCACTACGGTTTGAGGTGGCTGTAGCAGAGGTAGAGCAATCGGGGCAGGCATACCTGCCATTGGCCTTGGTCCCGGATGTTGGGGAGCTGGGAGAACAATTGTGGGAGGAAGACGATCACGACAACGACGACAGTGAGGAAGAGGAGACGGTGCAAACCCCTCCTCCTTCCTTCTCACGCGCAGCGCCGAGCTCCTCACCGCCGCCGACGCTCACCGCCGCCGATACGTTCCTCTCTGGACAAATCGCGGGCCACGTCGAGCTCCGCCGCCTCCTCCTCTCCCTCCTCGCCGAAAACCACGTGCCAATACGCCGCAATCTCGCCGGAATCGGCCTCGCCGTCTGCCGCCGAATCCGCGGGCTAACAGCGATGCTCTGGCGACCATTCAGGGGCGGCGCCGACAGCTCCGGGTAGCCCGCGTCGAGGCGCTTCCAACGCGCGCACTCCCGCGTCGTGCCTCGCCGTGAATCGACGCCGGCGACGTCACCGCCGCCGCGGCCGAGCCTCGCCACAGATGACGCCAGCTTGACGTCATCGTGGGCTGGACGGGCAGGCGGGCCGCTTGCTGGGCCGAGCCCTTTTTATTTTTTTTCCCTGTGATTTTTCCCTGCTTTTCTTTTTTTAGAACCTTTTGTAATTTTCCAAATATAGCTTCAATTAAATTCAAACCAACCTCTAATAATTTGTAAATATCTAAATAAACAGTCCACATACTTTTGAACCTTTTCCAACATATTTCAAATCTTCTAGATATTAAATAATACAAAAAGGCTCAATTGACACCTTTATATCATTTCAAAAAACATGGATTCCACATTTTTTCTTTCCAACTTAAATAATATCCAGATAAATAATATCAACAACATCATTCAATATGACACACCCAACAAAATATTTTGTTATTACAAAACATTTCATTTAAATAGAGATTGCTAAATCATTTAAATATAATTATCCACTTATATCATGGCCTTTAAATGTTTTCGTAAACAGATACCGTAAAATGCTAAATGTTCTAAAATCAATAGCTTCAAATACGAACTCATTTGAACAATTCAACTCGCAAAATATTTCGAACTACACTAAAATATATCGAAAAAACTCACAAAAAAAATGCAACACACTTGACCATTTCAATTAGCTGATGAACTTCAGACTCTCCAAAATATACCAAGATAATCTAAATGTATTTCAACATTTCAAGCTGCTAAAAAAACTATAAAATATACCAACACAATCTAAATATATTCCCCCTAATGACATTGATAAATGCTCACATATTGTGACCTCCCCAATTATGGACTCGAAATAAAAAAATTATGGTACCTGTTGTTGCAAACAAGTTCCATAAAATAACAAATGCTACAAACTAAATAGCTTCAAGCACAATCTCATTTGTGCATTTCAATTTTCAAAATAATTCCAACTACGTAAAAATACATCAAAATGCTCAAAAAAAATGCAACGAACTTGAATGCTTCAAATTTGCTAATTTTTCCCGGAAAACTCTAAAATATTTCAAGATTTCAATTCGACGAATATTTAGATAAAATCCAGATTAACTCCTTCCAATTATGGATTGAATCTAATAAATGTCCATATAATGTATTCCATTTGATTATGGAGTTCAATTAAATTTTCAAGGCAAAATACAAACTTATTATATCTTCCAAAACTGTTTAATATTCAGAGACAATTTAGCTAAACCTCTCCAATTATGCACATAAAATTAAAATATGCTCCATTCACTAAATGTTCACAAAAAATAAAGACCCATTTCCTCTAATTATGGATTGAATTTAACAAATTCCCTTACAATGCATTTCCTCAGACTATGAAGTTAAATTACAAAGATACTTGACCACTTCAATTTATGGAATTAAAGTAATTCAACACATGATGTTCATTTACAATAATAGACGTTTTAGTACAAATATGCAGAGAAAATTAGAAATCTTTTTTCCCCATTTAAGTGATTTTGTTACTTAATCTTCTCAGTTCTAAACCATTCCTTTAATACACTTTAGACATATGCAATACTTTAATAAAGCATTGTTCCCCAAATATTACAGCAACGTATCGCCAATAAAAATTAAAAAACTAACAAACGCGCATTCCCACAAATGGACTTCAATTAACTATTGATAAAAAATATAAACATTTTCCAACCATTTCTATTTCAGATGTACCAACGTGCTCACAAAAAAATAAATGTGAACTATTTATATTCAGACATTTCAAATTGCTTAATATTTGGAAAACATCCAAAGGCACTTCCTCAAATTACATAGGGTTATTGAATTTAATAAATGCTCATACAATGCATTTCCTCTAATTACGGACCTAAATTGCACATTTCAGTTTGGTACGTATTTGCAAGGAATCGACATAACCTTTCAATAATTATGTAATTCAATTGAAAAAATGTGTGTTTACACCCATTATAGTTCAGATTGCTGAATATTTGGAAAACATCCAAATGCACTTCCTCAAATTACATGAGTTGAATTTAATAAATGCTCATACGATGCATTCCCTCTAATTATGGACTTAAATTGAACATTTCGAATTGGTAGATATTTGAAGTAATCGACATGACCTTCCACTAATTATGGTATTCAATTGAAAAAATGTGCGTTCACACCCATTGTAGACTTAAATTAAATATTGAAAAAATAAAAACATTTTTGCACATTCCAATTTGCTTAAGAATTTGAGGCACTCTGAAATATATCAACATGGAGTTCAATTTAATAAATGCTCATACCATGCATTCTCTAACTACGGAGTTAAAATGAAAATTTATGGCAAAAAAAATCAAACAATTTAAATCGCTGCGTATTTGGAGATACTCTACATATCAAATTTCAACGGATTCCGGCATTTCGAACTACAACAAACTACAAATTCTCTAACTATGCAGTCATTTTACAAATTTATGAAAAAATACAAATTGACAGATGCCTACAAAATTCACCAAGGGTGCGCCGTGCCAACGCAACAAAATTCTACACTATATTAGTGCACACAAAAAAAAGGAACATTTTGAATTGGTCAATTTTTGAAGAAAAAACAAATGCACTATCCATAATTATGTGATGTTGAATTTAACAAATACTTACACTACGTATGCCCTCAGATTATGAACTCTAATTGAACATCTCAATTAAGCAAAATATTGGCAAAAAAAAACAAATAACTTTCTCTACATATGAAATGCATATGCAATTCCTCAAACTATATATCTAAAAAAAAATTCAGATGCAATTCCACAAATTATATATTCACTTCACTAAATGCTCATATAATGCACATCTTCTAATTACGAAGCTAAATTACTTATTTTTGCCAACATACAACCATAATCAAACATTCAAAATTGCCAATTATTCGAAATTACCATAGCATTTCTAAAAGTTTTAAATCGTTCAACATTTGGATATAACTTGAGCACATTTTCTCTAATTACAGTTAAGAATCCGTGGCAACATACAAACATATTTAAATACTTCAAATTGCTAAATATTTGGCTATTCTCTAACCTATATAAAAAATGTTCAGAAAAATTAAACGCTAACTACATATAGCAAAACACAAAGCATAGTTCAACAATTTAAAATAGTCAAAATTTGGATGCAACATAGACGAACTTTGCTCATTTGTTAGCATGAATCCAAAAAATATGCTAAAATATTATTTGGGAAAAAAAAGAAGCACGTTTCACCATTTCAAATTACTAAAATATTTAAGGTACACTCAAATAAATCAACATGCTCGAAAAAGAAAAAATTGATACTTGCTAATGCCAAAATACAAACAAACTTAAGCAATTAAAACTACCTAATATTTGTATACATTGTAGGTGCACTTCACCTAATTATGGATTAAAAAATAATAAATGCTCGCAAAATACATTTTCTCTAATCATGCTATGCAATCGAACAAAAAAAATACCAACCATTATTTGCGCTACTTATGGCATAGTGCAAACATATTTCAAGATTTCAATTCGACGAATATTTGGAGAAAATCCAAATTAATTCCCTCCATTTATGGATTGAATTTAATAAATGTCCACATAATGTATTCCATTTGACTATGGAGTTCAATTAAATTTCAAGGCAAAATACAAACTTATTATATCTTCCAAAACTATTTAATATTCAGAGACAATTTAGCTGAAACCTCTCCAATTATGCACATAAAATTAAAAAAAAAGCTCCATTCACTAAATGTTCACAAAAAATAAAGACCCATTTCCTCTAATTATGGATTGAATTCAACAAATTCCCTTACAATGCATTTCCTCAGACTATGAAGTTAAATTAAATATTTCCATATTTATAACAAATTACAAAGATAATTAACCACTCCAATTTGTGGAATTAAAGTAATTCAACGCATGATGTTCATTTACAATAATACACATTTTAGTACAAATATGCAGAGAAAATAAGAAATCTTTTTTCCCATTTAAGTTATTTTGTTACTTAGCTTCTCAGTTCTAAACCGTTCCTTTAATACACTTTAGACATATGCAATACTTTAATAAAGCATTGTTTCTCAAATATTATAGCAACATATCGCCAATAAAAATTAACAAACACGCGTCGTTGACGACGCGCAGAAATTCCACTAGTAACTCATAATAGGGAAAGGTGTCGGAGCAAGAGCTCGCGCGGCTCGTCACTATTTGCAAAGTTGGCCGCATGCCCACGTGCCGTCAAGGAAAACGGGTAGATTTCTTAGAACTAGCTCCACGGGTTCCGCGTCTTGAGAAGTTGCACCGTAGCTAGCGGCGAGTGTGCATACTAGCGATTGCAACTTGGCCAGATGCGCACGTGCCGCCAAAGAAAAACTATCGATGCATGTTTGTTTGCTGAGGGTTCCGGCCTTGACTGTAGGAGCCGCCTTTGGCAGCTCCCTTTCTTCTACCCTGGGCTATCTCTCACAGCTCACACATGAACAAGGAGACACGGGAGTTTTGGCCTTGCGCTGTGTCACACAGCCACAAGTTTTGTGCTCTCTCTTGTTGTTAAACAAACATGTTTTACAAGGTCTTAAATAGGCACACACGCACACCCCCGCAGCCACACTCGGCCACTAACAGCACGCACACACTAACTCGGCCACTAACCACACGTCCTCATGCACTAACAAACTACGACCGAATCACTCGGCTAAGCATGTAGGCCTTATCCTTCCTCCATGCAAGTGCTGCATCGCACAACACAGCATCACGCCTTGCCACCGTCAGCTTGGCATCTCACCATTTTGCGCACAGAAGCTTCACCGGCCAACATCTCTCTAAGCTAAGCGACATGCATGACTGAAACCAAATATGTAGATACAAAAGATATCGAGATTAGTGCTAACAATCACCCCCTAATCTTGATAACATATCTCGTTGCGGATCACCCGCAGCCACTTGCCGTGGACGACGCCATCGCAGCGTCGATCACCATGCCTTCTTGCCGCACACAGCGGCCACCCCTCGACATGGACAACGCCGTCACAGCGCCGGTCACCATGTCGTCTTGCCACACGCAGCACCACGCAGCAGCCTCCCCTCGACGTGGACGACGCCATCGCAGCGCCGCTCACCACGCCATCCTGGGGCACGCAGAGGTCTCCTCTTGACGTGGACGACGCCTTCTCGACGCCGATCACCACGCCGCCTCCATCTAGCGGCATCACACAGCAACCGGCCGTCAGCGACATCACGCCACCAACCTTCTCCTCGCGCCGCCAGCCTCCTCTTGACGCCATCTCTTCCTCTAGCGGCATCGCGCCGCAGCCAGCCACTAGCGGCATCGCGCCGCCCATGGCCTCCACCTCGCGTTGACGTCCTCCACCTCACATGGCAGCCGCCGTGCCGCCGCCGCCTCGGATCTTCGGGCTCTGATACCAATTGTTGGCGCTGCATCTCGCAGCGCCGCTTCTTCTTCCTCTCAACCTCTCTTGTTTCTCACTTCTCTCAAGAACACACGCACACACACACAAGGGAGAAGCACAAGTTGCTTTGCCGAGAGGCACTTCCCCTTGATGAACAGAATATAGACAGAAGAAAAGCTCGTGGCTGTGTGAGGCAGTGCGAGGCCAAAATATTTGTCTTGTGTTCATCCTGTTCGTGAGTGAGTTGAGTGATTCAACTCCTACATTGACGAACAAGCAGTCCGCCATCTTCCGTAGATAGGCGGGTTCCTACAGGGACCGCATGCATGTTTGTTTGCTGCTCGAGTAAAACTATCGATGGTCCAAGCTTTCGCCGTCAACCACCAGTCCAAGAGAGGCTTTGGAAGCGTTCTACCTTTGATTGATTGCAAATGCAAGCAACTTGAACATGTCGGAACCTGTAACGTTCTATGATTTTCAGAATGAATGAACGGCCCCTTCCGATCCTCCACCTTGGCACTATATTTTACAGTACGTTAGATATAACGCAATTTCTTTATATTGGTTGACCTCGTTCTGGCTTATCGCGAGCTCACGCGTCACAGCCGCGCGATGTGCATCTAACGGCACGCGCGAGATAGACACACACGTTGACGACTTGGCCCACACGCGCGATACGTGGATGGGTGAGCAGGAGACAGTTACGCGGTGTGAGGCTAGCATTTCAGGTGACCGTTTTCTCGCCCATTTTCCCTGGCAGTTCCCACTCGCCTTCATCTCCGGCGATTCGTGCCGCTTCCCTCGCCCATTTTTGCTGTATCATCGGCTTCTCGCTGGGAATCGTGTGCAGACGGGTTTCCTCTCCGTGTTTGAGTGGGTATCCGGCAAAAGGGGTGGATACGGTTCTTACTTTCCATTCAGATAGAAGAGACGGGGGCCGTTTTGAACACCATTGGAATTTTTTTTTTATCTGACATGGAAACAGCAGCTCGTTTCCTAGTTGGGTTAGATCACACCTTCTTGTGCTAGAGCACACCTGGTTATAGATGTAATATGCACATGAACATTTAGTTTTCCGATGCAAGTAATATGCGCATGAACATATAGTTTTCCGATGTAAATTTCTTCCTAGATGCAAGTTTTTAGTGGATGGAAAATTCCGCACTAGATGCAAGTTAAATTTGATAAGCATGATCCGATGTTGCGAAAGCTATATGTAAGTTTAGGGGTTCATATACCAGCTGCATAACTACTACACGTCGCATCCAGATGTAAGTTTTTTCGAAACACTACTGGATGTATAAGTACGTAGCATCTCACTGATAGCTGTAAATTTCATGTAGCAGCTGGTAGGATGCAATTTTTTATATTCCAAGAAGTAATTCATTTCTAAAACTAGTGGATGTAAAAATGTAACATATGCTAGTTTTTATTAGGCCCAATTATTTTTTATGAACATATAGGTTTCTGATTTAAATTTCTAGTGGATGTATTATTTTTACCCTATCCGATGCAAGTTTAGTCGATGTCTAGATGCACAAAGCACTGAATGTATACCATGGACGTATACCATTTTATGCTAGTGATATTGGCATGTAAGTTATGTAACTTGCAACCCATGCTGCCAGTGATCTCGAAGTTGAAACTCATACACATGCTAAGAATCACAGCCATAAAATTAAACCATAGCTAAAATGTTAGTTTGAAATATGCAGTAGAAACCCATAAAACATGTTAAAAGTCATACTGTGATGCTTTTCAGTATCTATCTCCAAATTTTCGTCAGTGTGTACATGCCTGTTTTTCAATAATAGAGTAGTAATAATTAGTTCTACACCTTATCATCTACTGTACTATCTTGAATTCTTGATAGCAATTCTGCAAGATTGTGGTGTCACCGTTCATACATGCCCAATAAAACTAACTAATTAAATCTCAGAACTGAGAAAGCATCTGATGGTTGAGCCCGCCCAGCACCGCCGAAGCCGCCTGCAAGCCGCTCGTGGATTGCGGCGGCCTACGAAGAACCTATACGGCAAAATCTAACGTGTCCCCGTACCGTATGTATCCGATACGCGTATCCGGCCGATACACGTCGATACGCGTGTCCCTAGCGTTTCCCAGTTTTCCGATTTAAAAGAAAAGAAAAAAATGCCGATACGTAGCGGAGACGGCCGCGACACAGCGAGGACACGGGAAGAGCCCATCCAGCGAAACCCACTACTAACCCTAACCCCACACCCACAGCCCAGCGGCCAGCGCTCTATTCTCTCTCTATTCCTTGCTTGGCCTGGATTGAGCGCCGCCACTGCTGCTTGGAGTCCCGCCGCCCCTGAAATCGCGCCGCCGTCGCTGTAATCTCGCCTCCCTCGCCCCGATTCAACTCGCCCCGCGGGATTCGCCCATCTCCGCCGCCTGGAGTCGCCTCCGTCCCCGCCCTTGGCCAGCAACAAGGTAAACTCCTCCCCGTCGGGATTCGCCCGTCTCTTCTCTCTGCCTTGCTGTGCTATAACCTACTGATGCTTCTGCTTGCTGTCGTGGTCGTGGATTCGTGGTTGATGTGCTGCTTTGCTTTCTTTCTAGAGAGTGAGAAACCAAAATGTCATCTGCTGGCAGTGGCATGGCAGGCAGCCAGTCTTCAGTTGGTGGGAGTTCAAGCAACACTGCTAGTGCTGATGGTGAAGATGCACCGATAGGGGTTGTCAATCGGAAGTATCCTCTATGGGCTCGTTGTACAAAAATATCATCAGATGACTTGCAAAGGAAACAAATGGGGCAGTATTTTGATCTCATCTCAATTATTCCCGTCTTTATTACATGGCAATTTTACATTTTATTATTTCTATATATATACTCGCCGTATCGCCGTATTGCTGTTTTCTGAAATTGTCGTACCCTGTATCGCCGTACCGGTATTGCCGTGTCCGTCTCGCCGTATCGGTGCATCATAGGCGGCGGCGCGTTGAAGCATGACCCGTTGAGCCTCTTGGCCGCTGACTGGTGTCCGGCGCTGGCGCACTCTTTCGGGCTCTCCACCGTACGTTTCCCTGCGCTGTTGGCCTGTGACGACGTCGAGTTGATCATGCATTTGTTGTATTTTTTGTAAGATAAGATGCAAATTCACATGATTTTTCATAACAGTTCATGATTGACAGGAAAAGGTTCAACTCTTTTTACATCTAAATTCATGATTAAGCACTCAAATTTCTGAATACAACACTTTTTTAGGAGCTAAATACACTTCTTCATTCAATCTCATGGTAGCAGATGCTCTCATGATCTACACTGTGTTATGTAACTCCACATGGTCTGCACTGTTTATCATGTAAAAAGTACACTTTTTATTTACATCTATTGCATAAAAATTCCTAATGCATACCCCAGTTATGCAACTTTACATCTACCAGAGAGAAAAATCCCAGGATGTTTTTTCAGATCATAGACGAAATCCCATGGTTTAGGTTTTACACAACTGTGAGCGCTAGGGTTCCATGGGCGCCGGGATCTGGGGCACCTGGGGGAATAGCGAGGGGATGTAGGAGAAGGTACTTATATTATTTATCTACAACTTTTTTTCTCATTCTGTTTTGCAAACTACTTGTAGACAGTTGTAGTACTTCATGATAACACTTCTTTTAACTCTTGACATTAAAATGTAGCTAAGGTTCAAGAAATTCTTTTTAGTTACATACTGAGAGAAAATGTAAGTTAAAGTTCTTACTTTTACTTGCTGTCAATGTGATCCAAGTTAAAGCTTTTACTTCCTGTAAATAGTACTACTTAGACCAACTTACATTTTGCTTTAGCAGTTTTTTATCCAAAATAAAGTTCTTTAGTTGACGCAAAAAATAGGATCCTGGTAACTACATGAAGAGTAACTAGATGTAAAGCATTTAGTTTCTGCAACATAGGCCGCCTCAAAAATAAGATTACTTTCAGTTTTTTGTGCAGTCTTAAGTTGTCAGTTCATAGATCATTCCTATGAGAATTGTTCATTTTTCTGCTCCTCTATCTGAATCTTACATGCTGTGAACATGATGGGGTACAATCTGCACTCTAACATGCTGGGAATATTACATCATACATTTTTTGAAGTAATTTAAGAAACTTCATTCACAACTAAACTATAAGTTCATTGTAAAGCAATCTATTTTGGCAACAAAATCCGAGGATTTCTTACACCCCAGTGTTTTCTACAACAAAGGCACAAGTTTACACCCCACAATTTTCTTATATAGCACAGTTTTGGACAACACATGCATAGGTTTTTGACAAGATATCATGTCTATACCATTACAGGGATGGAAATTTGGATCATGGATGTTGCTGCTGGTGGGGAAGGGGCTGGAAAAGCAGATGGAGGGAAAGAGTTGTTTAAGTTTGAAGAAACTTACATCTGTTTTCTGAATCGTGCACTGTCTGAAACCTGTTTACTTGTTTATATTCTTTACTTCCTGATGGAGATGCAACTTCGTAAGATCCGTGCGCTCTTTTTTTGGAGAGATATATGTAATTCTGGATGTAAAGTTTCGTTGTATGTCCTGGTTTTGATTTCTTGCAACCTGGGGAATCAGGGAAGAGATGGCAAGACCCCCCATGTTCTTGAGTAGTGGGGGATAAAAGAAGACTTCGACACCTTCGCCAATGCAACTGGTTTGCTTGAGTTTGCCCAAAATCCATGAGGTACATACGAGGAACTCTCGCGAGAATTCCTCTCCACATTCAGGTTTGAGGGCATTGAGATCTACAAGCACAGTAAGAAGAGTAAGGCACCCACTCCTACCTTTTGTTTATAAATTTACTATGAGGGGGGAACGCCTTGTTATGTCTTTGGAAGAGTTTTGCAAAGCTATTGGTGTGGAAAACAGGGGTAGTTGGGATGAAACTCATGCTGACTCCAACCAGGAGCTTGTTGCATTTTGGCACTCTATTTCTGTTAACTCTCATGAAAGATTGAATAGGGGTAAATTTACTCATATACAGCACCCAAGTTTGAGATACTTTGCGTTGTTCCTTGCAAGAAGATTTCTTGCTGGAGACAACAATTCTGCTTGCACGAGACCAATGGTTTATTTACTTAAATGTGCAAAAGAAAACACCACATGTGGGTATAACTTGGGAGTCATTCTTGCCAGATCCTTGCATACGGCTGTGAGTAGAAATATTACTGATCAAATCCCTATTTATGCTGGTGCTATTGCTACTTTAGTGTATGAATACATTAAAGATGAGAGAGGTTATGATGATAACATGGGTACTCCTGTGATAAGAGTCCAATTTACTCGATTTTGCTTTGACTACCCGTATGGATATAAGTATGATGCATGGGGATCATTATTGGTATAACTATTTGAGTACTAATGGATAAAGAGTGCCCATTAGGCTCCCTCGTGCTGACCTTTTTGACAGGAGTACCGAAAAATGGATTGTGGAAGAGATGTTGCCTCAAGAGGAGCCACAAGATCCAGTGATGCAAGGCTACCAACCTCGAGAGGAGCCCCAAGACTCAGGAATGCAAGGCTACCCATATGGTTACTTCCCTGGAGGTGGAAGTGGATACAACTCCTACCCGGGATACTAGCTTGATCGCAAGCTTGGGGGAGTACCTCTCTCCCTTTCCATTCATTGTGTTATATCACTGTTATCTTGTTATGTTTTAGTTTCTTGTTCTAAAAATCACAAAAACACAAAAATATTTCATTTGTTTCTTTTGTTTAGTTACTTCTGGACATTTACTTTATGCATCTTGTTTGACACGAGAAAAACAACTAGCGTCATGACTACTTCGGAGAAGTATGGAAGCGTGTTTCTCTCATGCGCCGGGGTAAAAGAAAAGGAATGCGGGCGTGCCAGTGTACCGTAGTACACAAGAAAAGGAAACAAGTAGGGAAGCGTGTATTTTATTAATCTCTCTTGGAGAAACAAAGTACAAGATCCCTGATACAAAGCGCTCCGTGGCCTAATAGAGCGGCCAACTTGACTATGGCGATTGTGATCTCCTGATTCCCGGGGCCTCGGAAGGCACCCGGTTAATTACTCCCGCGGGTTACGCCGCGAGACACCTCCGATTAAGCCGTGTGGTCGTCTTCGTCGTCTTCGCTTCGCGTCCTCCATGCATGGTGTGGTGGTGTATGTGTGTGGGCGGCGGCAGAGCCCGTGTCCTCGTCGGTACACGCGCCGCAAGAAGCGTGGCATTAGCTCCGGCCACACCCGCCCTCGCCGTCATGCCTCGTCGGTCTTGGCGGCGATGATGTAGTTAGGGTTGAGGTAGCATGGGTCCGCTCAGCTGGGACATCTTGACGACCAGTGCCGTCATCGGGTCCGCAAGGGGTATGCCTCACGGGAGTAAGTCGTTGGTGAAGATCGGCGTCGGTGTGATACCATAGCCGATGTGGTCAGCGTCCCGTCTTGGCGCAACGCCAAGTTCATGGCCGTTGACGTAGACAAGGACGTTGTCTCACGGGCCATAGAGAAGTGGTGTCCAAGGCGTCGTCTCGCCTCGCCTTGATGGTCGCCCGCCTAGAACCACCTCCGCGTGAAGCGTGACGCAATGGTCGCCCCGCCTTGGCAAGCTCTCAGGTTGGTGGCGACGAACAGATGCCTGGAGTGTCGTCGTCGAGGTACTCCTGGCGCGGACGTAGAGTCGTGGGCGTCCGCTAGCTCGCTAATGTCCTCAGCCGTGTACACATGGTCGTATATACATACGTACACCAGGCTTGAGATGGACACGCATGCATCAGCCATGTCCATGTGCTAAAAAGCACATAAGGCTTGTTAGCCAATGCATGCATGCACGTGATGCATGTTGAGCCCACGCATCTCATGCATGGTCTCGTGCTCGCCGAATGTGTGCGTGTACGTCCTCGATCGGATATGGCAGACTAGCCGCCTGAGTGCCGAGCGCGTTCGAGACGTCCCGGCGTCAAAGCCTGGTCGATGAAGATGAGACCGTCCGAGTCTCTACACCCGTCGTCCTGCGGTGAAGTGACGCTCCTAGCGCCTAGCGTGCATGCGTGATGGTATAGACAACACCAGGCTGCTCGTCGGCGGTTGAACGACATCATCTGTCGTGAAGATGAAGACCACGCCGGACTGCACACCGGCAGCCCCGCGCCATCATCGTCGAGTGGTGGAGATGACGTCGTCGCAAAGATGATGAACTGGCGCCGAGATGCACGTCGGCCGCCGATCTGAAGTTGCCGTCGTCACGGTTGTGAAGTGGCGTCGTGCTACATGCCGGCCACCCCGTCGACGTAGTCACGAAGATAGAGATCACGCCAGACTGCACGCCAGCAGCCCCTCTAAAGACGAGGATGACGCCAGGTCGTGTGCCGGCCGTGTGGTGTGGGGGATGGCGCCGAGATGACGCCAGGCCGCGCGCCGGCCGTCGTGATGTTGTCTGCATTCTTTTGAGATGACGCCGTGCTGCTCGCCGCCCGCCTTGCTGAAGATGAAGATGGTGCCAGGTTGTGCGCCGGCCGTCGTGCCGTTGTCTCCGTGGTGTTGAAGATGGCGCCGTATTGCTCGCCGGCAGCCTTGCCGTCGTGTTTGAGATAGCGCCGTGCTGCTCACCGGCAGCCTCGCCGAAGATGGAGATGACGCCGACGGTGTTGGAGATGGCGCCGTGTTGCTCGCCGGCCGCCCCGCTGATGATGCAGATGACGCCAAGCCGCATGCTGGCCGTCCCGATGATGCCGTCGCGGAGATGAAGAAGACGCCGAGCTTTACGCCGGCAACTCCGCCGATGTCGCCTCTGAGATGAAGAAGGCGCCAGGCTGCACGCTGGCTGGCCGATGACGTTGACGCCTTGGCGAAGATGGTGCCGGACAGCACGCCGGCCGCCCAGACAATGACGTCTTCAGCATGCTTCGTCCGCCGGTCATGTCGACGTTTCGTCGGCTTGAAACGTCGCGAGTGGAAGATGCATGTGTGCGAGAGAGAGAGGGAGAGAGAGGGAGAGATTCAACCGTGGTTCTCACCGTTGACGATCGTCGGCATCGCCTCCATGGCCTCCTCCTCCGGCTGCGTTCTCCTTGTGAATGTGTGTGTATTGTGGTGTTGATGAATATGTATGAGGATCGAAAGGATGGGTTCTGGACGTGAAGGTTGTGTATATGTGGCTTGCTTGGAGATTGATCGGTGGGGTGAGAGGACTCTGCTTGAGACCTCCGGCTCTCCCAGCTCTGTCTCTTCAGCCTTGTGCCTCCGGGTGTGTTCCTTTTATAGGCAGCGAGAGGATGAGAAGATAGAGACGCCCGGCCGCTTGGGCGTTGGATCAGATACGTGATCTTCGGCTTCAGTTGGGCGTGGCGCGTGCGTATCTCCTCCGCCCGGCCGTCGACCAAGCGATCTTCTAGCACAAGAAACGCCGATCGTTGTGATCCCTTTGCCTGATGTCTATCTGTTTGCTGATGAACGTGATCGGGTCGCCCGGCCTGCTCGTATTCACCGGTGTTTAACCGTATCTACGTACAGTGGACATCCATTTTATACGGCTGACCTCGCCCACGGCGCTTGTACATGTGCTAGCTGCCTTGACCGGTGCATGGTCTCTGTAAAGCTGATGGATTTCTTCAATCGATTGATCCGCTCCGTGCAAGTATGTACGTGCAATGATCATCAAAACAAACAGCTAGCTGATCAAGTGAATATCTAGCTGCTGTATACGTAGCTTGGCTCCTACACGCTGTACACATCAAAGTGTCTGACATGAGGGCCGCAGCTTTGTACTGTACAAATTAGCGTCGAACACATCTTAAAACTAAAAAGAACAAAAACATTTTTGTTTTGTTGAATCCAAAGTGAAAACGGAGGTGCAGGAATTGCTGAAATCTGCTCACTGTTCTATTTTTAATATTTTCTCTGTAACTCCGAATGAGCTAAAATTTTAACTACTACTGCAACTTTTCATAACCTACACACCCGTAAATTATGAGATTTTTCTGAGTTGTCTAGGTCGGGTAAAAACAGTACTGTATGCAGTAACATTTTATGACAGATTTGAGTTTTTATTGTGCAGTTCAAATTGGGAGAGGAGAACAACAATGATGAGTTGATGTGCATGAAGTGGATGAAAGGTATGACACCTTTGCCATGTTTATGTGGACTTTTTAATAATAGCAAGTGCGCACATCATAGTTTCTTTAACATCTAGGGAAGTGGTAGCAAATGTTTATCTTCTTCGTGTTCTAGTATGATATATTATGATGCAAGCGAGATAATATGTAGCGACAACACTTGGATGTGAGTTGAGTAATTGTGGCTCTAAACAAAGATCTACGCATCCCATTGTGCTTGCTAAACTTGCCAACCAAAGAATAAAAGAATTTTTCAAATGATAAACATGAAGTCATATGCTTGACAAGCTTAGTGGTTGGGAGTTAACTTAAATGTGCTGACACATGGAAAGGTTTCAACATTGCACTAAATTATATTTAGTTGATATCATGTACCTTTGTTTATGGATGCTTATCATGTGTGAAATAAATGTGGAAACTTAGTAAGTTTGAGGAGTAGCAATAATTGGCTAGAGAGACGCCTGGGCCGCCAACCTAAGCCATGCATCATTCATGGTAGAAATTTACAGCGTACCATAGTGAACATTCAGTGATGTATATCATAATAAAAAGCTACACAAATTGTAAATAAAAGAGTGCTGAGAATGTTCATTGTCTGTTTGTCTTGTCGTTTGGACATGGGCTTGTTCCATGTCTTGGGACAAGAGGTACCCCAGTTGACGCTCTTGATGACTCTTTTATTACTTGCAATGACTGAAAAACTCGAACTTGCCTAGTGACCAGAGTTGAGTAGCACGTGGTGTGGGTACTCGTATTCACGGGGCATGAAACTTTCAACCTCTAGTTGGTCAAGCATATGAGTCATAATAGGGAACACCAAATGGTTTGATAAAACTGAGGGCAAAGTTGTAAGCACAATGAGTTCATTAGTCAATAAAAGAAAGAATCAAAAGATCTCAAAAATCTTGTCTTGATTCAATTAAAAGCGATGCAAGAACCTTTGTTTATTTCTACAGTTGGGCAAACTCATCCAAGTATTGACACTTCATGATATTTCTCTTGCAACATGTATAAATGCTTTAACACTGATTAGATATACCTTTGCTAGTATTTTGTTATTTGTTACGGAAATTATGTTTTGAATACTTGTTGGTATTAAACGGTGTTACATATGCAATGCAAAGTTCTTGTCAAATTCTTTTTATCGATTCTACACTATGTTTGAGTTGTTCGAGGACAAACAACGAGCTAAGCTTGGGGGAGTTGATGCACCTAAAATGCATCTACTTTTCCAAGCACTTTGCTTCATAATTTGCTCCGAAATCTTCCCATATTTGAATAAACCTGCTGAATCTGATGATGTTTTTAGCAAAGTCTCGTTTCTGGTTATTTTTGCAGGAAATTAAATCGAGCAAAAATACCACATCATTTTTTATGGAAAAGGAGGACAACGTGCAAAGGATGGACACGAGGAAGCGCCGGAGGCCCAAAAGAGGGGCCCCACGCGGCCAGATCCTTGGGCCGTGTGGGCCCACCTAACTGGAGCCTCGGGCGCCGCCTCTCCTTCGGATTTTCGCGTACCCACTCATATATACGAAAAAGTGGGTGCCCTAAGAGGAGGAGAGCTTTCGCAAAACACACCGCCGCCACCACCACGATCTTCGTTTCGAAGACAGATTGATCCAGGATTTCTCCTCCGGTGGAGGGATTCGGAGACCGTCTTCACCGCCATCTTCACCGCCTTCATCTCCATCGACCATGAGCTCCCTCTCCATCACCAGCAGGGCTTCAGATCTGGCACGGGTGTAACAACAGTGACTAAGACAAAATATAAGAAAATATAGAAGCATGATGTCACACACTACACGAATCACTGGTCAGATACACAGTTAATAATCCAAAAGTGTGCAAACATCTGAAAAAATTAAACCGGACAGGATAGCTGACTTACCGATCATCTGAGTTCTTCTTGTTATCCAGAGAGAAAGAATACTGAATCCAGAACACCCGCCAGCTTCAACGCTTACTCGCAGCATCTTACCTTCAGCAGATGGTTCTTTGGCATGCAACTCTTTCAGTCTCTGCAAAGTATAAAATTGGCCAAGCGCGTATCAAAACTGAGAAAAGGTCATTTCAAGGTATCTTGACAGTTGACACGAAGCCATAGACAGTTATGACATGATGCTAGCGGCTAGCCTTGGGCATTGGTCTAAGACTAGCTAATACATTGGTTTCTACCATCGCGTTGTGTGGTCAACGGAAGATAAATGCAAGATTCATCTGCCTTGGGCATTGAACTGAACCTGGGCATCCACAGAGCACCCTGATGTGATGCCGCCTCTATAATCACTAGACGGAAAATCCCCCTCGCAGGCAGGAACAGAAATATAATACATGCGTATAACATGCAGATCAGTGAGGACGACATACAGAACCGTGGCTACAAACAAACCTAGAACTAATCTTCGTCAGCTGGAAACCCGAATCTAGAACATCCCCCGATCTCTAAGACTGTAGCAGTACAGCTGCAGAAATTAATCTCGTTTGGGTCAATCCGACACAGAACGCTGGATTAAGTAGCCAGAATAACCGGAGGTTTTTTTTTTTTTGCGTCTGAATAACCGGAGGTTCGGAGACCTACCCGGACGCAGCCCTCCATCATGCGCACGGGCTCCGGCTCCGGCTCCACGAGAGATGGCGACGGTGGCGCCCGCTCGGCGGTGGAGGTGAGGAGGCGAAGGCGCTGGTTCGCGCGGACCCGGCCGTAGACCAGGGCCCCGAGGCGGCGGAGCGGGGGGCGAGACGAAGCCATCCCCGGTGGCTAAGAAGACGGCGGCGAGAAGCGCGGCGACCAGAGGCGGAAGGGGAACGGGTGCGCGTTTGGGCTTGGGCTGATTCCGCTTGTTGGAACAATCAAGGCCGTCCATACCGTTGCTCCTAAAGTATAATAACCATTGCTGCTTAGGAAAATGCTTGATTTATTTTTATTATAAACACCTCACTAAGTACATGGTCTTATATGACAGAGTAAGGAAACCATTTAAACAGTGTCAGAGAAGAAATTATCGCATATACAAAACCAGATTCTTCGGTAAACCAGAATTTAAGATTACTGCAAAAACGTCATTTTTGTATACTCGATTGCAGCCGGTTTTCATAGCCACTCATCTTGTCTAGTACATATGTAGGAGCTGTTTGTTGGGTTTCCTATTCCTACACTTCTTCTATCGTATGAATCAAAGGACCATTTACCATAGTGGTTAAGGATCATTTACCATAGTGGTTTGGGAGAGTGGACTTTTGGCTCCCGAGCTATATGGAGCTCGTTATTTTGAAAAAAAATCGAAATTCATATTTTTTGAGTTTCCAAAAATCGCGCAAAAAATCTCAGGTGTAGATAGGCTCGAGACACACAAGCGTGAATATTTTTGACTTCAAAGTCGTTGTATTTTGGGCTGTGTAAAAAAGACAAATTCTGACATATTTTAAAATTTTGTATCTGGATATTTAGATCCAGAAATTTGTCTTTTAGATTTACCCCAGAATAATTCGACCTTAAACCACCTTCTGTGCCTGTCCGGAGAGCTTAGGCGCTTCGATGTGTGCACTATTCGATATTGACGTTTGTGTCACCGATGCTGTCCTAGCGGAGAAGGGCATCAAGGATGATGTTTGGTGGTGCATAAAAACCTGCATGCGTTGTGCAATATGAGGAAGAAACTGAGTGAATAGCGTCAGGCTCGCCAGGGCGTGGAGGTTCTTCTCGTGAACGAGAGCGACTTGATCGTGTGGAGCAGCAAGAATAGTAGTCGACCCTTGGATCGTCATCATACGTGGCATGCATACATGCACCATTGTTGATCATTGACGGTGCACCACGTGGAGGCGAATGTGAACACGATGCATTCGATCCCGTAGAATGTGTGTTGTGCCTACAGATGCCACACTGATTGTTTGTCGTTCGAGGGTGGTCGTTATTCTTTCGGTATAGAACGCTCCTAGTGTTGATGACTTGATGTCGGTATAAGGAATGTGGCATTCACTTCTCTTTAGCATCAGCTCGATGAGTGCGCTTAGTGAAGGACTAAATGGCCGCATAGTTCTGCGGTGTTGTTCTCTGTCTACCCCTGGGGGCAGGGTCGTCGATGGTCTAACGTAGGAAGATATCAATGAATCCATCCGCTAGCGCCGCACCGCCTTGGCATGGAATACTGAGCAGCGTGACTATAGGAAAATTCCATCATCAAGAGCGATGCTTCATATCTGGAGTGAAAACTCTTGCTCTGGTCTTTATTGGTCGGTCTAAAAAACGAGAAACTTGTGTTGTTACCGTGTTTACGGTGCACTCTCCTTGCTAATTTGCTTGTATTTTTTGATTGGTTTTGACAATTACGATTTGAATTGTTGTCTTGACCGTCTTCAAGGCGATGATGGCAACAACTCTGGTTCCCCTTTTTGAAGCGTTATTGTGAGAAAATCGACTTGGTGGCACTATTTTTTTCCTTGGGTTTAATTAACTCATACGTCGCAATCGTTATGTTACATGTACTCTAGTTGCTTATGTTAGCGTACTCTGTTTATTTACAACTTTGACATGTTGAGAGAGGGCGGAAGCGCGGGGATTTCAACCTAATATAAATATACTAGGCAGGTCTACGCGCGGCGTCACGCCGCGCTGTGTGATGGTTGAAAGACATGTATGCCACCGTGCTGTGTAATGGTTGAAAGACATGTATATAGCATATTAAGGAGCAAAATACTGCCAAGAAGGCGATCTGGTACATAGAAGAGAAATTAGCCAAGTGCACTGATACTACATATTGGCTGGTTGTGTTTATACGATGTGAGATTAGGTACTGATAAGTGTATTACAGTAGCACTACTGTATAGATTAAATAACACACCTTAATTATAAAATGAGACGGCGACATGGAAAACAAATAGATTGCACAAATCACAAACTGTACATGTGCTGTAAAGCAGACTATAAATGAAAATCAAAAGCGGATACAGCGATCATCAGTATGAGATGCAGTTATATCAGAAGACACGAACACATAGCAGAACAAACTGGAACTATCTGATCCGGTCAAGAAGGAAATACTGTAGGATGTACGGAAATGATGATCTGAACCACTTTCATCCCACCAGCAGGAAATACCCCCTGCAAATAGAAAAACGCACTGTTTACTAAGCAGAAAGTTGGTACACCCGCCTCTAAATTACAGACAGAGCAATGCATATACATGTTGCAGCTATTGCAATTTGCTTAATTAAAACTCGGAAATGATAAATTAGCCAAACAACAGTTTAAGGTATATAGAACACCTTGCCTATCTAGTCTTAAATGATCATATCAGAACATAATTAGAAAACAAAGGAAGGATCATATAGACTATAGCTTGAGTATATAGGTATGTTGGTAAACGAAGTCGTTACTTGCGGCTATAGGATTTTAGAATAACGATGTCGATAAAGCCTTATTGCCTATTAATAACTGCAAGGGGTAAAGGAAGCAAACATCGTGCAGTAATTTGCACAATATTCTTTCCCCCTTTCCCCTAGACAAATAATCAGAACATGCAACCCTATATGTTCCTTTAACCAAAACAATAGTGCTCTGTAGTTGATGGATCAAGTGACTACAGCGATATATTTGTTTCATGGGAGAAAAAATACACTAAAATAGTGCTCCTTGTGAATGATTTGGTACGTCGAGAGAGTAAATGGTAAAAATAGATGGGAGCTTTCTATGCAACTTCCTCATGACATAATAGAGAAGACTTTGACTACTTAAATCAGAAGAGGTTGAAGGCACTACACCTAGTAATTTTATCAAGAAATGACCTCACTTTATAATGTACATACTTATATGTTAAGAAGAATTGCACATCTAAGTATTTTTGGAGATAAAAATCATTACATGATACTATGTGCTTAGGAGGTATGTGAGAATCAGTATGTATGTGAGTACGCAAGAACACAACTTGATTCACACATTGAACGCTAGGCTCTAATGGAGCAGAATGAAATTGATCTGGGTATTACCCAGGCCTCATCTATATGGAGATAACAGATATCACTTTGGGTTACCATAGTTGGAGACCTGCTGAACAGAGAAACCTTGATATTTTACAAACGAAAACAAATCAGGCCACTATTGCTGTAAAATCCAGGACATGTTTTAATAGGCTATGATATCTCCTGCTATACAGCTCTAGGCACCTGATTTCATAGCAAATCTTCTGCAAGATGACCAAAAAACTTCTCCACGGTGGATGCTACACCAGCCGCCATAATAAGCAATTTATAACTGTTTAAAGAAAGGAATGTCAACAACATCCTGCACAAAATAAATCTGAAATGTATCAGAATAAGATGATTATGCAGAAAACAAAGATAGTGTTATGCAGGTAGTCTTGCTGTCACAATCATTGTTAGTAATTTTCTAAGCGTCTTCATACACAATAGATTCAGAGTGCATTCACCAAATGGTAAAAACCAAAGAATTAGTTTGGATACCGTTCCATTAATAGTGATCTCCCATCTTAATAACTTCCTATGTATGGCCGTCCAAAATGACAATAAGCCGTTAAGGAAAAAAGAACCAACATCATTAGAATATGGAACTCTAGATATGTACTCAAAATACTCATCTATACTAGGACATTGTTCAGCTGACAATTTAACAATGAGTAGCAATAGGAGTACTAACAGAGTTTGCATCATGCGTGTTAAAACGATGAAGAAATTTCTTAATATAATTTTGCTAACTAAGAAACAACAACCAGAATTTCTGTCACGGGTAATCTCCATACTTAGAATTTTCTTAGTAGCACCAAGATCCTTCATCTTAAACTCGCTGCTCAACTATGATTTGAGAGCAGTGATTTATTTCTTGCTCTTGGCAGGAATCAACATATAATAGCAGGTATATAGGTGATCCATTAACAAACTTAATGTACACACAACTATCAAATTCAAACCTCCTAAAACCATGTGACAACATAAAAGAATCAAACATTTTATACCACTGACGAGGAGACTGTTTCAAACCGTATAAGGATCTTTTCAACTTACAAAAAAGATCCTCCTTACCCGGTACTATGAACCCTTCTGTCTGGTGCATGTATATCTCCTCATCCAACTCTCCATGCAGAAACATAGTCCTTACATCTAACTACTCAAACTCAAGATCACGCATAGCAGCAATACCGAAAATGTACGAATTAAATTATGCTTTACAACTGAAGAGAAAACATCATTATAATCAACACCTGGAATTTGACTGAAACCTTTTACAACTAACCTTATCTTAAACCTCGGAGGCTCGCTAGGAGATAAACCCTCATTTCTCTTGAAGTTCCACTTACAGTGGACAGTCTTCTTTTTCTTAGGCAAGCGCACAACATCCCATGTGCCATTTTTCTCGAGAGACCGCATCCCTTCTTGCGTAGCAGCAATCCATTTCTCGCGGTCACCCGAACCAACTGCTTCAGTATACGTGGACGGCTCATGTCCATGCTCCACCTGTTCTGCACAACTCAGAGCATAATCAACAATGTTACACTATTCAATTAAACATGGTCGAGGACCACAATTCCTCCTTCGTCTACGAGTAGCGATAGACTGGTTTTGTGGCTGCAAAACAGGGGGTGAGTTCTGAACATTATTATTATCAGAATCATGATCAGAATCATCGGAATCAGGATCAGAATCATCGATTAGTAGTAGCACCATCATTGTCAACAGTGACACTTTCCTTTTCAACAGAGTGCTCCGCCTCGACACGAACCTGTTGTTCTTCCTCATCAGAACTATCTGGCAAAACATATGAGGACAATTTATCAAAGTACATAACAGATTCATTGAAAACAACACTCCTGCTCATAAATGACTTGTTAGTTTCGGGATTTCATAACTTATATCATTTTACACCCGAATCATAACCAATGAACACACACTTAACAATTCTCGGCTCTAACTTTTCATTATCAACTACGCTACGGCCCAAGCCTACCGGCGACGGGCCTCCGCTTCGCTCCGAAGTTAAGCTCTCACTTTATATCTTCATATGAATTTGGATCAACATAAAACAACAGATTCAAACTAATTTCAAATTAGGAAAAAAAGGTAAAATCAGTGAATCTTTTATAAACTGAATCTGGAGATTTTTTTTGAAACTTTGGATATTTTGGTGATGCTACGAAATTGCTCCGTTACCGAAAATTTCAAACCTCGGGGAGCATTGCCCGGTGTAACACGTGTCGAATAACTGCTGGGTGGCGGAAAGTAAAACTCTTAAAATATTTCATCGCCTTTGCTAGCGCTCGGTTAGCCGAGAAATAAGCTGCCGCTCAGTCGATTCCTCTGCCCTGCAAATCGAGATGGGGGGAGAGAGGAGGCAGAGCTCCTCGATGGCGACGGCGGCGACGGCGATGGCGAGGGATAGAGCGAGCCGGAGCCACCGACGACGCGGCCGCGGCGGAGGTGGTGGAGGTGAGCAAGAAACTTAACTTTGGGGGGTGGGGGCTGCCGTGGCCGAAGAAGACACCGGAGGATCGCCGGATTTAGAGGGATGACCGGGGGTGGCGGCGGACCGGCGGAGGAGGAGCTTGGGGCAGCGCGGGGCGGCGAGGCAGCGCGCCGGCCGCGGGCGGGGAGGACGGCGGTTAGGCCGGCGGCTGCAGCGGGGGGTCGCCAGAGGAGAGAGAGGTGAGAAGGAAGACGACCGAGCGTTATACTAGCTCTCGGTAGCGCTCTCATATTTCATTTCATTTGGTCGAGTTTACCGGCGAGGGGTCGTCATGGACAAGAAGTGGAGTAGTATTTTCTTCTTCCCTCGCTGAATCTGCCGGACGGAGATCTCCTCTGTCTCCGGTGGTCCGCCATGTGGCTTTCCTCCCGCATCCACCTCCTCCTCCCCCGCAGCTTCGGAACCTCTACGGCCGCAGCCGTACGCCGGCGGCTCTGTGGGGCCAGTGCGCCGCCCTCGCCGAGGGCTCTGCGCAGCCCTCTCCTCCGACCAAATTGTCTCCCCTTTCCTCGGATTGGCGCCGATTTCGGCCGTCACAGTTTCTATCTTCCACACAGCGCGCGGCCTCCCCGCGACCTGGTAACATTTGCTTGCCTTTCCTCATTTTGAGAGGCTTCAGAATTTTTTTTTCTAGTGGCTGCAAATAGATAACCCATTTAGAAGGTTCAGTATAGCCTTGGTTTCCTGGTATACATACATGTATCAAATTATCTCTATTTAGATAAGTTTGCAATGTTCATGCAAAAAAAAAAGATAAGTTTGCAATGTGCTCTCTCAAGATAGTTTGTTTGTGCTATAGTCAATCAAAGTACAAAAATGAAGTACATGGTTCTGTGAAGTATTAAGCATAGGTGTTGTTGTATTTGTGCTGCGCCTTTTGCTTACATGTAAGTAATTCGCGTGTTTGTTTGTCAAATACTGGTTTTGTGATTCATATAATATCTGGTCGCAGCGATGGCATGCGTTCTCCACATCAGCAAATGCTAAGGTAGCAGATGCCCTGAAAAAGGACATCGATGCTCAGATAGGAGATACACAGATCCTCCGGAACCTTGTGAAGTACTTGATGCTGAATGACAGCCCCGATTTCCGGTTAAGGCTTGTGCTATCGCTGGGCCTCTTAGTTGGTGCAAAGGTAAATGTTACATGTTTACAAAAATGTGAACTGTAATGTTTGTTTTCTGTGTCTCTTGTTGGGTTTCATCTCACTTCAGTATTTTTTTTCAAAGAAAACTGTAGGATAGGCTCCGACAGTATATAAAAATCATATTAATGTGGCAACAAAACATACACAGGGACACATAAGGATGTATGAGACACCACCACAAAGCACACTAGACACCGCCCAGAACTCAGGCGACCGAGCTGATGAGAGTGAACCAGTATAGCAACCCAGAATTAAGGTCCTCCTTTAAGCCTACCTCAACTTGTTCAGGACTAAAGGCTTTGCTTTTTCAGTATATGAAATACAGTGTATACCTATAGCGCTAAGAAAGATGATGCAACATACTTTCATTGACCAAGCCTTCTATTTTTTTTCAAGTCATGAATGGTTAGCAAAGTGCAATATCTTGGCAGTCCCATTTGGGCTTCAATTTTTCTCATAAAAGCTACCTTTGACCATTAGAATGTAGGATCAAGATCAGTCGTACCCTACTTTGTATGGATGGAACACAGTACATGTGCACTACTGCACTGACATGCCCCCTTTTCCTTCATTACCGAATAACCCTTATACATATTCTGGTATAATGTCATGACTCATCAATTTGGATGCAGCCTGTTTGAGTGTTTGATAGCTCATCAAAGGCCAGTTAGCCACAATAGCCAACTATTACGAATCAACAAAGGAATCTTTCCCTTCCAGTTACGATATATGGGAATAGCATGATGATCTAAAGAGGAAAGTTACTATGTGGAGCTTTTGACTTTGTTATCTGACCTTTCCTGTTTTTAATGAACACCAGGTTATAAATGTTCAAGTGCCTTTCTTGTTTAAGCTTGCTGTCGATTGGCTTGCAGCCCTTGCTGGTACTGAAGCCTCACTGGCATCATTTACAGATGCTAATGCCACCATGTTGGCTCTCTTTACAAGCCCAGCAGCTGTTCTGATTGGATATGGTATTGCACGTTCTGGAGCATCAGCTTGTACAGGTAATACTTCTTCGTTAGAATTTTTCGTATTGATTACGAGGAACATGCAATGTTTTATTTCCCGAAAAGCTGTTGAAACTCCATTCATGATTACAGGAACATGCAATGTTTCATTACAGATTTCTCTCTTTACTCCATGATTTATTCATTTATCGTAAATTTCCTGTTTCCAGAATTGCGCAATGCCTTATTTTCTAAAGTAACCTTGAGAGCTACCCGCTCAGTCTGCAGAATGGTAAATTTTGAATCTTTTTTATTTCCGTGTTTCCATTTCTTGAAGTTGTTTGATCATTTTTAGTTTTTTGAGGCTATCTAGATGTTCCGACACCTATGTTTTTTAGATATTTTCGTTATTTGTAATTCTGCAGTTCTCCTATATATTTATATCCACAAAAGGAACACTCAATACAGTGGCGGAGCTGGGGCCCGGCATGCCCGGGCTAAGCTGATGATTACCCTTTAAAAACTGTTGGGACTTGAGGTTTTAATCAAAAATTTGTATGGGCAAGAATCCAGCAAAGAAAGCTCACTTGGACTTTGCCCAGGCTCTGTCGTTGAGCTCGCTCCGCCACTGACTCAATATCAGTGGGATCTGACTAGTGATAGAATACTGTTTAGCTTGATCCACAAATGCTTGAAATATTACCATAACTTGTACTCATGTATTGCAGGCATTTCTTCACTTGCATGAGCTTGATCTTCGTTATCATCTCAGGTACTCAGAAAATGCTTGTTTTCTCAGTGTATACATTAGTCATTGTACTGACAGACAACACATTATATGTCGAAAACATTACGAGTAATTTAGATGGTTCACAAATTATAGATTGATTGGTTTGCTTTTGGCTAATTGTATTTTTAGAACTATCGACTCAGTGAGTGAGGGAGTAGTTTGTATTCTGTAAGTCAATATTGAGATAAGTTATAAGAATCCAATACTAATATCTACTCCCTCCGTTCGGAAAAGGATGTCACAAAAATGAACTATAGATAGACCATTTTTATGACATCCTTTTCCGAACGGAGGGAGTATATAATAGGTGAGTTCTGGTACTAACGGGATGGAGACTATTTGAGTTCTTATGTTTCCTTATCCACTTTTGTGCTTCAGCCGGCAAACTGGTGCTCTAAATCGCATAATTGACCGAGGCAGCCGTGCCATAAATAGCCTTCTTACAATAATGGTATTCAATATTGTCCCCACGATATTAGAGGTAAATATAAATGGTTGTCTCTGACTGTTCCAGTCCATCAGTTGAACCAATTGCCTGTAATATTGGTATCTTTGTCTTTGGTAATCTATAACGTTTTCTTTGGTCTCTTTCGTCACTTCACATCTTCCTTCTGTTTTTGCTTCTCATTTACAGATTGGTTTGGTCTCAACTATTCTAGCATACAACTTTGGTTCAACTTTTGCTTGGCTTACTTCAGCTTCTGTTGCTACTTATATTGCTTTCACTTTGGTTGTCACGCAGGTGAAAACACTGTATTCTTTCATCATCCCCATGACCTCTTAGGATCTTCTATTCTTCCTGTTATCACAAACATTCAGTTTATCTTATAATGGTATTGTTTTAATCGTGCATAAGAATAACTTTGATTCCTTATGTCTACCTGTTTTTATAACAAAAAACTGTTATTGTTACAACAGTGGCGGACGAAGTTCAGGACAGCCATGAACGAAGCTGACAATGCTTCTAGTAACGTGGCAGTTGATTCCCTTCTGAATTATGAGGTCATCTCGTGGTTTTCTATCGCTCCGGTGTCTGTTCCACCAAGTTATGTTACTATAGCAACTTCTTACCAGTCTTCCTTTGATTGTATATACAGACTGTCAAATACTTCAAGAATGAACGATTTGAAGTAGAGAAGTATGACAAATATCTAAAACGTGAGTAACTATGTTTCTTGGGAGAATTTTCGTTGTAGACTGGGAATGCTCAGCTATATGGTCCTTTCTTCTTCTGTTTGACTCGCTGGTGTTAAATATGTGTCATCTTTCTAAGACTACACTGTTCTCTTACATATGTTAAAATTATGATGGCTATCATCCACATTTGGATATTTTCAATTCTGTTCTTGAATAGAAACAAATAGGATTATTATGGCATTTTGGAAATGATCTTTAAAATCTCAAAAAAAACTCAGGAATTGTGTGAGTTGTATAACAAGTGCCTCAATATTTGATTGATTCCAATTGTGAGTAACAGTGGCTGACAGTCTGACACCATAAGTTGATTTTGTTAAATATATTCAATATATTAAATACTTCTTCAATATGCTCAGAATATGAGGATGCTGCACTCAAAACCCAAAGTAGCCTTGCCTACCTTGATTTTGGTCAAAATGTTATATTGAGCACGGCTTTATCCACGGCAATGGTTTTGAGCTCATATGGTGTCATGAGTGGTGCTCTAAATGTTGGCGATTTGGTAATTCTCGATGTCAACCATATATGTTTTGTATCTTCTACCATTACGTTTCTTATAAGTGATTTTGTGAAAATGTGTAACTGAACAGAAAAATTAAAATCATTGTTTATATTTTCACCATGACTTAGTGTTAAACTTCACTTTTTCGCACATTTTGCTTTTCTTTAGTCTTATAATGGCATTTGATTTTTTTAATTAAATATTGGCATGCAGGTCATGGTTAATGGACTTCTATTCCAGCTCTCATGGCCTCTAAATTTCCTTGGGGGTGTCTATTAGAGAATTTAGACAAAGCCTTATTGACATGAAGTCCATCTTCCACTTGCTTGAGGTAAAAGTTTCTTATCCTCTATGCGTATTACTTTGCGCTTAATGACTTTCAGTTCTAATTAATCCATAGATGATGATCTGAGAGACTTTAGGGCTATAATTTTCTTGTTTTCTTAGGAAACACCTGGAATAAAGGATGATCCTCATGCAGAACAATTGCAGTTTAAAGGAGGATACGTTGAATTTGAGAACGTTCATTTTGGGTAAATTTTGTCCTTTGTTAATTTATCAAGTTCAATGAAATTGATGTTTCTTCCTAAAATGAAAACAAAGTGTGTTCCAAAGCAACAGAGTGATAAGGAGATAATTGTATTTTAATCATTAGTACAACTAGATGCTGCTGTTTTTTCTGTCTTCAAATAAACTTCGGTTTGCTTTGGTGGAACAAAATGGGTAACTACCACCATGAAGATGGCCGGACGGCACGACTTAAGTGATTGGAGAGTAGAACATAGGTTAGGGCAGGATGAACTAGGGAGAGATTGGTAAATTTTTCATTGCTTGATTGATAATTTATGGTACATATTATACCCCTTATACAGAAGGACTTACTTGACACCTAAGCCAAAAAATAGGATACAGATCCGATCTCTAACTCTAATCTTATTTATTTGTATGTAAAAACTCTCCTTTCTGTTTAAATAATATTCCATATTAATTGGAATATTATCTAATCCTATTCGTGCACATCACAACTACCAACCACTTGACAGGCAGCTCGTCCTTGAGCTGAGTTAGATGTAGCCGTCGGAGCTGTCACCGCAGCATCCTGGTGCGCCCACGCTGTTGGAGACAACAGCGCTGCAGTCGAGATAGTGAATTGCCTTCCTGGAACTTCTTTTAGCCGTGAATCTGTAGTTGTCAACTGGCTTTTGTGGTAAAATTTATTGGTTTGTGTGTATTGTTTCCCAATATTCTCTAAACAAAATTTTGGGAAAGGGCATTAATAAATTGTTTATTATGATTTACCGTAAATATCAAAAATTAACTCTAGATATAGCATTAAGAGGTCAACCAAGGTGTTAAGTAGAATGTAGTGAAGCTGATCCACTGTGTAGTATCGCGTGTAAAGTAGTATAATCTGATTTACTGTCATATTCTTATTGACTAATAGGTACATACCTGAAAGAAAGATTCTTGACGGCGCCTCTTTCACTGTACCTGCAGGAAAAAGTCTGGCTATTGTCGGAACTAGTGGCAGCGGTAAAACTAATCTCCTTATTTATTGAATAATGTTAAATACTTTTGGAACTAGACCTCAAAATAGGTTTCTATCAGTTATATTATGTCCATATGAGCTGCAGCTCTGAATTGCGCTGTCTACATAGCGAAAGCTGCAAGCCAAGGTAAGTGCAGGGGTATTTACAGAGTGTGCAAGGCAGGACATGGGTGAGAAATTGCAGGTCCATCCAAAGACATCTGATCGGTGTGACTGTACACTTGGATGGATTGGTGTGCAGCCCCAATGCACTACATAATTTTGAAAGGAAAGCAGGGGCCATAGATGATTTAGTCCATATCTTGTGTACTTGATTGACAGCACGTTGTGGAGATGTTGCTTTATTGTGGGCCAGGAAATAGCTGTTACTAAGTTTCTTTCAGCAATAGCATTTACTAGCACCTCTTAAGTTTCTGCAGGCAAGTGAGCGCCTTCAATAACTTGATCTTGTTCTGCAGGAAAATCAACCATACTTAGACTTCTATTCAGGCTTTTTGATTCAACTTCAGGATCGGTAAGTACACCAAAACATCTATCTTACAACCTGTTTCCTGTTGCAGATTTGACATACATCCAATTTCCATTATTGTGATGGTTCTCGTTATTTATTTTTCCTGTAGATACGTATAGATGGGCAAGACATCCGGGTGTCACACTAGAGAGTCTTCGGGACTGTATTGGTGTTGTACCACAGGATACGGTAATCCCTCCGATATTGTGTCTTTGTGAACGCTCAAATTTACTTACTCTTACTGTCCTCGTTAATTACTCATTAGGCACCCAAACATGAATTATTACATGCTAGCAATTATGGCTAGATATCCTTCGTTGCAGAATTAAAGCTTCTGATATTTCTTACTTAGGCACCCAACCATGAATCCATTTTTTTTTAACAACACCGTGAATCCATTTTAATGAGAAAATACCGAAATAGCATTGTACGCGGGATTTTTAATACAAAATATTCCTACAGGTGATGAAAAAACTATTCTTGGCAAAACTTTCTTCCGTTTAGAAGATAGAGTAGATTCTAGTTGTTCCGCCTGATAGCTTTTTAGGAAATTATGTTAACACATTATGTCACTAGGCTTTGTTCCTAGTAGAACGGAGCTTACACCATCAATTTCACTGCAGGTACTTTTTAATGACACCATTAAGCATAATATACAGTATGGACGGTTATCAGCAAAAGATGAGGAGGCATGGTCTTCTTCCAATAAATTCTGGAGTTGCAGTCATATGCTTGTTCTGGAAAGCTAATGTTTATTTACATATAGGTTTATGAAGCTGCTCGGCGTGCTTCCATTCATGATACAATCATGAACTTTCCTGACAAGTATGACAGTTGTTGGAGAGCGAGGATTGAAGGTGAGACAATGTCTGATTATGTACAAAAAAGGGGATTTTTGTAACTTATTGTATAGCCAACATCTCCACATATCTCAAAAAATGTGGTTTGGCCATTTTGCAGTTGAGTGGCGGTGAAAAGCAACGTGTATCAATTGCTCGTGTATTCTTGAAGGAGCCTTCCATTCTGTCAGTGCCCCCTTACTTTTACCGTTTCGCTCCCTCCCTCCCACATTTGGATTTCAGTGTCAACTGAGCTTATTGTTCTTAATCTATTAAGCAAGTCACCGTGTTCTGTTGATTCTTATGTGTTTTTATCACTTATGGACTCATAAGATGAATCAACTTAGGCCTTCTAAATGGATTTTTAACTTGGATATTCTCATCAAGCGTGTTCTTGCATATAATGGGCTTCTCAAGTCAACAACCTTTCTGACTTATTTCCTTTTGTTATCTGACTTGTGCCAGATTATGTGACTTCACGGACCACCCGGTTGTAAACCTTGCATGTAATTTTCTTGCTGCAACAAATGTCGCCAAAATGATTCAAGAGGCGCTGCCTTGGATCATGTGTCTCTTCTCTGGCTGTCAACGATGAAGTTCCACTATGTGTTTCCTTGCCCTTGTGGTTGTGCTTTGCCGGAGGATTTTCTCGGCACTCGTTTTATCTTGTTCAGTTATATGGCTTTACTAGCTTAAAGCCAGGGCTACAAAGGCTTCCACCAGGGAAAAAGAAAAATGCAATAGCACATCACCCTCTTTTAATAGATTGTCAGCTCCTTTGATATGGATAACAGAAACTTCCATACAACAACACACAAGAGTGATCTTGCACTCACAGAAAGGCCTTTCTGTGGCGCACCTTTTTCACTTTCTGTGGCGCACCGCGAGGATTACTGGGTGCGCCACAGAATTCTCGCCACAAAAATTATTTCTGTGGCGCACCCTGTGCGTGCGTCACAGAAATAGCTCGGCAGCACCCTATGCAGATGAATTCTGTGGCGCAATGTTCCTTCGTGCGCCACAGAAAGTGGTGCGCCACAAAAAAACAAAGCGTGCGCCACAGAAATATGATACAGAAATACCGGTATTTTTTCGTTTTGCTGTACAAATACAGGTATATATAGGATTTATACAGGTTTATACAGAAATACAGGTATATTTGACAGGTATATAAACAGACAAACACATTAATCAATATGTCATCACACATATTACTTAGTGCCCGATCGAGATACATATATACACATAGTCACAAAAGTGCCGAATGTTTCATCACTTCACACTACACATTATAAATCAAGTATTCGCCGCCTAACTATGATCAAATGTAGTACACATCGGCGATGATGGTGAGCAAGAGCGCGCGGGAGCATGCATGATCATGGAGTCCTCTTCTTGAGCGGCGCCGGGAACGGTAGAAAGTCTTCTTTCGTCTTCCACTCCTTGGTGTCATTATGTGCCTCTAGTCGTTCTTCGATATCCCTCTGACACAACCCTGAAGATGGATTGGGATATATATTGGTTAGTGATATAAATATAGTATAATTTATTCATCTAAGTAGAGAGTCAAGATAATCAATCAATTGTCATGGTTGGAAATCATATGGCTATCATATTTGGGTTTCATAGCATAGCATATATATAATATATAACCCTACACATGCACTTCTATAATACCTCTGGGGTAGTGGTAGGACCCTGATTTGTGGATGACATCATCGAGGATGATCGTTGACAACTGCAGCCGGATGCGATGGAAGTCTGTTCTGTAATCAGCATCGGTGAGAGCATCCGCCATTTTGGTGTATTCTGCGAGACTAGATGGAATCTTCGTTTTCTCGTAATCCCGGATAATCGCTTTAAGGTGATGGAGGGCGTAGTAGGCCTCCTTCACGCTGCCATCCAGTTGCTTGATGCAATGGAAGCCGGTCCCATGCTGGAACTTGTGTGTGTTTTCGTCCGTGAAGAATTCCGACTTCTTATGAAAGGGGCCGCCCTTTTGGCCATAGGCCTCGAGAGCGTCATCGAGAACACCCTTTATTCTGGTGTATCGTCTCGGCGTGGATTTATTCCCCGAGTCCAAATAAGTGGCAATGGACCACCTCGGGATACGTAGATGAGTGCGCAGTACTTGTCCCTGCTCAACACAATTGAAACGGAATGTTGGACAAAGGATCAGCGATGGAAGAAATGTACAAGAAGGCATAAGATCCGACGGTGGCGAGCGGATGTGTACTTACTCGAAAAAGAAAGGCAGAAGAAGGGCGTTCTTCCTCTTGTTGGCCAGCATGACCCTTAGGAGGTACTCCGTGGCTGTTTCCCGTGTCTTTGATCCTTCCACCAGATGGCTGTCGCGCATGTAGTAGGGATCCACTATCTCGACGTACGGGGTATCATCTCTCCTGATCTTCATCGCCACATCCAGTGCATATAGGCGGACCATGTTATAGCCCAGCCGTTGAGTGTGATAGAGTTTGAAGATGTCCTCGTACGCTATGAAGAACACATCCGCGGGGTTGTCCTGGACGAAGTCCACCAGCTCCTTTGGCACCTGGACCGCGAACGCCGGGTAACTCGGCTGCTTGTCTTTAAGAAGGAGCTCCTCTAGATGCAAGATAGATTCCTGCAAGGCAATCATGGGTCCTTCTGCAAGGCGGAGCAAGTCCCCAGACAAGATTGGTTTACGAGCTTCATGAACTCGGGGGAAGCCATCCGCACGGGGTGGAATCGTGTCTTCAAGACCCCGGATCTTAGGAGCTAGCTGGCTCGCAGAGGTGGAGGATCCTTTTCTCTTCCTGTGCTTCTTCTTGTTCTTCATCTCTGGGGATTGTGGGGGTGAAGTGAACCCCGCTTTAACAGTTTCTTGCAGTGTGTTAGGGCTGAAAATGTTACCCGGTTGAGCTTGATGATCGCCGGCATCCGGAGGCGTGTCGATGAAGGCCAGGCGTTGTGTGCATGAAGTGGGACGAGCGGGTTAACCGCGGTGGTCGCAGAAGGGTTCTTCATCCACAAGAGGCATGTACATTCCATCCATGCAGGCGCCAGTGTTGATGTAGTTATCGACGTTGACATCATTCTCCTCCTCCTCATTGTCGTCGTTGCCACCAAGTTGAGGTGCAACGGCTTTGTCCTAAACATAAACAATAGCACATCCGTTAGTCGGGAAAGTCGGAAAGTCGGGGAATTCGGAAAGTCAGAACTAACCTTGGACGGTTGCGTTAAAAATGTTCCCAACAACTGTTTGTGGCGGTTGGTGGCGGCGACGACCGGCGGTAGCTTCCGGCCGGTGGTGGCGGCTAACCCACAAGTATAGGGGGTGTATCGCAGTACTTTCGATAAATAAGAGTGTCGAACCCAACGAGGAGCAGAAGGTGTTGACAAGCGGTTTTGATGAAGGATTCACTGTAAATGCTCTCAGACAAGTTTTTAGGAGTTTTTGATATGACAGATAAATAAAGTACTAGTAAATAAAATGCAGTAATAATAGTTGCAGTGAGTGGCCCAATCCTTTCTACAGCAAAGGACAAGCCGGTTGTTGTACTTATAATGACCAAACGTTCTTGAGGACACACGGGAGTATTGTCAAGTGCTTTCGCTTCATATAGTTGATTAATCTTCATTGTTTTGATAAGTGTTGTGTGGGTGAACCTATGCTAATGCACCGCCCTTCCTAGGACTAATACATACTTGTGATTATACTCCTTGCAAGCATCCGAAATACAAGAAATTAATTAAGTTAAACTAACCACAGCCTTAAACTTTGAGATCCTGCTATCCCTCATGCATCGATATACCAACGGGTGTTCAGGTTTCTGTCACTCCGGCAACCCCACAGCTGGCAAACGAATACACAATGCATTCCCCTAGGCCCATAAAGGTGAAGTATCATGTAGTCGACGTTCACATGACACCACTAGAAGAATAACACCACAACTTAAGCATCAAACCATTAAATATTACTCAACATAGTTCACTACTAACATCAAGACTTCTCCCATGTCCTCAAGAACTAAACGAACTACTCACAAGACATCATACGGAACATGATCAGAGGTGATATGATGATGAATAACAATCTGAACATAAACCTTAGTCCAATGGTTTCACCCAATAGCATCAACAACAAGAGTAATCAACACCGGGAGAGTTTCCCCTATGAAATAGACAAGATTCAGCCCTAGATGTTATAACGGAGACGGGTGCAGCAGCGGTGATGATGGTGTTGGCGGTGGAGATGATGATGATGATGATCCCGATGAAGTCCAGCTCGATGACGGTGATGATGGCGACGATTTCCCCCTCCGGGAGGGAATTTCCCCCGGCAGATTTCTTCCTGCAGGGGAGCTTTTCGCTCTCTGGTGTTTTCCGCCTCGTGGAGGCGGCGGAATATTTCGATGGCCTCCCCGTGTGTTAGGGTTTGAGGGGGTCAAGTACGCGAAGGGGGAACGGCTGAGGTGGGCCAGGGCCCCCAAACCACCTGTCGGCGCGGCAGGGGGCCCCACCGCGCCAAGGGGTGAGGAGGGCCCACCATGGCCCATCTCAGCTCCCCTTTTGGCCTCCTCCATCTTCTGGTAAAATAGGAACTTCCATATGTCTCCTTCGATTTATTGATCTTCAGAAATAGTGCATCTCGACGGTGCTTTTTCCAGCAGAATCCTGACTCCGGTGTCCAATTCTCCATTATTCATCAAACATGCAAAATAGGTAAAATAACATAAGTAACACTTCTAAATATGAAATATATCGATGAATAGCAGTAAATTATGATATAAAATAGTGATGCAAAATGGACGTATCAACCCCCCCAAGCTTAGACCTCGCTTGTCCCCAAGCGAAAACTGAGCTCAGTAAACATGACCACAAGTTTATGGAGCAAAGTGTCGATAAATAAAATACGGACAAGAAGCATCACATTCATTGATACACAAGTCATTCTAGACAGCAACTTCCCTTCATATAATCTAACTTGAAATAAGTAAAGGGAACCACGATGAAGTGCATAAAGAGAACCATGATTGGTGAAGGCAAACTTAAACTCTTGGTCAGAGAACAATTAACAGATCATACTTATCTTTCGAGAAGAGTCTTTATATCAGAGCTTATATAGCAGAACTTACATGTCTTAATCATAACAGTCTCCTTACAGTCATTGATAACTTTCAAAGTTATATTCATTCGGATAAAAGCTATTGTGCGAAACAAGGAAATGAGAGATATGATTAGAAGTATCAACACATATAACTAATTGGATCTCAACAACTCAAATGCTTGCTTGAGATAGAGAGGAATGGGTTTACTGACTCAACAATAATGTAAAAGATAGGCCCTTCGCAGAGGGAAGCAGGGATTAAATCATGTGCTAGAGCTTTTAAGTTTTGCAAAGCATATAGAGAGTATGAAAATAGTTGTTTGAGCTATGTATGTCGTTGTCAACGAATCGTAGTAAAGTGAACACTAACCCCTTGTCAACCAGACTTTCAAGAGCGGCTCCCATGAAGGACGTTATCTCTACCAGCAAGGTAGATCATCCCTCTTCTCTTTTGTTTACACATGTATTTTAGTTTCTTTATAGTTGACACTCCTCCCAACCTTTTGCTTACACAAGCCATGGCTAACCGAATCCTCGGGTGCCTTCCAACATTCACATACCATGGAGGAGTGTCTATTTGCAAATTAAGTTGCTTACTGATAAATCAGGGCAAAACATGTGAAGAGAATTATTAATGAAAGTTGTAGTTAATTGGGACTGGGCACCCCATTTGCCAGCTCTTTTTGCAAATTGTTGGATAAGCGGTGTATATGCCACTAGTCCATTGGTGAAAGTCTGTTTGACAAAAGTGCTAGAGAAACTCTACAGAACCCTCATGAGCTAATAAACAGTGACACAAAACTAGGAGTAATAAGTTTTGAATAATTTAAAGGTAGCACATGAATATTTACTTGGAATGGCGCAAAATACCATATAGTAGGAAGTTATGGTGGACTCGAATGGCAATGGTTTGGCTCAAGGTTTGGATGTATGAGAAGCATTCCCTCTCGATACAGGTCTTTGGCTAGCAAGGTTATGTAGCAAGCATAAGAGTTGAGGGATACAAACAATTATACAAGTGATAAGAATAATCATGCAATCTTCCTTAGAAGCACAAATAGTTTAACTTAAGAATACTAAGCTTATGAGCTACAAAGAAAGAAAGATCATGGAATAATATATTTGCATGCACTCCCTCTCTCTACTTAAGTCTCAAAGTATTGTCTACTACTGACCAATGCTAAGTTTGCCAAAACCAAAAAGATTAACTTGGTGCTCTAAAAAGTGATCCCTATACTAACAACAAGGTTATCAATATGAAAGAGAATTGCAAGCTAAAATAAAGTATGCAGAAAGTAAATGATAAAACTTCTCATTAATATTTCATAACGGCAACTCACACCAAGGGATACATAGATAACCAACTAAAAGAGAGATACTTCCACATTGCAAACCATCATATAAGATAACTTCCCTACTCACGATATGACTTTATGGAAAAGTAAAAGGTAAAGATAATGATGTGATACCGCGGCACTCCCCCAAGCTTGGAACAAACCAAGGGGATGCCAATACTCGTGATGAATTACTCCTTCGGTGGTGGTGGATTGTTGATAAGCTTATCAACCAGCTCCTTCAGTTCATCAATCTTGTAGGTGAGGGCGCGAATCAGCTCAGAGTTGTGTTCGATGCGATTCATAAACTTGTCAGACTGCGAGTCCCAACTCTTGGAGTTGTTTCCCCACTCCTCAGCAGCAGAATCCCTCTTTCCTGTATTGTTAGAACGATCTGGGAAGATGTCCTGGGAGCCAAGAAGTGTCGTGGAACCTTCCCTCCGGTGCTCATCCGCGCTCCTTGCCTGGGCTTGAATGGATTTGCCACCACTCCGATGCTTGCAACGGTAGCGCGCGGGTATTCGCGCGGGTCTTCCTCCACTTCTCCTTCATCTTCGCTCTTGACTTCCTCCTTCAGCTTGGGGTCTTGAGTCTCGTCTTCCAAAGGCTCCTTGCCCTTGTTGTTGTTGTTGGAGACCATGGCGCTTCTAAATCTGAAAACAATATCTGGACAGAAACAGCTCGAAACGAAACACGATGAAAAGGCGAGATACGAACCTCGGGGGTTCGGGTGAGTTATATAGCAAAAAGTTTTACAACATAAGGAAGGTACAGGAGGAAACCTGATCGGAGACGAGCTCCGGGGTGCTCAAACCACCAGGCGGCGCGGCGGGGGCCCACCGCGCCGACCTATGGTTTGGGCACCACGGGTGCCGTCTCCCATCCGGTTCGGTCTCTTATTTTTCCATATTTAATAAAAACGACGAAAATATCTTCTAGAAAGTTATTCGCGAAACTTTTCTTACCGAAACTGTTACCTATTCGAATCGAATTCTGCAGTCCCAGAAAAATGTTCTTCAATGAAAGTTTCCGGAGTCACCACTTTAATTGTATCAACCTCTTCATTAATAGAATCTCCAGAAATATAATGCTTGAGTCTTTGACCATTTACCACTTGTGTAGAGTTATCTTTCAATGAAGCAATTTTTATTGCACCTGAACGATACACCTCCACAATAACAAATGGTCCTTCCCATTTTGAGAGTAACTTTCCTGCAAAAAATCTGAGACGAGACCTATACAATAGAACTTTCTCACCAACATTAAATTCTCTTTTAAGAATTCTCCTATCATGCCATCTCTTAACTTTTTCTTTAAAGAGTCTAGCATTTTCATAAGCCTCACTTCTCCATTCATCTAAAGAACTTAAATGCAACAACCTTTTCTCACCGGCAAGTTTAAAATCTCTATTAAGTTCTCTCACTGCCCAATAAGCTTTGTGTTCTAATTCTAAAGGCAAGTGACAAGCTTTACCATAAACCATTTTATAAGGAGACATGCCCATGGGGTTCTTATAAGCAGTTCTATAAGCCCATAAAGCATCATTTAACTTACTAGCCCAATTTTTTCTAGATTTATTAACAGTCTTTTGCAAGATAGATTTAATCTCCCTATTTGACAATTCTACTTGTCCACTAGTTTGAGGATGATAGGCTGAAGCAATTCTATGATTAACACCATATTTAGCAAGAGTCTTTCTAAAACCACCATGGATAAAATGAGAACCTCCATCAGTCATAAGATATCTAGGTACACCAAACCTAGGAAAAATGACATCTTGAAGCATTTTTAAAGAGGTCTCACCATCAGCACTTTTAGTAGGTATAGCTTCTACCCATTTAGTGACATAATCAACAGCAACAAGTATATGAGTATTACCTTGTGAAGAAGGAAAAGGACCCATGAAGTCGAATCCCCAACAATCAAATGGTTCAATAACAAGAGAATAACTCATAGGCATTTCATTGCGTCTAGAGATATTACCAACCCTTTGACATTCATCACAAGATAAAATAAACTTTCTTGCATCCTTAAAGAGGGTAGGCCAATAAAAACCTGATTGTAGAACTTTCTGCGCAGTTCTATCTCCAGCGTGATGCCCTCCATAAGCACTTCCATGGCATTTCCTCAGTATTTCCTGTTGTTCATATTCAGGAACACATCTTCGCATAATACCATCGACTCCTTCTTTATATAAGTGTGGGTCATCCCAAAAGTAATGCCGCAAGTCATAAAAGAATTTCCTTCTTTGCTGAGCTGAAAAGGTTGGAGGCAAGTACTTGGAAACAATAAAGTTAGCATAATCAGCATACCAAGGACTATCTCGCGAACTTACACTTATTGCAGCCAATTGTTCATTTGGAAAGCTATCATTAACAGGAATAGGATCATAAGGAATGCTTTCCAATCTAGACAAATTATCAGCAACAGGATTTTCAGCACCTTTTCTATCTATGATATGCAAATCAAATTCTTGCAAAAGAAGTACCCATCTAATAAGCCTTGGCTTAGCATCTTTCTTTTCCATAAGGTATCTAATTGCAGCATGATCAGTATGAATAGTGACTTTCGAATCAACTATGTAGGGTCGAAATTTGTCACAAGCAAAAACTACAGCTAGAAATTCTTTTTCAGTAGTGGCATAATTCTTTTGAGCAGAATCAAGAGTTTTACTAGCATAATGAATAACATTTAACTTTTTATCTACTCGCTGCCCAAGAACAGCGCCTACAGCATAATCACTAGCATCACACATAATTTCAAAAGGTAAATTCCAATCAGGTGGTTCAACTACAGGAGCGGTGATTAAAGCCTTTTTCAAAGTTTCAAAAGCTTCCTTACAATCATCATCAAAAACAAAGGGTACATCTTTTTGAAGAAGATTAGTAAGAGGCTTGGAAATTTTAGAGAAATCTTTAATAAACCTCCTATAAAAACCAGCATGACCAAGAATACTACGAATACCTTTAACATCTTTGGGACAAGGCATCTTTTCAATTGCCTCCACTTTAGCTCGATCAACTTCAATACCTCTTTCAGAAATTTTATGTCCAAGAACAATTCCTTCATTAACCATAAAGTGGCATTTCTCCCAATTAAGAACAAGGCTAGTTTCTTCACATCTCTGCAAAACTTTGTCAAGGTTGTGCAAACAATTATCAAAGGAAGTTCCATAGACGGAGAAATCGTCCATGAAGACTTCCACAATTTCCTCACAAAAGCCATGAAAAATAGCAGACATGCATCTTTGAAAAGTAGCAGGAGCATTACATAAACCAAAAGGCATACGTCTATAAGCATAAGTTCCATAAGGACAAGTAAAAGTAGTTTTCTCTTGATCTTGCGCTCTCACAGCAATTTGAGAAAACCCAGAATACCCATCAAGGAAACAAAAGTGAGTTTTCTTGGACAACCTCTCAAGCATTTGATCAATAAAAGGCAAAGGATAATGATCTTTCTTAGTTACTTTGTTAACCTTTCTAAAATCAATGCACATCTATAACCAACTACTACTCTTTGAGGAATTAGTTCATCATTTTCATTAGGAACAACGGTAATTCCTCCTTTCTTAGGAACACAATGCACAGGACTTACCCATCTACTATCAGCAATAGGATAAATAATACCAGCTTCAAGAAGTTTTAATACCTCATTTCTTACCACTTCTTTCATCTTGGGTATTAAACGACGCTGATGCTCAACAACAGGCTTTGCATCAGGTTCCATGTTGATGGCGTGCTGACATATAGTAGGAGAAATTCCCTTCAGGTCATCAAGAGTATATCCCATAGCTCCGCGGTGTTTCCTCAACACTCCCAATAACCTTTCCTCCTCTGTACCTGAAAGTTTAGAGCTGATAATAACAGGATATATTTTCTTATCATCAATATAAGCATATTTAAGATTATCAGGCAGAGGTTTCAAATCAAAAACAGGATCCTCCTTGGGTGGCATTGTGGTACCCAAATCTTCCACAGGTAAATTGTGTTTGAGCATAGGTTGACGAAGGAATACTTCATCAAGCTCATTCCTTTCTTCCCTGAAGTTCTCACTTTCATGATTCTCCATATGTTGCTGCAAAGCATTGTTAGGAGCAAGAACAATAGATGCAAGTTGAGCAATTTCAAAATCCTCACTAGGCAATTCAGTTTCATAAGGTGCTTTAGCAAATTTAGAGAAATTGAATTCATAAGATTCACCAGCAAATTTAGTAAAGATTTTCTCTTTCTTACATCTATAACAGCACCACAAGTATTCAGAAAAGGTCTACCAAAAATAATAGGACAACTATCATTGGCAGCCGACCCAAGTACAAGAAAATCAGCAGGGTATTTAGTCTTACCACAAAGGACTTCGACATCTCTAATGATACCAATTGGAGAGATAGTTTCCCTATTAGCAAGCTGAATAACCACATCAATCTCTTCAAGTTTACAAGGAGCAATTTCGTGCATAATTTCCCTGTAAAGCTCATAAGGAATAGCACTAGAACTTGCACCAATATCACATAAACCATAATAGCAATGATCACCTATCCCAACAGAAAGCACAGGAACACTAGACTTCCTAGAACTTTTAGGATGTGAGACAATATTAGAAGCATCCTCACAAAAGATAATGTGTCTATCTTCTAAATTTTCAGTGACAAGATCTTTAACCAATGCTACAACAGGTTCAACAGTTATTTGCTCATCAGGTTTGGTAGTTTTCTTATTACTTTTACTAACAACACCAGTTATGATAGTATGTTCCTTAATCTTATTAGGAAAAGGAACTTTTTCAATATAAGGTTCTGGAATAATGCGATCAGCAACATTAACCTCAACACCTTTAGATATATGAGAAACAGATTCATCTTTATATGGTTCATGATAATTTTTAAAACCCTCCTTCGGCAAACCGAAATAGGAAGCAAAGGCTTTATAAAAGTTTGCAACAATTTGAGAGTCAAGACCATAAGTAGTGCTAATTTTGCGATAATCATCAGTATCCATAAATTTTTAACACACTCAAAGTCATAGTTTATACCTGACTCCCTACCTTTGTCATTCTCCCATCCTTCAGTGTTCTCCTGAATCCGATCAAGAAGGTCCCACTTAAACTCTTCTTTATTACGAGTGAACGATCCAGCACAAGTGGTATCCAATAGAGTTTTATCTTGAAAGGAGAGTCTTGCATAAAAGTTATCAATAACAATATTACCAGGAAGCTCATGAATGGGACATTTGAGCATTAATGCCTTCAATCTCCCCCACGCTTGAGCGATACTCTCTCCATCATAGGGCCAGAAGTTATATATGAGGTTCCGATCCTTATGAATCTCACTTGGAGGATAGAATTTGGAGTAAAAGAGAGGTACAATTTCCTCCCATCCAAGAGAATACCCATTCTTCAGCAGTTTATACCAATGTGCAGCTTTACCAGACAGTGATAGAGAGAATAATTTCTTCTTAACTTCTCCCATCGAGATACCTGCACACTTAAATAACTCGCACAATTCATGCAGAAATAACAAATGATCTCCAGGATGGACAGTTCCATCTCCTGCATAGCGGTTATTTGTGACACGTTCAACAATTTTCATAGGAATTTTGAACGGTATTACCTGCTCATCTGCGCCTCCTCTACTACCTTAGCAGTGGTAGTTGTTTTCCCAAATAGGAATTCAAGAGAAGACCCCTCCATAATGAGATATAGCAGCAGGCAAAAATAAAAACAGCACGTACAATAAATGTTTCCCTTACCAATTCCACTTACCAATAGCGCTACACTCCCCGGCAACGGCGCCAGAAAATAGTCTTGATAACCCACAAGTATAGGGGGTGTATCGTAGTACTTTCGATAAATAAGAGTGTCGAACCCAACGAGGAGCAGAAGGTGTTGACAAGCGGTTTTGATGAAGGATTCACTGTAAATGCTCTCAGACAAGTTTTTAGGAGTTTTTGATATGACAGATAAATAAAGTACAAGTAAATAAAATGCAGTAATAATAGTTGCAGCGAGTGGCCCAATCCTTTCTACAGCAAAGGACAAGCCGGTTGTTGTACTTATAATGACCAAACGTTCTTGAGGACACACGGGAATATTGTCAAGTGCTTTCGCTTCATATAGTTGATTAATCTTCATTGTTTTGATAAGTGTTGTGTGGGTGAACCTATGCTAATGCACCGCCCTTCCTAGGACTAATACATACTTGTGATTATACCCCTTGCAAGCATCCGCAAATACAAGAAAGTAATTAAGTTAAACTAACCACAGCCTTAAACTTTGAGATCCTGCTATCCCTCATGCATCGATATACCAACGGGTGTTCAGGTTTCTGTCACTCCGGCAACCCCACAATTGGCAAACGAATACACAATGCATTCCCCTAGGCCCATAAAGGTGAAGTATCATGTAGTCGACGTTCACATGACACCACTAGAAGAATAACACCACAACTTAAGCATCAAACCATTAAATATTACTCAACATAGTTCACTACTAACATCAAGACTTCTCCCATGTCCTCAAGAACTAAACGAACTACTCACAAGACATCATACGGAACATGATCAGAGGTGATATGATGATGAATAACAATCTGAACATAAACCTTAGTCCAATGGTTTCACCCAATAGCATCAATAACAAGAGTAATCAACACCGGGAGAGTTTCCCCTATGAAATAGACAAGATTCAGCCCTAGATGTTATAACGGAGACGGTGCAGCGGCGGTGATGATGGTGTTGGCGGTGGAGATGATGATGATGATGATCCCGATGAAGTCCAGCTCGATGACGGTGATGATGGCGACGATTTCCCCCTCCGGGAGGGAATTTCCCCCGGCAGATTTCTTCCTGCAGGGGAGCTTTTCGCTCTCTGGTGTTTTCCGCCTCGTGGAGGCGGCGGAATATTTCGATGGCCTCCCCGTGTGTTAGGGTTCGAGGGGGTCAAGTACGCGAAGGGGGAACGGCTGAGGTGGGCCAGGGCCCCCAAACCACCTGTCGGCGCGGCAGGGGGCCCCACCGCGCCAAGGGGTGAGGAGGGCCCACCATGGCCCATCTCAGCTCCCCCTTTTGGCCTCCTCCATCTTCTGGTAAAATAGGAACTTCCATATGTCTCCTTCGATTTATTGATCTTCAGAAATAGTGCATCTCGACGGTGCTTTTTCCAGCAGAATCCTGACTCCGGTGTCCAATTCTCCATTATTCATCAAACATGCAAAATAGGTAAAATAACATAAGTAACACTTCTAAATATGAAATATATCGATGAATAGCAGTAAATTATGATATAAAATAGTGATGCAAAATGGACGTATCAGCGGCGACCGGCGGTTCCTTCTGTGTGGTGGTGGCGGCGACTGGCGGTTCCTTCTGGGTGGTGGCGACGGCTGCTTGTGGCGCCGGTTCATCCGCAACAGCTTTTTGTGGCCGCCTCGACGGGGGCCGAACGACCAGGGGCCGGGGCCTCGAGGTGGCGCCGCCGGTGCACCTGACCCCATGAAGAACATCCCCAAGACGAATCTGGGTCTTCGGCCATTCGATCATCCACTTCCCGCATTCGCCAAGCTTCATGTGTTTCTCGGCTCCCGGAGGTTGCGTGGGGGGGGGGGGGTCGATGTCACGGAACTCAGGCAGTACCTCGCTCACATTGACTTTCATCACGACCTCGCTCATTCGGGTGTTGTGCATATCGCGGGTCAAAGGTTGTATGATCTTGGCCGTTGCGACTTCCTTCAACTCGCCGCCGACCCCCACCCTATGCAGGAGTATGCAAGGCATGTCCTGGGAGTCAACACATGTTGGGCACCATGCATGCATGAGATATGGCAGTCATCAAAGGCATATATAGTCATAGAAGATGTCACGGACTAACTAATTAGTTACCTTGGTGATGGCGTCGAGCTCGGCTAATGTCGAGACAAGGGCGCCGATGCCGGCGGCCGGCCTATCATTCTCCGGCCGCTCGTGCGCATTATCATTATTCTCCGGCCTTGGTGTATGTTGATCCACGACAGGGAGCACCGGTGGGGTCACTAGGACCGGCGACACGTTATTGCTGGAGGTGCTGCCGGCAAAGCTGGGCACGTGTATCGGCCCCTCTCGCGTTCCAGGCAGCTAACCCCTCCATCAACCCAGGGGTAACATCGTCTGGAGCTGCTCGTTCACCTTCTCGGCCACTAGCTTGTCCACCGTGTTAGAGTCCACCTTTTCTTTCTCTAGTGTCTCCAGCTTCTTCCTTAGCTCGAGAACCTCAGCTCTATCTTTAGACGGCTTCCTCCTCTCCTTTTTCTTCTCGGGGTCTGTGCTGTAGTACTCGATGAACTTCATGCTCGTACCAAAGCCGGTCACACGGCCAGCTGACGTCGGCGGCTTTGACTTGTCCCTCCCCTTGAAAACGTTCATCGCCCGGTTGAAAGTCGTGTCCCACGGGCCGGCCTGAGCCTCCTGGGACGACGGGCCGGCCTCAGCCTCAGCCTTCAACTCAGCCTCCTGCGGACAAAGGAAATAAACGTGAACCCATGTAGAAATCAACGCAAATGGACTTTGAGATATCCGCGGTAATTAAGTTCCTTACCAGCGTTTTCTCGAAATCCAGCACATCTTTACAGTCGGTAACGAATTCCCCCGTCCCCGGCTTCAGATAGTAGCGGGACCGAACAAAGTTCCTAACTTGCTCGTCCGTGATTTTATGCCACGGGTTCTCTTTCCCAAGTCTCGCAACCTCGGCATCCTCCTTGTCCCAAACGGGCTGTTTTCCTGCGTAACCGCCGCTTCCCAAATGGTGGTTACCTAAGTTCAGTGCCCGCATTTTATTCCCCCACTCGGTCCATTTTTCAGCCTCCGGAGATGCCAAGGACAACTTCAATGCCTCGAACTCTTCTATGTCGATGTACGACTCTTTGGCACTGATCTCTTCCCAGCTAAGACCCTTTTCAATCTTCGCCTTCACCCGGCCTCTCCAGCTGGTCAAGGCGGTGTTCATCTTCGTGATGGCGAAGCTATCCACCTTTTTGTTTCCATCATCCGGGAAAATGTATTCGTTCGTGAAGCTTCTTGAGGAGTTGTGTGCGCAAAGCCTCACTCTCCGCGCTCCTGAGGTCATACGTGTTGATCGACACGGTTTCCCGGAGGATGCACCCTAGTTGCATGCCGTACCCTTTTGCGCTGCTCCTAGGCTCCTGGGGTTGGCCACTTAAGGAGACCTTAGTGAACATGTCGGTGACGGTGCCGACCGCATTCGGTGTCCGGTCCTTCCTCTGCTTCTTAAGCTTCTTAGCGGTCGGGTTACCACCACCACTGCCATCCGTGTGGTCGCCACCCCCGACATCCGTGTGGTCGCCGCCCTCGGTGGTGGTGGTTGCGTCCCCATCTCCGTCGGTGTCCTCCGCATCCTCCGCATCCTCCATCTCTAACAGAAAGTCACCATCGCCGTCACGAGCCAGTTCGGCGGCCTCCGCATCCTCCATCTCCGGGTTCACTTCCCAGAACGACTTGTTCTTTTTTCTAGCTTGTTCTTCGACGCTCATGTGCTTAGAAGGGCCGGCCTCGGAGGACATGTTTGCACTGCATTGAAAAAGAGGAAAAAAGTTAGTACAACAAATATAACAAAAGCATCACTTAATTTAGTACTAAGATACCCCGGCTCATGCATTAGCCGCAATACCCCATATGTCCTATTTTTAGCAAAGTCATGCTAAATTTCACGAAAAAATTTGGCATGACCTTTGCTAAAAATAGGACATATGGAGTACCCGAATTTGCCGGAACGAAAGTTAATTGACGTTCCGGCAATCTCAAGGGCCTCACGGGTACCTGCAAGCATTTCACAAAAAATATCCACAACTCCGGCCGGCATCTCCGCCGGCATCTCCACAACACGATGGTCGTGGACACATATATATCCATCAACACCATTCACAACACATCCATAATTTCTCACCACTTGTCGACGAGCTCCGGAACAGCAGCGCATCGAGGTCTCCTCTTCAAACTGCATAGTACATAAAAATGTCAAAACTTGTGAATAAATTAACTTCTCACATGTGCTAAAGGCAAGCTCTAATTAACATCATGCTAAAAACTATGCAGCAAGCAACTAACACTATGCAGCAAGCAACTATGCAGCAAGCAAAAAATAATAACAAATAAATTAACATAGCAATAATTAACTTCTCTAATTAACAACTATGCAAGCAACTATGTTAATTAATAACAAATAAATTAACATAACAAATAATAACAACTATGCAAGCAACTATGCAGCAAGCAAAAAATAATAACAAAAAACTATGCAGCAAGCTCTAATTAACTTCTCACAACTATGCAGTAGCAAAAATCACTTCTAGTACACCATAGCAATTAACATAGTGGCAGTAGCAAATTTTTTTACAAGAAAAGCATTAGCAACTAGAGCAAGCAACATACTGTTTTCATCTAGAGCAAGCAAGCAACATATCATGAATCGAATATAGTAAAAAAATCCAAAGCATTACACAAGGCATGATTAAGCCACCGGTTGCTGGCTACACAAGGCATGATTAAAGTCAGGGGTTTAACCAGCAGGCAGCCTCCTCATCTTCGCAAACTAGAAAGGACAATAGAGCAATGGCTAAAATGCAGTTCATAACTCAGAAAACATTACATGTTTACTGTTTCATCTTGGAGAGATAGACAATAAGTGTGCAAAGGTACAACAAACATGATTGATTCTTCAACTGATATTTATCATAGCCAACATGGACCACTAGTAGGCAAGGCCACAAGGCATAAACAACCATGACAAGTTCCTCAAATAAGGTTCAATGCGGTTTAATAAATATCTATTCTAGCAAAATCTTCCACACAAAACTCATCTACTGCTTGATCTCAGACTTCTTCTGCTGCCAGAGCCTGTCCACACGAAATTGCAGCAAAAAGGTAGCAACCCAAAATGCAGCAGGAAATGTATCGAACACCTTGCGTGCAGGTTCGGTAGGGGAGGGAGGAGGGAGAGAGGGGGGAAGCACACCTCGGGGAGGGGGGAGGGAGGGGAGGTCGAGGGCGTCTGCAGGAGAGGGGGCAACCGCGGCGGACGAGGCCGGGCTTGGAGGAGGCGGCGGCGGACGAGGCCGAGCTTGGAGGAGGCGGCGGACGAGGCCGAGCTTGGAGGACGCAGGGGAGCACGGCCGGTGTCGAGGTCGCAGGGGAGGTCGCCGGCGGCGAAGGATTGGGCGGGGGCGGCCGCGTTGACGGTGAGGGCAGGGGACGCGAGCGAGGGCGCGGTTTGAGGACTTAGCGAAAATTGGAACGAGACAGGCAGCGCGGGGGAGGGCCCACATGTAAGCGGGTGGAAAACATTTCTGTGGCGCATCCCCTAGAGGATGCGCCACATATTTTCATATTCTGTGGCGCATCCGCTAGGGGATGCGCCACAGAATTCATTTTTTTAACATTTTTTCTTTAAAATATTTTTGGTTCAAAAAATACACACAATGTCTTTAAAATATTGGTCTTGCATTGTCTCACACCACATGTCTCATACATATTCATTCATACATATATATGTCTCCATTGTCTCTCACACACACACACAAATTAAATACACCAAAAAAGTCTCTTCTTCGTCTCGGTTCCGCGAGCTAGATTCTTTTCTTTCCCTTCTTCGCGGTTGAAAACTTTAGGCCGGTGACCTTGAGATTTCTTCGCGTGAACGGACAACCTTTGGTAGGTAGGGAGGTCTTCCTTCTTTGTGTACTAGTAGTAGGCATGTCGAAGAACTTGTCGAATTCCTCCTCGATCTTTGGCTTGCTGTCCAAGTCTTGCTCGGTGGCGCCTCCTTCCATTCCGATGATGCTCCTCTTGCCCCTCCTCACGACAACACGGCTAGGCTTTGACGGGTCGGTAATGAAGAAGCATTGCTCAACTTGGCTAGCGAGTACCCATGGCTCATTTTTCGCGGAGGCGTTCTTCGATTTGGCATCGGGTATTACCATGGTGGTGAAATACCGGCCTTCTTTGACGACGTCCTTGGCCCATCTTACACGGAACATTGGCACCAACTCTCCACAGTAATTGAGCTCCCATATGTCCTCAATCCTTCCAACGTATCTTTCCTTGACAGTAGCCTCCTCATCGTCGTAGGATAGCATAGTTACTCCTGAGTTTTGATATTCTGACTTCTTGTCCTTTTCCTCGGTGTAGAATCTGTAGCCGTTGATGTCGTACGCCTGATAGGTCTTTACGTTGTGCGAGGGACCCCGTGATAAGGAGAATATGAGTCTTTCATCTTCCGTAGATGGTGCTTTGTTCTTTGCTAGCTCCAGTTGCTTTTGCTTGAACCAACGCGTGAAGCTAGAGTTGTGCGCTCTGGTTACGTCTCCCTTCTTTCTCGGCCGGCCCAGTTTGATGTAATGTTGCTCGAGTAAGCATTTGTGCTCTTCTACCCAAGTTTTGATCAATTGTAAGTGGTGTAGCGCGACCCGGTGAGCCATGTCGAAGTCGTCCTTTCGACCCTGCATGCTGACAAAGGTTGAGCTGGTGCCCTCTCGGTGACCATATCCATTGAGCCTGCCGAAGTGTTTCCTCGTGGGGAGACCAACATCCTGGTTCTCGGTGCTTAGATAATTCTGGCAGAAGGAGATGCACTCGTAGGTTAGAAAGCCCTTGGCCATGCTTGCGTCTGGATGGGACCTGTTGCGGATGTATCCTTTCATGACACCGTTCATCCTTTCGAACGGCATCATGTAGTGCATGAACGTTGGCCCGAGCTGCCTGATGTCATCAACGACATGGAGAAGGAGATGCACGCAGATATCAAAGAATGCTGGCGGGAAGTAAATCTCGAGCTCGCATAATATCAGCACGATCTCTTCCTCTAGCCTGTCGAGCTGCTTCACGCCGATCGACTTCCTGTTGATGACGTCAAAAAAGTTGCAAAGGGCAAGCAGCGTATCACGGACGTGCTCGTCCATTATCCCTCGAATCGCAACGGGAAGTATCTGCGTCAACAGCACGTGACAGTCGTGAGACTTCATCCCGCTAAACCTCTTCTTTGTTTCGTCTAGATATCTGCTTATCTGCCCCGCGTAACCATGAGGATATTTGACTCCTAGGAGACACATGTAGAATCGCTCGAGCTCCTCCGGACTCATAGTGAAGCACGTAGCGGGAAGCACCACGGTGTTCTTCTTTACCCTTTTGCGGCGACCTTGAGTCCCTTCCGTCTGATCATCATCATCATCATCGTCATCGCTATCGGGAGCCTAAGATCTTTCCTGACACCAAGCCATTTCAGATCGTATCTTGCTTTCGTCCCATCCTTGGTCTTTTCCGGCATGTTGGAAAGAGTGCCAAGCAGAGCCTCGGTGACATTCTTCGTAATGTGCATCATATCGAGGCTATGTGGCGTCTTGAGGACCTTCCAGTACTCCAAGTCGTGGAAAACAGACCTCGCTTTCCATACACCCAGCAGCGGATCTACCTTCGGTCTTTTCTTTCCCGGCGCGGGGCACTCCTCCCAATTTTTCAACAGCTCGTCGATTTCTGTGCCGCTCCTCGGTCTCAGGGCTTCTTCGATCTCGTCCTTACCATTGAACAGGTCACCGCGTTTTCTCCACGGGTGATCCATGCGAAGCCACCTTCGAGCCCCTGGGTACACGGTTTTCGAAGACCCGGGATTCCTTGGTAGCGGGAGATGCGGGGTCTTATCCATGCACCTGACACATGCGCAGAATCCGTGGCCTACCTGGGCCGATACATATGAGCAACCAGGATAGTCCTGCACCATCGTGAGCAACGCGGCTCTCATGTCGAAATAATCTCCAGTGTAGGCATCCCACGTACGGGCTGGCGTCTCCCACAACGTGGCTAACTCCTCTTTCAACAACGCGAGATACAGATGTATGTGGACACCTGCTTGTTTCGGCCCCTGAATGAGAATACTCATGTGTATGTACCTTTGCTTCGTGCACAACCACGGGGGAAGGTTGTAAGGCCATACAAACACGGGCCAGGTGCTATGCGTGCTACTCTGGTTGCCGAACGGATTGAGTCCATCGGTGCTCATACCGAGCCTGACGTTCCTTGCGTCGCCTCCGAAATTTCCGACGGCGTCCAACTCTTGCCACTGGCTAGCGTCTGAAGGGTGTGTAAGGATCCTGCCCTTCTCCGGATCTTCTTCGGGCTTCTCCCTTTCCGCGTGCCATTGCATGAGCTTTGCTTCCTTAGGGTCCACGAAGTACTTCTGCAGACGGGGAGTGATAGGAAAGTACCATACCATTTTTCGAGGAACTTTCTTCCGACGGCTCTTGTACCGTCCTTGGCCGCACACCGGACATGTAGTTCTGTCATCGTACCCGCCCCGATAAATTGCGCAATCATTGATGCAGGCGTGGTATTTAACGTGCGGTAGGTCAAGAGGGCAAACGACTTTCTTGGCCTCCTCGATACTAGTTGGCAATGTGTTCCCCTCGGGAAGACGCTCGTGGAAGAATTGCATGTTCTTGTTGAAGCTCGCGTCGGTCCATTTGTTTCCCGACTTCATCTCCAGAGCATCAAGCGTTACTTGCAAGCGCGTATCCTGTGGCCGGCACCCAGGATACAACGGAGTCTTCCCGTCTATCTCCATTTGCGCCAGCTTGGCTTTCTCTCTAACGGTGCTCGCGTTCTTGAGGAGCAGTTCTTGAACATGAGACTCCATCAAGGCCGACATTAGCGAGCTCTGCGGCGTGTTCGCGTCTTCTCCACCACCATCATGATCATGTCTATCGGCATCTCCTTCGTCACGATCATCTTGCCCGCCCTCGTCTTCAGGCGCAACATTTGCTGTCGGCGCTTGGTTGAAGCCTTCCATGAAACTGCGCCTGAGCAGGTGTTCCTCCAATTGTCCGGAATCAGGGTCGATCCATCTCACAAATTTCCAACTTCTACACGGACATCGTATCTGGCGCCCGTTGCACCGAATCATTTCCGCCTTCGCTTCTTCCTTGTAGTTGTTGATTCGATTGGAGCTCATCTTGATGACCATGGTCGCCTACGCGGTATACATATAGAGTATGTATTATTAATTAGAATTAATTAACCGCAACATGCACACACACACATACAAGCTTCTCATGCGGGAAGTCAGAAAGTCGGAAATGTTCGACGAAAAAATTCGGCATGACTTCCCCTAAAAGTAGGACATATGTGGTGCAAAAATTTACCGAAATGGAAATGAATCAACATTTCGGCAAAAATCCATGCACCACGCCGGCGCAAGCAAAGATTCATGCAAACCACACACACAAGTTTCATGCATAGATTCGTTCAACAATAGTTTGCTTCATGCAAACCACACACACAGTCGCCCGCCGACAAGTTTCTCATGCCTTTAACAAACATCCATCCAATAATACCCACCTAGTAGATTTAGATCCGTTGCCGAGACGTGACCGTGATCGATGAGAGAGTGTGTGTGGTGATGGAGAGAAAATTGTGGACAAAAAGAGAGGAGGAGAATATATATGGAGGCTCTCCCCAAGCCCTCACCAATTATATATCAAATAAACTAGGTTTAATAACAAATAATGGAGAATAGGATGGTCAAAATGGCATGGGAGAGAGGAGGAGCTCGAGCTAGATGGGAGGATGAAGAAGGTCACATGCATGGGGAAAGGGTGGTGCCACCTTTTTGTAGATCTGGGCCAATTTTCTGTGGCGCATGGTGTTGGATGCGCCACAGAAAGTGAGCATTCTGTGGCGCACCAGCCACGGTGCGCCACAGAATGTCCCCAGATGGAACTTGGCCCAATGATTGCACGTGGGACCCACTGAAATTCTGTGGCGCATGATGGTGTCTCATGCGCCACAGAAGTCTGGCTTTCTGTGGCGCATCTGTCGATATGCGTCACAGAAAGTTGTTTACTTTCTGTGGCGCATGGGAAAAAAATGCGCCACAGAAAGTCAGAAATTTTTGTGGTGCACAAGCATCCATGTGCCACAGAAATAATTCTGTGGCGCACCAATTAATGGTGCACCACAGAATGGCAATCTCCCTATAACCCTTTTCCTAGTAGTGTTGTTTAGGGGTGAAATATATTGTCAGTAGATTCTGCATCTACTCATACGTTTGGTTCTGTTTCTTGGAGAAAACTCAAAGTACCAGGGCACACACATCTGCTGTAGAAAATTGCACTGGGAATAAAATTTTCAGCATATGGTCTGTTTATTACAACATGTTCCGGCCTGAAACACACACATATATATACTTATAAAATCCAAACCACTTTGTGTGTCTTTACACGGACAACAAAAGGAACGCGCGAGCAACTAGTTTATTCCGCTTAAATCGTATATGATGATCACAGATTTGCATTCCCTGGATATATAGCTCAATCGACAGAAGGTTGTGGATCATTGGCGGTCTGCTTAGTTGCACTTTGGAGAAAGGCACGGTAACCGCCTTGAAGGTTCCTCACATTCTTGAATCCCTGCACGTACAAATGTCGATTAAGACCCTACTAGTAGATCTGAGTACAGATTGAGATGGGCTTCCCTTAATTAAATTACCGCGTTTAGAAGGTCTGAACTCGCAAGTTTGGATCGCGTGCCTGTGAAGCAACCCTACACGAGAACAAGCAGAGTTGTACATGAGGGGACTCGTCTACATAAGGAGGACCATGAAAGGAGAGTTACAACAAGTTACCACAATCAAGTGCTCCTCCTTCCCATAGAGTGCAGCTACCTCTTCTTCAAAGCGTGGGTTCTTCTCCCTCCCTTGGAGTAACAAAAGAGAAGCAAGTGCTATAAAATCATCTGGCATAGAGTTTAGAAAGTAAAAGCATTTGTTGAATTTGCAGCAGACCCTGGGGAGCCACGTAGACGTAGTAGGGAACGTTGCGAGCACCGTCGGCGTGCCCCTTGTCGAAGTCCTCCGACATCCTGAACATTTCACACATCCAACGCATCCATCAATCCCGTTTGCCAGAGAAGGAAGGAAACAGGCTGAGAGAGCGAGGAGGGGAGCACTAGCTCACCTCACGTCGAGGTAGCCATGACCGGAGCTCATCACTAGCGTGTGTGCTTCGTCTGCGTCGACCATGGGGATGACCTGCTCCTTGTCAGCGGTAGCCATTGATGGTGATTTGGGCGTATGGCTCTGGCTATTTTGGTGCCTCTGCTGTGACTCACCACCAAGCATCGCTTCATCTATATTAGCACCATATACCCAAAAAAGTCTTCTCCTTGGTTATCGTGTCGGTAATAATATACTATCTAGCAATAAGACATGTACACAAGATAATATAACATCGAAATCAGTACATCATTGCCAGGCTGGTTTGGTTTAGGTTGACCTGAGCAATTTGATGGATAAGTAAACGATTTTTTTCATTGATGGCAATTAATTTACTTGATGATAGCTACTTTATTTTTATTGTAAACGTTTTTTTTCTTTTTATTGGTATCGAATCAAGTATATGCTGTCGTGCACCGCTGCACGGTGATGTTTATCAAAACCCAATTATTGCCTCTTGTAGATATTTATTAAAGCCTGTGAAAGCAAGATCAAACATCATCCCCACGCTGGGATTGGGTTGACCTGAGCGAGTATATAAGGTAGTTTACATGCCACTTGATGACAACTGCTCCCTCCGTTACTAAATATAGATTTTTTAGCTTTTTTCCAAGGTCGGATGTATCTAGATGTGTTTTTGCGTGTATGTTCACTCATTTTAGTCCATATGTAGTCCACATTGAAATATATAAAACATCTTATAATTACGAACATAGGAAGTAATTCGTAAATGGTTGTATTGTGTTTAAGACTTGACTGGCGCAATTTTATAAAAATATTGCAGCCCCCTTTAGACCTAGTGGAGCTTAAGTTAATGGGTGAATTGGCCGGTGCAGGCAGTTCTATAATTTCTATGTGAAAAAGTTCTTCTCCCTTTTGTCATCTCTATCAACCTAACAACCTTAAGTGTATTCAACTAATCGATGTCGAGATTTCCCCCTTTTCGAACTAAAAAAAATCATTCACTATGACTATGGATTTTTCCTATTTTCCGAAAACCTTAGAAACGCAAACGCGCTATTCAAAAGCAGACTAAGGTCCATGCTAAACCATTTTGGAAAATTTGATGTACATTGTTGAATAGTTAACAGTGCAAATCGGATCAAATACAGGTGAACGGTAATTGTTGATTGAGCTGTCCCGGAAGCCTATTGGCTGAACCTCTGAAGGCACCCACAGTCAGATGCCTGTGAACGCTCTGCACTGCATTTCCCAATGCTCTTTAGCCAAGCGGACACGCTCAGCTCGCTCTGTTCGCGTCCTCTGCTGCCAATACTCCGGGCAACTGCAGGAAGGCAGAAGCATCACTGATCAACAATATCAATGGAAACTTAATTAAGGAGGATGATTCCACCTAGTAAGTGTTTTCTTCTTTTTGCAAGTGAGAGTCCACTAAATTATTACCTGTTTCTCAGCAAAATATTGAGCTGATTCAACCTCATAGCGTCAGGAAAGACACCAGTCTGAAACAGAATGATGTATGTTTAAGATCATCGGACTCATATGAACCGGTGAGCAAAGAAGTTTACGAATTTACTCAGTTGTCCAAACAAAAGTTCACGAATTTACTCGGCGGCAAAGGGGGCATTTTGATCTATGATTTGCAGACTCGAGCCCATCAACGACCGTCACAGAGGCCGCGGCGCAGGAGCACAGGTAGCAGAAGATGTGGCCACATGAAAGAGAGACTGCATCAAACACTGTGTCCTGCAGAATGAGAGAGTACTGTTAAAACATAGGAGTATCATTGAATTCCTTCAACAATCTGACATTTTTTTGTATGAACGCTCCAAATCGTTGAATACTAATAGTTCATATATGTAGCTCACCAAGCAAATCGAACACGTCAAGTCAATGTCAATGCGTAAGGAATCGAAGAGGCCGCATGAGAGCGTCGGCTTATCCTCGTCGTCGAATGTGAGGGAGAGGTCCCCTAGGAGTTCCATTGCAACGTTGTCGCTCCTCCTCAAGTTGATGTAGAATGCCATGAGCTCGTGCAGCCAGGGGGACTCGAGTATCTCGATTTGCAGGTTCCGTGCTTCGGTTCTGAAGGCCTGCCCTTCTTTCGAGTAACATTTCTGCATGTTTTTTGTTCTTTATATATTCATCATACATCTATTGTTTGTGACTACTTATTCATCAAAGTAGGACCGACTGCCAATGATACTGAAATGATCACCAGTTGGCAAGGATGATTTTAATGATGTTATGCTAGTTTATGATTTGTGCAACTTTGAGTCAGAGGCTCCCTTCTATCATCTAATAAATTTCTATAAACAACCTACTTTTATGAGTTGATTATTGAGAACCTACTTTTATGAGTTACAGTCGTCACCAGCTGACAACATATTGTTGGTCATTTAGTCTTCTAGTTTTATATATGTGGTGGATGAAAAACTGAGTTGATTCTTTAGAGAAGATGCATATAGAATGAAGAATAATAGGACGGTTGAGTCAAGAGCCATACATACCTTGTCATACTTCTTTGAGATTTTTCTCATGGCCATAGCGTTTAAAATCGCGTAGGTAACCAGGTCTTTGCCTTGCCGTAGGAGCACCTCATGCCTCCTGGCAGACCTATTTGCGAAATACATGAAGTATCTCTTGAATCCTGTCGAGGCCAAATGCAATTTAAGCAGCCTTTTGGCCCTTTCGTTGAAACAGCGGACGATGGCTGACAACTCATTTGCAAGGGATGGAAAGAAATTCTCATCACATACTGCAGATGCAAATAGCTAGTGTTAAATATTGTAGATGGGCGGACCTGTCCTAGATTTAGTAACATATTTAAAAATAAAGGGAGGGGTCTCGAAGGACCCCGAAGCTGCTATATGAAAATGACAGGGTACAATTACAAAGGACTCCATAAATAAAAAAACTACTACAACACAATCCTTGAATTTTACAAAAAAAGCACATGGATCATAACACATATAACACAATCGGATCCTTCTCTCCCACCTCAGAGCATATTCCAGAACTGGGGCATCTTTGACGCTGCTAGGTGACGGAGATGCTTGGTGCCCGTTTTACTAACCACTGCCTCCCAACAAGGAGCTAGGTGCAAAGAAATCTAGCTAGTGCCATAGTAGTCGATGTCGAGTAGACACCAGAGGCCACACTTTGGCCAGAAGAACGGTGGAAGGACACCAGCTGTCGTTGAAATCGCCACCATGGGTGAGCTCCAGGAGATTTTTTCATAAGTAGGTTCACCACTGACTCTCCTTTATGATCACCATATCTGGCCAAAACACAACGCCATGCCCACCCATCCTTTCCCCCACCTCGGCGGTGCCAGGTAGGCGAAGTGCTCGACATAAATGATCAACATCAGTCACCCATGACCCGTCTAGCTTATTTGGGTGCATAAAATCTTCCAAATGATGAGAGAATGTCCCCTATTTGCGCTTCTAGCATCGCCCCCTCCTAGATAAAACCCCTCATTTGGAATGGAACACGATCGTTTTCGACAACGCACGTCCCTCAGTTAGCGCTTTGGTGGAAACCATCAGACCGAGGCTCGTTCTTGGGTGAGCGCGGGGGCATGTGGTCTCGCACATATTCTCCCCTAGTCTAGGTCGCTGGGTTGAGTTGTATGGTGTGGGTTCGCCTCACTATAGGCTTGGAAATAACTTTTCTATCTATCAATACATCGAAGTAATGTTTTTTTGCGTTTTCGCAAAAAAAAAGATAAAACCCCTCATGAATCTGTCCAGCTTCTTTCGGACCTATTTTGGTCAGAGGGAGGACACCCATAAGATAAGTAGCCAGCACCATGATGACGACCTTCGTTAGCACAATTATGTCGGTACTCGTTGGGTTCCTTCCTCTCCATTCTTGGAGTTTCTTCTCCACTTTGTCAATTAGGTGCTCGAAGTCGATTTTCCGCAATCTTCTGAAATATTGTGGAAGCACAAGAGATGTGCGAGGGAATCTTGCCATTTACGTGGGGAATACTGAAATTAGGTCTAGCATGTCAATCTCCTCTTAGCAAACCGAAAATATTTCTGTTTTCTGAAGGTTCATGTGTAGTCATGTTGCATCCCAAAAAGATCCAAGGATTTCGCAAATGGCTATGAGCTCATCCTTATAAGAGAAATCCAGAGTCTTACTAGCCTATCGTGGATGGGACGTCGGATTGCATAGCCAATTCTTGCTCGATCGTCGGGACAGATCGGGTGCGCCCACGCCGATTTTACTTTCCCTCAGGATCGCGTCATATGTGGCGGTGGCTATTGCGACGATATATGTGTGGGTTTTTCCTCTACAGATCTGTTTGGACGACTCGGTTGGTGCTCTCCCCGTCTTTGCTTTCTCCTCCGGCAATGCGAAGGCGACCAAACGAGTGGAGACGGGTTTTGAGGTGGACTTGGATGCATTTTTTAGTTGTCTTTTCTTTTCTATATAAATATGGGGAAATTGTCCTAAGGGTGGATGTGTCCCTTTTATTTGTATTTCTTTCTTATAATCCAGATGCCAGTGTAGAAGAATTAAATACTATAGCAGACTATTTCACACAAAAAAGGTCCTGCAAAAATAAAATATTACTCCCTATATTTCAAATTATAAGCTGTTTTAGGTATATTAATATGGCTAGATAGAAACTTAAATAGTTGAATCTACACCCTAAAACACGTCTTAACGTAGGGGGTAGCAGATTTCTTACTGGTTCAGCGCTCTATATAAACCCAACAAAGGTTAATTTGCCAATCAAACCAGCCTAGATTTACGCGCGGAGTTGACTTGCTCGAGCACATAAACACTATCCCGCAAGCAGGAATCAAACGACACGATCACGCAAGACGAAATGTGAATCGAAGAGCAAGATTGAATCAAGCTCTTGACTTTTTTGTTTCGCCAAAGAGAAAACAAAGTAGGTCGACACAACCCGACACCCAATCGACGAACAAATAACAGCTTAACCGAAACAAGCGCAAAATAATTACCGTAGCAATGGCTGGCCCCGGAGCACTGGCTGCCTCCTGCGACGGCGACGGCGACGGCGACGGCTCCCTCGTCGCCGAGGCCCTGCGGCTGCGGGGGACAGGGCGTGGCGTGGCATTTCTTGATCATTTCCTGGAGACGCTTCAACCCCAGAGCGGGCAACTGCTCCTCCATCTCGGTCATCTGCCTCTGGTACTCCTTGGCGAACTTCATGGCTAGATCCCGGTTTGGGGAAGAGCCAAGTATCAGATGGCTCTTTCGTTGTATTCAGTTGTGCACAGATGTTGACTTGGAACTTGGAAAAGGGACCTGCAGCCACTTGATGCAAGGTCAAAGCAGGGCCGGCCCTGACCAATCGCAGTCAGTTCTCAAAAAATAAAAGCCCAATCGCAGTCAGTTCTCAAAAAAATAAAAGCCCAATCGCAGTCCAGCTGTTCGACCGACCGCCACAATCGTACGACGAACGTTTGGCTAAAAAAAAAGTACTCGATCGACCCGGAGGTCCGTAGCTTTGACCGAGAGCCTCGACTCCTCGTTCTCCTCTGGCCTCTTCGACTCCTCGTTCTCCACTTCTTCCTCCCCAATCACACCGATGACGGGGCGTTGCTCTCCCATTGAGATTTCTAGCCATTGCGGCGAAATAAATGGAGGAGGACATCCCGGCCGGTTTCGCTTAATATACGCCCATCCAATCGGGGCCTAGGTCTTCTTCTTCATTTGATCTGCCCCTGCCGGCTTGATTCATTTCGCTCCTGCATGTCTACCATAGAAGAAAGAAAGGAGGGGAATTGGCCGGTCCAAACTGCTGCAGTGCTGCTGGATGGAGATGCACTAGGCGGCGGCAGCGGCAAGGGGGATTGAGGGGTACTGGCGTACTGCTATTGGACGGTACTGCTGTTGCTAGCCTACAACATTGGTGTATTCGTTTGGGGCAAGCTGAGCAAGCAAGGGTAACCCGATTCAGGTGCTTTTGTTCTAACAGTTAATCTCATGTCCTAATTTCTGCAGTCTTTGCTTGTTATGTTATGAGATGTCATCTAGAATTGTAAATCTAGTCATGAGAAGAGGCAAAAGTGAAATAGAGACAATGATTTTATAGCATCCCAAAAGGGAGCCCTTCACAAATTTGTTAGGCCAAATAAAAATTCTGCTAGTAAATGTAGTTGCTTGTTATGCTATCTTTGGACAAATGTAGTTGCTTTTTCAATTGAACATTGTTAGCTTGTCACCAATAAGATAATGGGAATTTTATATGGTTTAATGTGTCTATTAAGAATATAGAGAAAATTGTGTTCAATACATAAGTTGCTACCGAAATATCAAAATGAGCCATATAACTTTTTGTGTATAGGGGCCCCATATTCTTGTCTGGCACCGGGCCCCAGACTCCTCAGGGCCGGCCCTGGGTCAAAGCTCTGTTTTCCGTACGAACATGGGATACTCTTAAAACTTACTTGAGGGCCAGGTATGGTGAGAGTGAGACCGACCTCACCTTATAGGTTGGACCTTACCTTACATGGTGAGAATGATTGAATACAGGTGGGACCATAAATCACTGTGAATTATTGACAAAGAAAATGAAAATTGGGATGCTAATAAGACGGTAGATCGTTGCTTAATGGTAAATAGAAAGGAACCCACCCTATAACCGTAGATCTCTGGCCATTGATCCTTCACGCGCGCATGCCTCGCTCTCTCTGCTCCCAATAAAATGGCATGGAGTGGCGACTCTCACCAAAACACATCCATCAAATCAATTCCAACGTGAACGTCCCAACCTCGCTGGGCAACCCATCCTCGGTTGACAGGACGTCGATGCGTTCATTGGATGTAGAATTATACTCCACTAAGGAAGCACTACCACTTATAGGAGAAGCACAAGACCGACTCCGACAAGACAGATGAGGAGGAGGGGGAGGAGTCCAACACCGACAATTACCCCTTCTTCGAGGAGGAGAAGAAAGATGACGACGAGTGGGACTTTGACCTGTCCAACAAGAAAGCGCCCACTCCAACGGGCAGCCTCTACTCGTATGACATGGGCATGGAGTCCTCGGACAAGGCCACCGCCTTTGACAACGACGACGAGGAGGACTTCTAGTCAGTCCGCCGCAAGAAGGGTGCCATGCTCGGTTCACCAACCAATATGGCATCTCATCAGGACAATGGGTTTGCGGGGAGGCATCCTATGGATTAGCGGCAGCGGACGGTGCTCGTACTATTTATAGAAGAGCCGGAGAGGTGACGGAATGGCAGAAAAAATAGACGAGAAAACAGAACCTAAATAATTGTGAGAGAAACCAAGCATTCACACACATCTAGTAAGATAAAAACCATGTGCGAAGGTGTCTGTATTGCCCAAACACACACATGTATCGTAAGATACAAACCGGTATAAACCGTCTCCTTAATGTCATGGTGCATCGTATACCACGTGTCAAGGGAATTTTCATCGTGGGCGGGGCATGCACGTGGAAGCTCACGAAGGCATGGAGCCAACATACGTTGAAATGGATGTCAAGGGAATTTTCATCGTGGGCGGGGCATGCACGTGGAAGCTCACGAAGGCGTGGAGCCAACATACGTCGAAATGGATGTCAAGGGAATTTTCATCGTGGGCGGGGCATGCACGTGGAAGCTCACGAAGGCGTGGAGCCAACATACGTCGAAATGGATGCCGAAGAGGCAGTCGACACACCTGAATAATATGAACTACTGCTTGCGAAGTTACCGAGAATCACACACAATTATTACCAGTGAACTGTATCAAACGTTCGAGTTGTTTCATACAAGCATGCAACCATGTACAGTAAGAGCAAACTTGACAGATGAGTCCTTTCTATAAACCGTGTGCGAAATTGCGCACATGTTTGAAGGCAACAAACCAAGCGACGTCCTGAACTTTGTGCACGGCTGGAGCACCTGCAAACTGCTTTTAAATTGTACTAGCCGAGTGCCCGTGTGTTGCAACGGTTATTCTAGTTTTGTTCATCGTCATACATGTGAATATGATACATGTGAAAATCGCTTGTATAGAAATTATAGCTACATAATATTCCAAAAACATTAAATTTATTTTGATTGTATTTCAGAACAAACTAATTGGATCCCTTGTATGGATAGAAGTAAGGGCAAAACAACTTATTTGTTATTAACTCGGATCTTTTCGCTAAGACATGACAATATTGTCATGATAAACAGACAGTCACATTGTCACATTTTCCTCTCCTACCGTGCCTTCTAATCACCATTCATCCTCCACAACATATTAATAAAAACACCGTGTAGGTCCACTCCACCTAGCTCAAATTTATCACACAATTATTATCAGTGAACTGTATCAAACGTTCGGAATTGTTTCATACAAGCATGCAATCATCGATGAGTCCTTTCTATAAACCGTGTGTGAAATTGCGCACACGTTTGAAGGCAACAAACCAAGCGACGCCCTGAACTTTGTGCACGGCTGGAGCACCTGCAAACTGCTTTTAAATTGTATTGTACACGATCTGTCGCGGCGCACACAGATTGCTCAATCCGTGTACAGTTTGGAACTTAAATGGCCCAATCTGTACTAATGGTAGTCATTAGTACTCTCTCGATCGAGAACAAAGGTTCTTGTCAAAAACTTCATTTTTTTATGTTTCTTCCAATAGATTCTTGCACATATACGATATGTAACTACAGCTTAATTGCAACGTAAGATCCAACTCCAGCAATAGCACCCAGTGGTGTAGCCACCAGATAAATCCAAATCTTAGTGTATATTCCAGTAACAATCGCCGGTCCAATTGTACGAGCCGGATTCATAGATGCTCCTGTTGCTGGCCTGCTCAAAAATTTCTCAGCGAGCATAAATAGCTGAACCGGAAATGAACCACAATACATAATATGCATAGGTTCTACTTACCCTGCGATGAGAATATTCATCACTATGGTCCCACCAACTGCCACTGCGATCAGCTCTTTCACCTAAGCATGTCCATAGTACAACTGAGATCACTACTTGGGAAAGATGAAAGCTACAAACAAAACCAAAAGAGAGGCAAATGAAACAATAAAGAAGAATTACTGCATGAGCGTCCGTAGCAACAGCGGTGATGACGAACAGGAGAACGAACGTCAGGATGAACTCGACAGCAAACGCTTCCACCGTGCCAACGCTCGGGACGGTGCCGATCTTGGGGCTCCCAGGATGGTAGATCGCGTTGCCCACAAACGAGGCAGCGGTGGAGCCTAGCACCTGCGCGGCGACGTAGGGGACGATGTGCGCCGGCGGGAGGTGACCATAGACGGCCATGGCGATGCTGACCGCAGGGTTCATGTGGCACCCAGATATGTGGATGAGGGAGAACACAAGCACCATGACGGCTAGACCGACGGACACGGCGATGCCCATGAGGCCCATGACGCCGTCGTGCTTCTCGTCCATGATGATGGCACATACTTGGGTGAACATGAGAATGGATGTCCCGAGAAACTCTGCCATTGTCTGATCGCAATATCAATTATTGCTTAATTGGAGGTGACTGGCTAAATGCACAAAATGCCTCAAGAGGTTAATTTCCATGTACCTTCTTCATGAGTGGCACTGCTGCCATGTTCAGAAATTTGGAACGCCGTTGAGGTGTTGCGTGAGAGGATGGTTGATCGCCATTTCCATCAGTGAGATTGTCGATCGGCTCCATTGGCACAATCATCGACCCATTGGAAGTAGTAGTTTGCCTTTAGGGAGATGGTATAGCAAGATATTTTGTTCTTGCTCTCGGCCAACGCCTTGGTAATCAGCTAACAGACGCTTTTGCTGAAACAAAGAAATAAGATGTCAACGTTGTTACGGGAAGCGTATTCCAGCCATCACATGCTTTGATGTTGATGATATGATTGACAATAAACAAAGAGGTCAACCAACTTATGGGAAGCATATTCCATGGATCTTGGCCCAAAAATAAGGGTTTGACGAGCACAATTATTGAAAAAACAAACTGTTGTGTTCTCATCCAGACTAGTTAAAAGTACATGATTTGAATGTTGACACAAGTGGCATGTTGTTTAGCATAAACCTGGATTTTCAATATTCAGTATTTATTTTCTTTCAGCCACACTTGGCTCGTAGGTTGATTTTTTGCGTCAGTTTTAACTTACAGGAGTACATAGCATGGCCAGCTATTTTGCAATTTTTTTTGCCAGATCTCAGATCTCAGCCCGGCTAGCCCACCGCCATCCTTGAAGATGCTCAATACCTCTAGTTGAGAACGTCGAGATAAATACATCTTGTAGAGTTTGACTTCACCAGCGTAGCAGCTTGAGAGATAATAGCACAATAGTACCACTTTGACAGCAAAATTTACGGAATGATACAACTCGGTGTTTCAATCGCATTTACATACAAGATTTTTCCGGAGTTTTCTCAAAAAACCCAAATCGCGCTATGACGCTATTTAGACAGCGAATCTGACATGGCGGCCCCACATGTCAGATGACGTCCAACAAAAAAATAAAAACAGAGAAAATACTTTTTAAAAATGAAATTTCCAAAACAAAACAAAAAGCGGAACGCCGCCGCGCTCCCGGCCGTCACTTCCGGCCGCCGCGCTCCTGGCTACCCCGGCGACCGAAGCTCGTGGGCACGGCCACCCCGCGCCTTGCTCTCCATGCTCATGGGCGCGGCCGTCCCGCGCCTCGCTCTCGCCGCCGCCGACGGAGAAGCAGAACGTCCGCCGGACGCGGCGCCCCGTCCACCAAGGATTCGCGCTCCAGGGAGCTAACGGCGAGGGCCGGGTCCCAGCGCACCAGCTTGCCGGCCTCGGAGAGGGCCGGGGGATGCGGTGCAGCGGCGGGAGGGAGGCCATGAAGGAGCGCGCGGTTGAGGTCGTCGTCCAGGGCCGGGACGTGGCGGAGAAGAGGCGGCTCGGTTGAGGTCGTCGTCCAGGGCCGGGACGCGGCGGAGAAGGGGCGGCGCGCCATCCCGATTTTGCAGGCTCGGGCGGCAGGCTCCAGGCCGCCGGGCGCCCAGCCGTCGTGTTCCCGACCGTCGTGCTCCCGGCCGCCGCGCGACGCGACCGCGACTCTCCCCTCCAGGCCGAGTCCTCCCCTGAGCTCGGTGGGGCGCGGCGTACCCATCCCCGCCGTCGGTCAGCGGTCGGCGACCTTGGCCGTGCTCTCCATGCGTGCTACCGTACGTGAAGAAGAAGAAGAACAAGAGCCAATCGTTCAAAAGTCAAACTTAGCTAGCGTCCGTCTCCCCAAATAATTTCTTTCTCCGTTTTTTTATTTGCCTCGTCACATAAAATTGCCACGTCAGCTGACATGTGGCTCCGGATATTCCGTAAATTTTGCTGTCAAAGTGGTTCTATTGTGCTATTATCTCCTTGATGTGTCATGACGGTCCGTCAGAACAACATCAATATGCAGGACAAGTCGGCACCGAAGACCAAAACAGCCCGAGTTCTCCTATGGGACCCAGTGGCAGCGGCTAGGAGTGTAGCTAAGTGGCTGTGTGTGTGCTGGGTCTGGCAAGTAGGCCAGCATAGCGAAGAGGAGTACGAAACTTTTAAGCTAATAGTATCATCTTAGCTCGCAAGTAATGAGAAAGTAAACGGATATTTCCTACCTACTATACCTCTCTCGTTCTTCAACTGATCCCATAAGGGCTCCATTATGAGATACTAGGTAACTTAGCGCGGCATATGCCGCGCCCGTGTCGATAGAAGAAATAGAGTGGTGTGAAAAATTGGAATTTGTAAATGTTCGCATTCAAAAATTGTTTAGATTTAAATCTGTTGAAATTCAAAAAAAAGTGTGCACTTATAAGTTGTTCAAATTTGAAAAATTGTTAGAACCGGGAAGTTTTTCATATTTGAATTTTTTTACGTTTATTGAATGTTCCGATTTGGAAGGCATTTAGAATTCTGAAATATTCAAATTTGAATTTTTATCATATGCCATAAGTAGTCACCGTTTTTTTTTTGTAGACATGCTGTTATTTTTTTTGTCATATTGTTAGAACAGGGAAGTTTTTGTATTTGAGTTTTTTTTACGGTTATTGGATGTTCAAAATTGGAAGGCATTTAAAATTTTGAAATATTCAAATTTGAATTTTGATCACATGCCATAAGTAGTCAGCGTTTTTTGTAGTCATGCTGTTTTTTTGTCATATTTCTGAATACTGCGGTGCAAAGAATTGAAATTTGAAAATGTGCACATTCAAAAGTTGTTTGGATTTTAATATGTTGAAATTCAAGAAAAGTTTACATTTGTAAGTTGTTCAAATTTTAAAAATTGGTAAAATTGTTAAGTAATTCATATTTGAATTATGTTTATGTTTATTGAATGCTCAGATTTGAAAGGCATTCGAAATTTTGAAATATTCGAATCTGGAATTTGGTCATACGCCATAAATAACCATCGTTTTTTTATGTTTATGTTGATATATTTGTCATATTTGAATTCTCTTTGCGTTTATTAAATGTTCATATGTGAAATGCATTCAAAATTTTAAAATATTACAATTTGGAATTTGGTCATATGCCATAAATAGTCAATGTTTTTTTTTTGTTTTCATGTTGATATATTTGTCATATTTTCCCGCCCATGTGTCGAAATTCAAATTTGGAAACGTTCACGTTCGAAAATTGTTCAAATTTGGAAATTGTTGAAATTCAAAAGAAGTTACGTTAAAAATTGCTCGGATTTCAAAAATTGTTCAATTTGGAAGTTATTTAGGTTTGAATTCTTTTTACGTCTACGGAATGTTCAGATTTGAAGGGCATTTAAATTTTAAAGTATTCAAAATTTAAAATTTGATCATATGGCATAAATAGTCAGAATTTATTTTTGTGACCATTTTGCTATATTTTGCATATTTTTCCGGTGTGTAAATTTAGAGTTATTGAATTTGTAACATTTTTATTTTCTGGAATTTGTGTAAAGTTGTAGGGCCCACCTGTCAGGAATTTTGCAATTTCTGGAAATTTCTGCGAAAAAGAAAAAACGCTGACAGCCTGGGCCCACGCTGTCGTCGCGATGGTGTCAGCCGTGGACGGGCCTACCACGGTGACGACGGCAACGCCGCGGCAGCGCGAGGCAGGACGCGTGCCTTGGCGCATCGGACGCGGCTGGACACGCGGGCCCGGGAGCGGCGGCGCCGCTGGATTTTGGTCGCCGGAGCGTCCGCGGCGGTCGAAGCGAGCTGAGCGCGACGGCGATTCCGGCGCGTCTCGGCCGTCCCAGCAGGCGGTTCTCGGCGAGGAGGGAGAGAACGCGGCGGCGGAGTCCGTCGTATGCGTCGATTTGAGCGGGGAGGGGCGTAGAGGCGACGGCGCGCGTCGGCGGCGGCGGCGACGCCGAGGTCGCACGGGGAGAGAGAAGGAGAGGGAGGGGGATGTGGGGGTGATTTTTTCGGTGGGGTCTCTGTGGTTTCTGGAAATTACAGATCAGTACATCCGTGCGTGGAAGTGTGGTTTGCGTTGTAATTGCTGAATTTGGGAGGGATTTTTCTGTAAAGTGGTGCAGTGACCGGTGAGTGACCGTCGGATCAGCAACGGACGGCCAGAACAACGCCGGTTACTATTCTTTAAACAATAACCGTGACGTGGATCGCTGTGAGGGCAGCGATTTACACCTCCGCAATATAGTTATTATAATTACATTATAGGTATACAGATTCAGGCATTCAGACACGCTTCCCAGATCAAAAGGGAATGTGCCTATCTGATTCACTGTAGCCTTACAATATAGACCAAATTAAACTTGTTCAACAAGTGAGGGCATTCAACAAGTGAGGAGCTTCAGATCAGGTGTTGTCTTGGTGGTGGTTGTGCGGCTGTTACAAGGACTGTAACTCTGTAGCGGGACTTTTCTTTTTTATTTCTTCTTCTTATTGTTTTTCGGCTGTGTGCATCCGTAATAGCTTTGCTTATTGCGTTGTTGCAGAGGCTGGGTGTAATTTGTATCTCCGCGATATTAATATACACTCTTTATCTAAAAAAAGGGTGGACACAGAAGTTATAGTAACCACAACAAGCGGCGATCGGTCAGTGTTCACTAGCAGAAAATAGCCCTTCCATTTCTGCCTTTTGTCCCGGACAGATTACAAACCGCGACTAAAGGGTCCATTGGTCCCGGTTCGATTTGCACTGGCGACAGGGAGCATTGGTCCCGGTTCGTTGTGGACCTTTGGTCCCGGTTTGTAACACGAACCGGGACCAAAGGGTCACCACATGCGGCACATGCTGCCGCAGCTGTGGGTCCCCTAGGCAGGGACCCTTTGGTCCCGTTTCGTGTTACGAACCGCGACCAAAGGGTCTTCCCTCCATATATCATCTTCCACCCGAGCTCCACCAGCATTTTGAGCTCGGGTTCATCACTCATTTCTCCTCCATTTCCTCTCCCTCACTCAAGTTAATCCCCATTTTTTTTGCACCATTTGTGAGAATTGAAAGCACCCCATCTATTCAAGGGTTAGCAACATCATCCTTTCCTCCGGCGTTTCAAGTTTAGCTCATTTTCGTGCAAGTTTATCTAGTTTGATTTTTGTAGTGCTTGCAAGGTGTTTGATGAAATGCCCAAGTTAGGGATTTCATTTATTTTATATGCATTTTGATCTCAAATTAAGTATAATTTGTGGTTTTATATAGTGTCGTCTCGTCCCCTTCCTCACCGCCGTCGATCGCCCGCGCCGCTCCGTCACCGACACCACCTCGGTGAGCCTCTTTTTTTATCTTTTATTTTAAGAAAAATTAATTGTATCATTTAAATGCATAGTTATTTCTTGTATAATTTTCTTATGTTTTTTTATATGTATAGTGTCATGGTTTTGATATCCGTCCCCGTCGGCCCTCGTCCGGTCTATGATTCGGATGTGGTATATTTTTATAACTATTTGTTTCGTTTCGTGTTTATGACAATCATGCCGACCAACTTGACATAGATATATTTTATTTAGGAGGTAGTTGAACCGGAAATTCCAGCCGACCCTATTGTCGAGTTTTTAGAAAAAGAAAACAACGATTTAAAAGCAAAATTGAAGATAAGTGAAGATCTTCGTCTCCAATGCCTGGAAGAGAAGATGGTATTGGACTTGAAGATTGCCGACATCGTTGATGCTCTCGGGGTCGAGCTTGCCGACGTCGTCGCTGCTTACGAGAGGAAGATGGATGCAATGCGCGTCAAGCTTAAAAAGATTAGAAAATATGTCATTAGTCAAGAGGCTTGGTATCATTATGCTGTTGGTTCAATAGTTACCTTAGTTGCGATTTTGATCGCATTTGTTGTTGGATTTAAATTCTTTAGATAGTTGTATGTTAGTTTCAATTAATGTATGTTTCATTAGAACAATGTATTACATTTGGGCAGTACTCTACTTTGGTTTTAATGTGATGAAGTTGTATTAATTAATTTGGTCAGTGTAATGGTTTTTGATATATTTATATAATGCAGATGAGCCGGCAATGGATGTACAGTGACCGACGCAGTCTCGAGTTTATCAATGGCATGCATAGTTTTCTCCGTGTGGCTAATGAAAACAAGCCGTCGAGTGGTTATATTCCTTGTCCATGTAGAGACTGCAAGAATACGCAGAATTACTCTACGTCAAGAACCATTCACGTCCACCTGATTGAGCATGGTTTCATGTCTGGTTATAATTGTTGGACCAAGCACGGAGAAAGAGGGGTTATGATGGAAGAAAATGAAGAAGAAGAGGATAATGACACCTATCCTACGTTCACTGCAGACGGTGATACTAATGGGGAAGACGAAGCTGAAGAAGAGCCCATTGTTGATGAGCCCGATGATGATTTTGGTCGGGCCATTCTTGATGCACAAATAAAGAGCGGAAGTGAAAACGAGATTGAAGTTGGAGAGCATGTTAAAGGATCACAAAAAATTGTTGTACCCAACTTGCGAAGATGGCCATAAAAAGCTTGGTACCACCCTGGAATTGCTACAATGGAAGGCAGAGAGTGGTACTACTGACAAGTCATTTGAAAATTTGCTGAAAATATTTAAGAAGTTGCTTCCAAGGGATAACGAATTGCCCTCCAGCACGTATGAAGCCAAGAAGGTTGTCTGTCCTCTAGGATTAGAGGTGCAGAAGATACATGCATGCATGCATGCATAAATGACTGCATCCTCTATCGCGGTGAGAAGTACGAGAATTTGAATGCATGCCCGATATGCGGTGCCTTGCGGTATAAGATCAGGCGAGATGACCCTGGTGAGGTGAGGGCGAGCCGTGCCCCAGGAAGAGGATTCCTGCCAAGGTGATGTGGTATGCTCCGATAATACCACGGTTGAAACGTCTGTTCCAAAATAAAGAGCACGCAAAGTTGTTACGATGGCACAAAGAAGACCGAAAGAAAGACCTGATGCTGAGACACCCCGCTGATGGGTCGCAGTGGCGAAAAATCGACAGGGTGTTCCCGACGTTTGCAGATGACGCTAGGAACTTAAGATTTGGTCTAAGTACAGATGGCTTTAATCCTTTCGGGGAACAGAGCTCCAGTCATAGCACCTGGCCTGTGACTCTATGTATCTATAACCTTCCTCCTTGGTTGTGCATGAAGCGGAAGTTCATTATGATGCCAGTGCTCATCCAAGGTCCGAAGCAACCCGGCAACGACATTGATGTGTACCTGAGGCCATTGGTTGAAGAACTTTTAGAGTTGTGGCGTGATGAAGGGGTACGTGTGTGGGATGAGCACAAACAGAGTCATTTGACCTACGAGCGTTGTTGTTTGTAACCATCAATGATTGGCCTGCTCTTAGTAACATTTCAGGACAGTCAAACAAGGGATACAATGCATGCACGCACTGTTTAGATAAGACTGAAAGTATATATGTAGGTAACAAGAATGTGTACCCGGGTCATCGTCGATTTCTTCCACCTCAGCATCCCGTAAGAAAGGAAGGCAAGCATTTCAAAGGTGAGGCAGATAACCGACCGAAGCCTACCTGTCCTGATGGTGATGTTATATATGACATGGTGAAGGATTTAGAAGTAATCTTTGGAAAAGGTCCTGGCAGTCTATCTGTTCCGAATGACGCTGACGGACACGTACCCATGTGGAAGAAGTGCTCTATATTTTGGGAGCTACCCTATTGGAAAATCCTAGAGGTTCGCTCTGCAATCGACGTGATGCACGTGACGAAAAATCTTTGCGTGAACCTGCTAAGCTTCTTGGGCGTGTATGGGAAGACGAAAGATACACCGGATGCAAGACTGAACCATCAACATATGCACGAGAAGACGAAAGACGACCACCTTAATCCAGAGAAGTATCAAGGTCCTGCCAGCTACGCTCTTACCAGAGAAGAGAAGGAGATCTTTTTTGAAGTCCTGAGCAGTATCAAGGTCCCGTCCGGCTTCTCGTCGAATATAAAGGGAATAATAAACATGGCAGAGAAAAAGTTCCAAAACCTAAAGTCTCATGACTGCCACGTGATTATGACACAATTACTGCCGGTTGCATTGAGGGGGCTTCTACCGGAAAATGTTCGAGTACCCATTGTGAAGCTATGTTCATTCCTCAATGCAATTTCTCAGAAGGTGATCAATCCATTAACTCTAGGAACTTTACAGAAAGATGTTGTCCAATGTCTTGTCAGCTTCGAGTTGGTGTTCCCACCATCCTTCTTCAATATTATGACGCACCTCATAGTTCACCTAGTCGAAGAGATTCAAGTTCTCGGTCCTGTATTTCTACACAACATGTTCCCCTTTGAGAGGTTCATGGGAGTCTTAAAGAAATACGTTCATAACCGTGCTAGGCCTGAAGGAAGCATCTCCAAGGGTTATGGAACAGAGGAGGTCATTGAGTTTTGTGTTGATTTTATTCCTGACCTTAACCCGATCGGTGTCCCTCAATCGCGCCATGAGGGGAGACTGAGTGGAAAAGGAACGCTAGGAAAGAAAGCGTTTGGTGTACCGACTGGGATTCTTTCAATCAAGCACACTACACAGTTCTACATAATTCGAGCTTGGTGGCTCCGTATATCGAGGAACACAAGAATACTTTACGCTCATTAATGGCTGAAGAATGCATTGAAAAAGAACACGTGAAGTCATTCTGCGGGTGGTTGCATGCACATCTCATTAATGACAACACTGTTGAAGAACAGCTATACTTGTTGGCCAGAGCACCATCTTCGACTATATTGACTTATCAAGGGTACGAGATCAATGGGAATACATTTTACACGGCCGACCAAGATAAAAAGAGCACCAACCAAAACAGTGGTGTCCGCTTTGATGCAGCAAACAACAATGGGAAAAAGGACACATATTATGGTTACATAGAGCAGATATGGGAACTTGACTATGGACCTTCTTTCAAGGTACCTTTGTTCCGGTGCAAATGGTTCAACCTGCAAGGCGGGGTAAACGTAGACCCGCAGTACGGAATGACTACAGTGGATCTCAAGAATATTGGTATGAAACCGAACCATTTGTCCTAGCCAAAGACGTGGCTCAGGTTTTCTATGTCAAGGACATGTCTTCCAGACCGAAAAAAAGAAAAGATAAGCAAGCTGATACATCATACGATCAGCCAAAGCGCCACATAGTTCTTTCAGGGAAAAGAAACATCGTGGAGTGGAGGACAAGACAGACATGTCAGAAGATTACAATAAGTTTCATGAAATTCCGCCATTCAAAGTGAAAACTGACCCAAGCATCGTGTTAAATGATGAAGATTGTCCATGGCTACGGCGCAATCAGAAGAAAGGGACACACACGAAGAAAGAAGTGAACACTAGATAGGGATGTTGTTGGTGATGTGTAATAATGTATTAAACCTTTTATCAAATGCACACGGTTTCCCCGTCATACAGCCCAACGTTGGGCTCAGGTTTTCTATGTGAAGATGCTCCATGGTTAAACTTTTATGTGATGTGTAGTAATGTATTAAACCTTTATAAAAGTGCATCAACACAATACAAAAGTACTGAAATCATGCCACTCGGGCCCTAGTAGCAAGCATTAAAGTGTTCCAAAAAGTGTTGGGAATGTCGTCGTGAGCAGGCCCTGGTAGCAAGCATTAAAGTCGTCGTGAGCAGGCCCTGGTAGCAAGCATTAAAGTCGTCGTGAGCAGCAAATCAACCTTCGATCCACAGCGGCAAGACGTCTCTGATGATCTACGACCGTCCCAAAAAGTGTTAGGAATGTCGCAGATCATCAGAGCGCCTTGCCGCTGCTTGGATCGGACCGAGGGGCATGGCTACCACTTCCACCACCACCACCACTCCCACGTCCTCGGCAATTCATCATTGCGTCACCCTAATCCAGTGGCTGGATTCAACCTACCTGAGGGTTTGTGTTTCCAACAGCGTCGTTGTGTTGTCATTGTTCACCGACCTACAGGAGGTGGCTCCAATGGCTGGCCGGTGAACAAGGACGAACACAATAATGCCAGGGAACATGCCAGCAGGTAGGCTAAATCCAGCCATTGGATTCGGTGGCGAAGGTAGACGCTCGTTGTGTGCCGTTCGCTGCAGGGACGCCGCTATTTATAGGCGATTAGAAAGTGTACCTATGGATGAGGTGGGAGTGGTGGTGGTGGTGGGGAGTGCTGATCCAACAGCTCACAAGCCCTCAAAAGAAACACACCCTCTGATCCAACGGCTCACAAGCGCTTGAAAGAAACACACGATCCGTGTGCTTCTTTAGTCCCGGCTGGTAACACCAACCGGGACTAAAGGCGGGCTTCGTGGTCACGACTCGTGTCCTCAGAAATCTTGCTCTCTGCTACTAAATATAGCAACTAAATATAGCAACTAAATAAATATATTGTCCTCACTTTACAAAAACATCATTGATCAAATATTCAATAGTATCACGCATACATCTTTATTTAATCCATAATACATCACGAATAATATAACTAACTTTTGCCGGGTCCTAAGCCGCGAGGTGCTGAGCGGCCGGCGGCTTGCACCCAAAGATAAGGAACCATCACTGGGGCAATACTCATATGAGGAGGATCCCTATGAAGTGTATACCACATATTGTCATGCACCGCTTGCGTATCCAACCTAACCAGGTAGCGACGGACGTGCTCGTCCTCCTCCCTGATACGGCGACGCACCTCCACCTCGGGGGCCGGCGGCCTCTGCACCGAGGCTGGCCCACGCGACAGCCACCAAACAAGATCCGGGTCGACGACGTCACCCGGATTCCTCACCAAACTACGCGTCCCGGAAGACACCTCCCAGTGCCAGCCCGGCGGAGCCCAGTCCCGGACACTGCCCGGTTCCAACAAATGGGTGGTCGTCATCGATTCCCGTCGAGATCTGAAAAAATGAGTGGGGAATTTGATCAAACAACTAAGGTGCGTGCAACCTAGGTAGGGGAGGGAGAGAGCTTCACCTTGACATGGGGACGGAGGGGAGATCCACGGTGGTGTGGAGGATATAGCGCAGCGCCGGCGGAGGCCATGGGCGTGGAGGAGGGCGTCGAGCGGCGCAGACAAGGGCGGCGGCGGCGCGGAGTAGGGGAGAGAGCAGGGCAGGCTCTCAGGTCTCCCGGCCCCTGGCCTTTATATAAGGAGGAAAGATAAAAAAAAAACCTAGACCTTACTGCTGGCGGGCGGAACACACTGTCCACTTATCCACTCGCAAAAGTAGTGCTGACAATTATATTTTTTACAATTATTATAATTTTGTAGACAATTAAATTTTTTAAAAGCATTTTTAAAAATTCATATTAAAAGCATGTTTTTAAGGATGTTTTCAAAATAAAGAGATAATTATTACATTTTTTAGATAATTAAATCAATACATATAAAATAAATAAGAAAATGTATGATTTTCATAAATATTGGAACATTTAAATTAAATATAAAAGAAAAAAGAAACTAGAAAAACAAACTAACAAAAACAATTCAAAGTATACAAAAGAAAACAGAAAAAGAAAACAGAAAAAGAAACTGCAAAAAGAAATCAAGAAAAAAAGGTCGAAAAGGCCTTTGGTTGCGGTTGGTAAAACCAACCGGGACCAAAGGCCTGCTGGGCTTCGCGCGCAATTTTTCGCGGCCCAGACTGACCTTTGGTCCCGGTTGGTGTTACCAACTGCGACCAAAGGGTCCTTGGTCCCGGTTCGTGGCTGGAACCGGGACCAAAGGTCTTTTAGGCGCAATATGTGGTGGTTCCGCTGCAAAATTTTCACAAGTCCCCAATTTTCTCCTCTCTGGCTCCCGCGTGCCGCCGCCGTCGCCTGTCGCCATGCCGCCGTGGTGCTGCCCCGCGCCGTCCGCCGTGGAGCCGCGCCGCCGCCCGTACGTGGAGCCGCCCCTGTGCAGCAGTGCCGTGGAGCGGCCGCGCCGTCCGTCCACCGCTGCGCCGTCCGCCCGTGGAGCAGCGCCGCTGCCCGTGGAGTTGCTCCGGCCGGCGCTGCCGTCTCGCCGCCCCCGACACCGCCGTCGCCCTCGCTGGTCTCCCCTGCCCGAGGTGCTGCTCGATCCACCACCGTCGGCAAGGTGAGAGTTTTTTTTCATAATTTTGTAGATTAGTTATAGTTATTTTCATAATTTTGTAAATTAGCAAATTTAGGTTTGTAAATTAGCAAATTTTAGTGCCTATGTTTGTTATTCTAATTTTGTGTTAGTTAGTGATAAATTGTTAGTGTAGTTAGAGTTAGGATAAATTGTTAGTGTAGTTAGAGTTAGGATAAATTGTTAGGAAATATTGTTAGGAATTTTAGTTTAGTGTTAGAATTTTAGTGTTAGTGTTAGGAATTTAGGAATTTTAGTGTTAGTGTTACGAAATTATACAAAATGAGTTTGAAAATTGTGTATGAAAATTGTTGTTTAAATTTGTTGCTTAAAATTGTAATCTTGTTCATTTTATAAATCAATTGTAGGCTTTGTTGTTTTATAATTGTTAGAAGTATTTTTTTCCAAAAAATTTCACATTGTTGGAAGTAATTTTTGCTATTGTGTTCCATTTTAAATTGTGCCATTTTAAATTAGGCTATTAGTTGTTGTGAATTTTAAACTGTAGTTCCTGAATTTAAATTTGCTAAGTAGTTGCTATAATTTTGCATTCACATTTTGCTAAGATGAAAATTTAGGCTACTTTAGGTTAATTTAGGTAAGTATAGTTTAAATTAGTTGACCAATTTAAATTATGCCATCTATTATATAGTTTAAAGTAGTGTTAGGTAATTTTAAATGCATGTGTAGTGTTAGGTAAATTTGTTAGAGCAAATAGAAGTAAAATCAAATTGTAATTGCTATGAATTTTAAATTGTAGTTCCTGAATTTAAATTTGCTAGGTAAATTTAAATGCATGCGTAGTGTTAGGTAAATTTGTTAGGTAAATTTGCATTCACATTTTGCTAAGATGCAAATTTTGATATTCATATTCTTTTTACAAAATTGATTGCAGGGACATTGAGCTATGGATCCAAATTGTCCGGTCGCCGCCGGCAGAGACAAGGAGCGTGAAGAGCAAATGGATGCAGGAATTCCGGAAGTCGCCGTTAGGGACATGGAGAAAGAAATAAGAATGTTTCAGATTATAGCAGGACGTGCAAGGGCGCCTAAAGGGCAAGAACATCTTGTAGCTGAAGAAAATCTTTTAAGTGATGAAGAATTCGCCTCCCAATTTCTGAACGAGTCCGGTCAGGGAGTTGAGGAAGAAGAAATTTGTAGAGAGGAGGAAGTTCCCTTAACAAACTCCGGCGAGGTATATTATGCCTCTGTTGAACGATGACAGTACATATTATTTGAGTTGTATTGCAGTTATTAACGAATCATTTTTTCTTTTAGCCCTCCGGATCGAGCAAATCATCCGCATCTAAAGGGTCGAAAGGGTCAAAACTGCCGAAACGAGGCCCGTCGAAGCCGATGAAGGAGGGTCAGAAGATAATAATCGACATAGTTTCTGCTGGTGGCGAACCGTTGGAACCCTTAGAGTGCCGCCGTAAATTTATAAATCAATGCGGAGTTCTCGTTAGGGACATGGTACCGATCACATTTCAAGAATGGCATAAGCCGAAGGACGAGAACAAGGCAACTACTTATGTCGACGACAAAACAAAAGAGTTGCTTTGGGAGAAGATCTTGACAAAGGTCACCCTACCGCCAGATGTTGTAAAAGACGAGCCGTGGAAGGAGAAATTCAAGCAGTGGACTCTTAGCAAGATGGCCGAACAATTCCGGACCGCTAAGAAAAATTTGTGGAAAACTTATGTAAAGGCGAAGGAAGAAGATCCAGAATTCACTGAAGCACGGTGAAGTTAAAAGACCAGTGGCCGACATTTGTGAAGCAAAGAGAATCGGAGGCCGCTGTGTCCCGATCGGAACAAAATAAGTTAAATGCTGCGAAGAAGATATATCACCACACTTTGGGGGCAGGTGGCTACAAGGCTGCCGTGCCTAAGTGGGAAGCCTTTGAAGCAAAACTGCTTGATAACGGGGTCATTCCACAGACAGCGGACTGGCCCGAAAGGTCCAAGTTTTGGTTGTTTGCGCATGGGGCAGGGTTGGACCCAGTGACAGGGCTGATTGTTCCTCGGGAAAATGGAAGGACAAAATTGAGTATATAACCAAAGAACTTGTGAAGGCAATTGATCTAGTTCGAAGAGGACTGTACGTGGTCGACAGGAGAAAGACGAGCTGTCACTCGCACTCGGGAATCCTGAAAAAGTTGGACGAGTACGAGGCTATGGACCCGGAGTTAATTGGGGACAAGGTTTTCCGGCAGACGCTCATAATTATAGAAGCCGTGAGAGAAAGAAGAAGGAGGACAGAGACCGGTTATCGGCATTGGAACGCAAGGTGCAGCAGCTAGAAAGGGCATCTCAGCGGCAGCTAGAAAGTCCTGAAATCGAAGCCGCCCCATCTAATCAGCGGAAAAGCAGCGTGGGTTCCACGCATGTAGAACATTCTGAACATGAAGCGCCGGCGGCTCACTACCCCGTGGATGGTATCACGGAGAAGACAGAATGTGAGCTACATATGTCGATGAAGAACATGTCCTTCAAGGTGGCGGTCGGCTATGCTTTACCAAATCAACCTGGAGAAAGTTACCATCTCGGCGGGATTCCAGCTGGCTATGCTCGTGTCGGGGTGGATGACATTGTGCCGTTATATGCTGATCTGAATCTTGACATTCCTGGAGGTGACGACGAGAGGACACTGGGAGAAGCCAAGCGGCATATCATTCTCTGGAAGAAGGAAGACATCATGTTTCCAAACTTGCCGCCAAGGCCACCGACTCCTCCGAGTAGCAGTCCCCCACCTCAAGATCCGCCCTCCCCACCTCAAGATCCACCCTCCCCACCTCGTGACGACGGTGGGGAGGCCAGCGCGAGTCCATCGCCCGCGCGGTCGCAGCAAGAGACTGTGCGCACTGTTTCGCGGAAAGTGAAGGCCCCGTCGACATATACACAGAGGTGCGCTTTAAACTACCCGCCAGAAACTCGAGAGGAACGCGAGTTGCTAAAGCCTCTTCCAAAGAGACCTTACGACTTGACTCCAGAGGAACTCGACGAGTCGGTGCGTGCCAATGTGAAAAAACAGTTGGGACCAAAACAGCGCCCGCAGAAGGAGGTAGTACCATCGGAAAAAGTTGACAAATTGTTAAAAAATCTATCGAGTGGACCGCCACCGCCACCGCCACCGCATGACTATGACCGTGTTATTTCCAAGACAATTAGTGAAGATAAGGAGGAGAAGACGGCGGCATATCGCCGAAAGAGAAAGCAGATGCTGGAGAAGTAGGAGATGGAGAAGCAGGAGAAGGAGGCGGCATTTCGCCTAAAGAGGCAGCAGCTGAAATCCGGGAAACAAGTGGCCCAGCTCGGAGAACAGGCAAATCAGTCGGTCCCCACGCTCAAGGTGATGCCGGAAAAGGTAGTAGACCAAGAGGCTTTTCGCATAGACGATCCGGACCCCACAGAGTATCAGTATGCATGGACATGGGTCTACGGGAGCACCCTGGTCAGACCTGAGCACGTCAACTCTCTGACAACACAAATGCGCCGCTTGCATACGTGGTACGAGAAAGCCGTAGAGGCCAAGCATGACGCTTTCTGGGTTCAAGTCAGGAAAGAGCATTTCTTCAGGGAATATGCTATGTATATTCCGTTTTCGGAAATTTTTCAATTATTCAACCAAGACGCCTCGACAAATCCCTCGTCAGTTGCTATTGTTTGTAAGTGATTTAGTTTTGCGATTTAATTAAGTCTCTAGCTCAGCTCGTTCGTTGCCAATTATCTAAATATATTATTTTGTACGCTATTATGCAGAATGAAGATCAACGAATGCAAAGATGCCCGAAACTATGATGTTGGGTTCATTGACCCATATTGGGTTCATTCAGTTGTTGTGCAGTACAATCCCGAAATCACAGAGAAATTGTTGCTCCGGTATTTAGTGAAACAAAATACCTGCGCAGAAATACTTTTTCCCTACAACTTCAAGTGAGTGTTACTGTACCTTCTACACATTCTATTTTTCTTTCATCCCGGTTTAGTGTAATCGATGAGTCATGGACATATAAACGCGTGCAGATTCCACTGGATTTTGCTAATCATTAGAGTTGACCAAGGAGTCGTTCAAGTCATGGACTCGTTAAGGAAAGATATGGAAGAGTGGGACGACATGAGACAAATGCTTGACAGGTAATTTCAGTCATTATCGCTCTATATCGACCTCTTTCGTTCATTTTGTGATATCAAGTAATTAATAACTCTTTTCATTATTTTCTTTTGCCGGGCAGGGTTTGGGAACACTTTAAGGTGAAGTGTCCAGGGAAGTGGAAAAAGCAACTGTATTTTTATGAAACCAAGGTAAGTAGTAGTACATATATATGTCTGCGCAACTCTTTAATTTTAGTTTCAATACCATTATCGTGCTTGATTGTTATTTTGATTATATTCTTTTTTTGTAAAGTGGTGTCTGAGGCAGCCACAAGGGACTCATTTATGCGCATATTACGTTTTCGAGTACATTCGATATTTTGTCAATGAGCGGGATAGAAAAACCAGAACAGAAAACGTACGTATACACTATTCGCATATTGTGTTGAGTTCCATTCATAATTTATTTTATGATGATTTCAAACAGCTCACACATATATATTCTTATATTGATCTAGATGGAACGAGAGCGGGACCAGCTCATACCATCGAAGCGCCTAAAAGCAATTCAAGAGGAATTGGCGGGATTTTTGAACAAGGAGGTCCTGAGGAAAGACGGAGAATTTTATCACGGTGATACTTATTTTGTCGGACGTGAGCTCGACGCGTGAATCAAACGTGATGTCGGTGTAGTATAAACTTGTGGGCTATGTATGTTATGAATCAAACGTGACCTCGGTGTATTGTATATATGCTTTATTATGTAGTATGACTTTATGTGTATGACTACTTGTTGTTTGCGCGCGCAACGTGATCTTCGTAAAAAATAATTAATTGGAAAACAAAAAATCGAAACCCCTAAAAAATAAATTAGCAGAAAACAAAACCAGAAACTCTTTGGTCCCGGTTGGTAATACCAACCGGGACCAAAGGGTGCCCGCCATGCGCGCCCTGCGCAGCCCACGTGGAGCCCCTTTAGTCGCGGGTCGTAGACACCCGGGACGAAAGGGCACCCCCCCTTTAGTCCCGACCCTTTAGTCGCGGGTCCAAACCCGGGACAAAAGGCCCTCTGGACCCGCGACTAAAGGTCTATTTTCTACTAGTGGTTGATCAGCGATTCAGCCTACAGTTTCAGAATGTAAAAACTAGTCAATTTCGTCGCATGAATCGGAAAAAACTAGTGTTCAAGCAACATCGAAATACAATCGACTCAAAGTAAAGAGGATTAATAGAATAGCCAGGAGCACGAAATAGCTAACCCTTATTGTTGCAGAGAGCCACAAGAGAACGATAATGTCGCCCAACTGGCACAGTTCACTTGGGAATGACAATCGTTGGCTCGTAAATAATTCTATTAGCCGCAATAGAGCTGGAGGTTTTATAAAATAAAACACCAATATTTGGTAGCTATCAGAGGATTAATGAGGATGGAAACATGCATGGCCCATCTCAGATTCAAAACCTGGGAGTTGGGAAAAGTCCATCTTCTTGAGAGGATGAGATGACAGATCCCAATCATATGATCCTTCACGGCGACGACCTTCACGGCGATGCCTCGGAGTTGATGGCAACGTGTGCTGCTTGGTCCTTCAGATCGGCAGCTTGGTCTTCTCGCCGTTCTTCAGATCTGGCGAGATCAGTTTCTCGTTGTGTCGCTGGCATTCATGGTTATTCGCGACGACGCTGGCGGCCGGGGCGAGGTGGTTCTTCTGGAGCGAGGATGTTGGCCCGGAGGTGGTGGATATGCCGTTCCTCTCCGATTTCGTCGATGGGAGATGACAGATCTTGGTCCAAGACAGCACGGGGACGTCCCCCGGTCGACGTGCCACAGCGATATGTGCCTTGCTGCGTGCAGCGGGCCTGTTCATCGACTCACAAAGCCTCGTTGGCGATGATGCTTTCTCGGATCTTGCAATGGTGGAGGCTCGGCGTCTTTTCCGGCGTTCGCCTCGGCGGCGCTAGAGTTGGGCGACGGCCGCTCGCTACGGTGGTTGCAGGAAACCCTAGGGATCGTTTTGTATTTCTCGATCTTTTAGGTTTTTATCTGCAAATTCAGGATAATCATTTTATCCCGGTTTGTCTTTTAGTTTCCATATATATTGCTTATTGTAACTTGATTTTCGTTTAATGAAATATGTGGTTGCTCTAAAAAAAATCATATGATCCTTAGCATCTTCTTGACTTGTCGCTCCCAAAAAAATCACGCATTGTGTGGACAACATGTAGTATCCCGGTTGGAGAGAGGAAAAAAAATCTAGCACGGTTCTTTTGCCTGCTGAGTATAAATTAAGGGCACCTCACGAAAGAAGTCACTGAAGGTTTCCATTGACAACATCAGAAACTAGATGATGAATATAGAACAAGATTTTTACATGTCCAAAGGGGAAGGAGAAAGTAGCTACGCCAAGAATTCTAGGCGGCCCGTAATATTCTATCTTATTTATCATGCAAAAATTTGTTTCATGCAATGAATTGTTCCAGTTGCAGACAAGATTATAATTAAGAAATGAGAACATGGTATAACTGGAGTTGCCTTGCAACAAACTGAAACTTTTATCATACCTGCCACAAAAAAAATTGATATGACATATTTGGATGTCATGTATAACATCAGGGGTCTTTAAAATATATATGCTATAACTATTACCTTTTTTTTACTCTGTCCGTTTTGCCAAGCATAAATTTCTTGTATTTTCTTTTACAATATAAATTTGTATTGGAATTTTGTTGTTGCTTTTCCTTCTAAAAGTGCTACCCTATCATATTTAAGCAGGGGTAGCATAGGCTGTTTCTTCCTTGTCCTTTCTCTTGATCTATAACCTTCTTGATTGTTATGACTCATTGGATTATGCCTTATATTCTGAAATGAAACAGGTGCTATCCTTCGCAGCCAGTTGTTTTCGTAGTTACAAGTTGCAAATCCCAAAAATTTCTCATGGACAAACAAATATTTGTTGAGGCACACCGAAAAATCCATATTTTGCTTATGGAAACTTTAAATCGCGGTCATTTGATCGAACATGATGGACCAAATTAACAGTTAATATTATTCCAAACTTGTGGACTGTGGAAATTCTTATTTTCCAATGACCAGTCGGTCTAGGTTACTTCCAAGGATAATTAAGTACATTCTTTTATCCATTATCTCTTATATGCAAAATAATTAAAGCAAAGCATGTAGTAGAACTACACAGATTTGACATAACAATCAGAAGAGTTGCTGACATGTGGGACCAGGCAGCAAAGCTCTTCTGACATTAGTTCAATATAATATTTGACTTAATCACACATACTGACATAAACTGGATCCAAGGCAGCAAAGCTGGCACGTGGGACCTACTTAAACATGCATGACCCAACTGTTCACACAAATTTTATGCATGTGATTGTTAAATTACAGTGCTTGGTGTCTGTTTTTATTGTTCTTTTAGTCGATCATGCACAACTATACGCTTCCTGCAAAAAGATAATAATAAGAAAGCTAGGTATTTCGTAGAAGGATGCAAATTGTGCTGCTAGCTTGTGTCTTATGTGATATGTCAGTTACATTCTAAGATTCAGTCTCATGGATGTGAGGTGTATTGGAACATTATAGAAAATTAGTACGTGTAGTTTTGTGAGATACAAATCTTGATAATTTCTAAGATACGATTTCAAAATCATTTGTAGTTCTCTTATAAATTATCTGGAATTATAGTATTCTAAATTTTCAATTCCAATTGCGTGTACCAACTACCACGTGGGGCGCCCATGGTCAATCAAATTTTGCCACTGTGTAACTATGCCCTGTTCTACCAGCCACAACGTGAGCAAAAAGCGATTCAAAGGAAGCTATGAATCGATTCGATACGGTGCCGAGCATCGCTTGTTGCTGTCAGACAAAAAAAGCGACACAAGTTGTTGGTTCGGTTCCAAGCTTTAAACTACAATTTATGGTCTGACACGCATGCAAGAGAGAGCAGCAACCATGCGAGGCTGGGAGAAAGAGACAAGTAAAACATATTTCCTTTTACAGTAATTGGGCCCCATGAACAGTCATCATCCGGTTCCACACACTGCAGCAAACCCATGTCGATTCCAAGAATTTTTTGAACCGAACCAGCAGTGTGGCTGGTCGAACAGAAAAAATTTGTGCATGGTGTCAGGCAATAGTTACTTCAGAGACTAGGCCAGTCATTGAAAAGGCTACTCTTCTGCCCCAAACTATGGTTGTTGCCGATCTAGGCTGTTCTTCAGGACCAAACACATTGATCTTCGTCTCCATTGTGATCAACGCCATAGCCGACCATTGCAGTAAGCTTGGTCAGGGTGATTACATGGAGATTCAGTTCTTCCTGAATGACCTACCAGGAAACGACTTCAACCAGCTCTTCCGGTCACTCCAACAGTTAAAGATATTAGCTGCAATGGATCGAAAGGGAAATACACTACCTCCATACTATGTTTCCGGGCTGCCAAGCTCCTACTACATCAGGCTTTTTCCTCGTCAAAGTGTTCATCTCTTCCACTCCTCCTACTGTCTCCATTGGCGCTCCCAGGTACGTCGAAATACAGTAAGTAATGTTATATTTACAAGAAAAGATCATGGAATCCTACTTATTTGCCGATGTGTATTGATTACTAAGAAAAAAAGAAAAATGACTATTGCATATCATGCTTGGCATTGTGTTATTATGTCCGTCAGAAAGCGGGCATAATTCTGTTGTGCTATATTTGAAACTGTGCAAATTTTTATTAGGACATATGTGGTATTCTAGATCATCTGTAGCCATGTTCAGAGCATAGTTGTGACTTGTGAGAATAGTGTTATAATGTTATATCATGTATATATACATAGGTGAGGGTCTTGAGGGAAAAAGAGAAGTGTACCTAAAGGAAGAAAACATGTACATCACCAAAAATACATCACCCTTGGTGGTGAAGCTATTCCAAGAGCAGTTTCAAAAGGACTTCTCTCTGTTCCTGAGGCTTCGTCATGAAGAACTTGTGTTTGATGGGCAAATGGTGCTAACACTTCTTGGGAGGAAGAATGAGGATGTATATACAGATCTCAACCATCTCTTTGGCTTGCTTTCACAGTCACTGCAATCTCTTGTCGTCTAGGTAAATAAGAATAGATTTCAGTTTTTTCTTCTGCAAAACAAACATTAAATTTGTGAGAGAAAAATGATTGTCAAGTGGGTTTAAGTCAGTTTGCTCATAACATATAGGGACTCGTGGAGAAGGAAAAACTAAGCTCCTTCCATTTACCAGCCTATGGGCCGTCGGTTGGTGAAGTGATGGCATCAGTGAAGGAGAGTGGCATGTTTGAGATGGCTCATGTCAAACTATTTGAGCAAAACTGGGACCCTTATGATGATTCAGAAGGTGATGGCGTGCTTGACAGCGCCTGCAGCAGCGTCAATACCGCTAACTGCATCAGATCAGTGATGGAGTCCCTGATTACAAGCCATTTCGGAGCAACCATACTCGACGCGCTACTCGAGGAGTATACACGCGGAGTCGCCAAACACCTCGAGAAGGAGAAGACCAAGTTTACCGTCCTCGTCCTATCATTGAAGAAAATACAGCAGAGATTCATGGGTGTGCTCTGCAAGCTGAGACTTACTTTGCGTCACCACTCAGAAGAAGAAGATGTTGAGGATCAAAGGATGTTCAATCTTCCAGAGTAAACTAAGTAAACAAAAAATCATGCATACATTTTCACCTACCGCTGCCAGACTCGTACTTGGAAAAACACAACACTGACAGTATCAGGTAAGCGTGGTCGCCCTCTGGTGCTGAAACAAGCTAACGTCAGCCGTGGGAAGCGGACACGCATCGTTCACAAGACACCAGTAAACCACAGTATATGCCCAACCATTTACAATGTCAGTGCAAGATCTAACCCACTCAGCCCGTGGAACAAACTGGGTAACTACCGATATCACGCCATGAAGATGGCCGGACAGCACGGCATAGTGGATGGGGAGTAGAACATCGGTTAGGGCAGGACAAACGAAGGACTAACCTGACTCCTAAGTAATAATCCAAAAGATACGGGTCCAATCTCTAACTCTAACCTCTCTCCTGCATGTTTAGATAATATTCCACATCTGTCTGAATATTCCATAATCCTTTATTCCAACACATAGCAGCCCGGCTACCCCACCACCATCCTTGAAGGGCGGCAGCAAACCCTGCTGTAGTGCTCACCAGCTCCGGTTTAGCACCTGTAGATACGTCCTGTACAGTCTCTTCACCGGCGTAGCAAATTGTCAATTAGCGCGGAAATTAGGTACAGTCTCTTCACCGGCGTAGCAAATTGTCTATTAGCGCGGAAATTAGGGAGCTCCGATTCAGGCAAACAGCTATAGGCTTCCTGTCGGGGATAGGTGGGTTTAGGCCATAATCCTATGGACCTGCACCAACGAACTCTGCTTTATTTAATACTAGCAAACTGCCCGTGCGTTGCTACGGACAAAAGATTGTTGATTACACACGGTATACGTGTCCAAGCAGTATATGTATTAATAATCTTTTAATAGTACTTACCACGAAAACTATACACGTGTGTTGTTACGGCTTCAATTTTATTGTGTGGAAGGATCCGGCGTGGGATATCAAGCATGTCCATGCCTTGGTACAGATTGATTACATTGGATATTTTTTCACCTTACATTGAAAGGTCTTGAAAAAATATAATGCACTCCACGGTGTTTAATAGGATCCATCTATCTATCTATCGTATAATTAGCATGTAATAATACGGACTAATTTACAACAGATGAAAATAACCACCGATGGATTAAAACAGAGAGCATAACAAATTTGTAGTGCAGGTCATTTCCTTCTATTTCTCAGTTGCATGCCCGTGCGTTGCTACGGGCTGATGAACCAATTTAATGATCCACTTTCACACTGAATAACTATCTTGGTTCATCTAAATATGTGGTAAGATTAAGGTTACTATCTTGCCAATAGGTGCATCTGCAAATGCATGCATCTCATAGAAGTGGAAGATAACAAATCAGATCATTAATAAGAGAAATCAGTAATACAAGTATGGCATGGTATTCAAATTTAAGTGGCGAACCCAATTCATGAAATCATGGACTGGGTGAAACCGTGAAAGTATAATAAAAGTGCACCTTTTCATCATTGAGGATCCTAGATCCGGTATATGCGTATTGAAAATGGTCCATCTGCATGAGACCTTGAACTGAGTGTATCTGATATAGTAAAACGCATAAGAATAGACTGAATATAGATTAAAATTGTTTGGTAGAAAACTCGGGAATTGTGTAGCTCAGCTAATTAGTCAGCATATGAAAACTATGGATTAGCAAATTAATCAGAGATTGAAGGCGTTGTTAGCTGCCTGCAGTCGTCTCGTCGACCAGAACCTTGCCGGGGTACACGCCACTCCCATACAGGCTGTGCATGCCTCAAGCGCGGCAAACCTTTTCCGCTGGTAGAACAGGTCGCTACAACGTCGGCCAGCACACCAGGGAGCATTGCAACCATGCCGTCCGTACCAACGCCAGGGGCTCGCCTGCAGCCCGTATGGCGGCCACACACACTGCCAGGGGCACGCACGCGTGTCCTTCTGCCTTCATTAGCACGAAGCAATCAAATCCCGGGTCCGGCTGTTCATACCCACCGATCATGCCACCACAATCCACAATGGCATCGTTGTGGGCATGCGTTCGTCTGAAGCAATGGCACCACTCTTGCACTTGCATTACATGTCAAGACAAAGGTGCCAAACTTGACGTCTTGCTCCAGCCCGTGCCCTTGAATCAACGCCGATCCCAGGAAGGCCTTGTTTGTTTCTAGAGTTTTTGTGGGGATTGGTGGGGATAATCCTCTAGTGTATTGGGTGAAACCCCAAACTTCACCCAATCCCCTAGGGGATTGGGGATCAATCCACTAGGTAGGGGTAGTGTATTGAATCACCTAGTGGATTGAGAAAAAATGAACTAGAGTTTGGGGATTTGTGGGGAAATGTGGGGATAAAACATGTCCAATACACTAGAAACAAATGATGTTTTGAAGTTTGGGGTTTCATCCAATCCACTAGAGGATTATCTCCACCAATCCCCACAAAAACTCTAGAAACAAACAGGGCCGAAGGAAGCGAGGGCGGCGATGGTCCCAACTCCATCATGATGCCACACCTCTTACATCTCCCTGAAGCAGTACAGGGCAAGCTGGACACCTACCCGTTCACCGTCGAGTTCCACCTGATGATGCCCCTGGCCGGCATTCCGTCGAACGCCCTCTTGGCATCCACGACAATACCCAGCCTGGTACCTGGGGGCGCCGTACTCGTCTAGTGCGCCTAGGCGCACGCAACACTTGCGGAAGACGGGGAGGTGAAGCGGTTCGGGCGTGCGACGGCGCCAGCATGCCGCGCTGGAGGCCCGCGTCGTTGAAGGCTTGAAGCTCCGAATCGTGGCATTGTGGTGGAGGAACACGCACCGACTCCCGGAGGCGCTAGAGCCTCCAGCCCGGCTCACCACTCTGCCTCAGGGAAGCTCACCACACCGCCTCGGAGTAGCTCGCTGCACCGAGTCTGACGAGGTATAGGTTGTTTTGCGGTGCCATGTGCAGCCTGGCAGAGATGGCGAAGCCGACGCGCCGCCTCTGCCTCGGGATTATGAACGAGCGAGCATATGGATGGGAGGGGCGGCTCCGGCGTGCCGCGAGCGTGAGGAAGGGATGACCGGAGGACAACATATGACGGCTCGGTGCGGGTGTTATTTTTTTCTAGTCGAGTAAAAGTACTGCGGGTTAATTGTAAATTTCTCCAGGGACTAATATGCAAATCGCCCACCGACACAAGGCTGGCCTGGATTTTGGACTGCGGGTTGATTCTCCGTTTCCTCTGGGACTAAACTGCAAAACTGGCCGACGTACCACCACGGTCGTTTACTCGTAAATTATTACCACTAGCTGAGTGCCCATGCGTTGCTACGGATTACAAAAGTGATCTTCAATAAAATCTTGTTATCTCCAGGTTCAGTCAAGCAAGTTACATACAAAGAAAAACAGAGAAACGAAGTATTTCCAAAACCTGAGAGGAAAGAACATCTCCTTTCACACTTGAAATTCAAAACATAAGACGATAATGCAAAAATGAAAGACCGCTGGTCGTTGGAACGCTGGAGGCGTCAAGATGCTCCCTGGCTGCTTTGCTTCTTCCGTCTCTCATTGACTCGGCAGTGCCGACACCATCTCCTCAAGAACTTCAATCAGAGCTATAGGTTAGCCCATGTTATTGCAGTAATTTTCAACAAAATTCACACTGAACCTACTTTGGTAGTCCTCAAAAACATGCCAGATGAGTTGCTTAGGGTCATTTAACACATTAGACATATATAAGAACACATACACATCTCCACTTCCAGTACTATTACAACCCGAAATACACAACTCATGGTGAATGCACTTTAAGTTCATTTGGATGAACACATATTATTTGTGTGATCAGTGGCTAGAGTTTCAGATAAAACCAAATGAAATGCTTTGAAAAATTATATCAGGTATGATAATCTTGTGAACCTATTACTCATGCCACCATCTTGCTCATGACATCAAGCATTCAGGCAGAACCAACATCAAATTCACAAAGTTCCCAGATAAAAAGAGAGAGCAGCATGAAATGCTTTGTTGCTGATAAATTAAACATATTGCCTCGGTGCATCAAACTGTCTTAGCTGGGCTGGACGGTGGACCCTACACCACGCCACCTTGGCAAGCTCAATTGCAGCCTGAACCACACCTGAAACACCATTTATGTTGTCTTTTAAACAAAAATAACTCCCCAGATTCATTTCACTACCGAATATGCATATTCCATATGTGCACAAACATTACAAGAAAAACGTCGTTTGCATCTCATTGTCCAAAAACTAATTAGAAATACCATTACTGAACAAAATTATATTGTTGTGTTACATTTCTAGCTTGAATGTTAAATTCGACAATGGAAGGAACTGACCTCTGGCTCTATAATTTACTACTGAAATATCTAAGCAAGCAAGGAGAAACGATTGTAATAGCCTGTAATCATGTATATATGATATTTAAAACCAACAACTTCATCTATCAGTAAAGTACCAATGGCTATCAGTAAAGTACCAATGGCTATTAAAAGAACATAAATTATCTACTGAAACATATCCTATCAAAAACATATGCTTAATGCCTCGAAATACAGTTGTGCTATATTAGTTTCAGGAAGCAATATATAAACATAGGTTTAGAAGAACAACAAGATAATATCCATCAGCCTGTAGCATTGAGACCAGCGTTGTGCCGATTGTCTATATATATTTGGTTGATTTAATGATTTATTCACTTTGATAACTTTGAGGGAGCGACTTATAGGAGAGAAGAAAGTCACCGAGACAGGAGAAGCATCTTAGAAGAAACCAGAGAAAAGAAAGCGAGGCTGTGGGACAAACCTGCTCATCCTTTTACTGTCAGGGCCTTCCATACAACTTCTGTTTAAAAAAATCTGGTCATCCAAAGTGATAAATATCCAAGGTCCAAATACTTGAGTGAAGGAACTTTCTATACACATTATTTGTTCATGTACCAATAAAAAACTATTGGACCGTAGCAACAGAGTGTGAGTGCTAAGGTACTATTATCACCGTAGTAATTACCTGGTGGGGAATGAAGCAACAAGAACCAAGATAGTGCTATAGAAATTTATGCTTTCAGTTTCAGTAAGGTTATTTCAAAAGAATGTCATCCAAATGCCAAAATGAAATGTGCATGTAGCACAGCTGCTCCTACAGATTGATCAACAAACATCACGCAGAAAGGGAAATAATTCAGCTCAAAATATTGTAGTGGATCAAGCACATCGCATCGGGATTGATTAAATCATTTCTTCAGAAAAGTACCATCAAAGTAGTCATAACAAATTCCTACCAATGTCCTGTTATATCATCAAAAGATTTAATATACTATTCAACTGGATCTACAACCCTAAACCAAGATAACAGGACAACAAATGGTTATGGTGGGCGTACCAAACTGCGTTTTCTTCACGCATCGATCAATAGAAGTAAGTGACCAGAAAAAGAGTCCCAACCGTAATGGGTTCACTAAACCTTGTATTGCACGTGTGAATTTGCAAAGTAGTGTCTGATGAACTGGATCTATTTATTGTCACTCTGAACTGGATCCTTTTCTTTTTCAATTCTTCTTTTACTGCCAGATAATGCATATAATTCTCATATTTTGTGTCTGATGATCTGAACTTTTTTCTTAAGAAAAATTGCATATCCAATCCAGCACACGCACCTGAAATCCCAATTCCATAAAGAAATTTCGTTGCCATATAATACTTGGTACAAGGAAAAAGCTAGAGCAGTTGCGATTCTGCTCCACAGGATGTAGAGGTAGGAATCAAGATGGGGTCTTTTGGGCAGGCAGTTAGCAGGTATAGATGGCGTTGAAAAAAAAAGGAGAAGATGCAGATCGAGGGGAGGGTCTCACCTGCGTGGAGCCAAGTGAGGACGGCCGGCGGCAGGTTCGGGTGGACGCCGGCAGCAGCAGCCCAGCAGGGCTTCAGATCCGGCTCGTGGGGCGCGCTCGCGAAGACCCTCCCCTTGATGGCAAAATAAAGGAGTGAATATTCACTTTGTGTTTATGCAACATATATCTCCTTGATGGAGGTTGAGGGAAAATGAAAATTTATACAATTTTCTCCCATCAAATGTGAGTTCAAGAATTCCTTTATGGAAATACCAACCATGTCCTGTGCGGTTCCAAATCGGGAGTTTTCCCGTAACCGCCGCTGCTAGGGATTTGTCGCCGGCCAGAAAAAAAAATGCGCCGCACGCGCCGGAGGATTGGGCTGCTCTGCCGCGTTCTGGCCGGTTGGTGGATGTACAGCGCCGTGCAGCCGGTCGGAGGCTACCGCCGCCGGCCCGTTGTGTCGCTGCTCGCGTCGCCGGATGGCGCCGCGGCCGGGAGGGCTCGCTCGCCGTGCCGCGGGATGGATAAAAGCCGCCGAGCAGGCTAATGCCCGGCGCCGCAGTCGGCCGTGCCGAGAGACACCGCTGATGCGGCCACTGCCGGCCGTTGGGCGCCGCACCTAGGCCGCCACGCCTCCGCGAGGAGCCAGGCCGAGGGCCATCGTCCCGGGATAAACAACGCCGGGGCCGGGAGGAATGGTCGCGCCTGGTGTTCGTGGCGCGTGCGCCTGAGGGCGCAGCCGGGGGGGGGGGGGGGGGGGGGGGGGGGGGGGGTGCTCTGGCCATTGGACGCCGATGGGAGCCAGCCGCCGTGCTTCGTGACGAGGTCGTAGTCCACGGCGCAGCACCTTCTCCGACACGCTTTGGGTCTTCGCGCCGCGGGGAGCCGCGCAATAGGGCCGCCGCCAGTCTCGCGCGTTGGATGACCGCACCGTGAGGATCCTCGCGGTCTCGCCGGGGAGCTACATCCGGCCGAAGCCGCAGTTGAAGGTTTCCTCTTTGCGGTCTGGCTTTCTCGCTCTTGGCAGAGTCTATGTGCTGATAACGTGTTTGAGAACCAAAAGAATGAGAGAACTAAGTGTTGATTTCATTGATGATTGAGGGGTTTATATACCTTGAACAGGTGCCATCGAAGGCGGTTTACAAGGTTGCGTACGATGTACGACGTGAGGCGTTCCTTCGCTTAAGGCGGTTGGACAAATCCTAACTGCTAACACTTAGCCTAATAATAACGCTATTTTATTCCTAACAGTCCCTAATTTGGTTGACCCTTTTTCGTTACCGTCGAAGTGACAAAGTGGTGGGACCTGCATGTAAGGAAATTGTTTAAATCATTTGTTTCATCTCTATTGACATGAAAAAGAGATGGGCCCACATGTCATAAAACGAGTCAACTCGTGATATTATTTTCTACTGATGGAGATGCAAATCCTTTTGCACTTTGTTAAACTAAATTCGCCCTTGGTATATCTAAGCGCAAAAAAAACCTTGGCGTTTTCATCTTGCAGGAATCGAGTGGCATCCTGGATGTTAGGAGTTTTGCGATGCTCTTGAAGCAACCGAGGTTTGACCGATGGCATGGAAGACAAATTTGGCGTTTTCATCTTGCAGGAATCGTGTGGCATCCTAGATTTTAGGAGGTTTGCGGTTCTTTTTTAGCAACTGGGGTTTGACCGATGACATGGAGACGAATTTGTTATTTGCCAACGGACATAAAAAACAAAAATAAAATGAAATCTGCTGGTTAGCAGCCGAGGCCAACAAAATCGTCCTGTACAGTTAGCACAGAAACGGTTAACCTGTAGACGGCTGCTAGCCGGCGAGTCAGCGGCCAGCCGTCGACGCAACTCTAGCGCCATACCAGTCTACCTCTGTATAGCAAGCAAACGGACTATCAGAGTTGCCTGCAGAGCATAGACGAGAGATCTGAAAGAGCGTGGACGTTTCCTTCAGAAAATGAGGCATGGAGACTTCATTTTTTTTCAGCAGTCGGCACCATTTTTTCAAGAGCCGATGCATGGAGACATGCATGCATATAGAATTGGTACCAAAGCAGGCAGTCTGTGTACCTCTTCAGCAAAGGCGGTGTACCGAGTCTCAGTTGCTTGCAGAGCATAGATGAGAGGCATGTCCAAAGCTTTCAAAGAGCGTACGTAGACATTTTCTTCCACTCGCTATCTGCACACTCGGTAGGGATCCGCTCGAGTGTATGTATAAAGGTAGGAATGCCAGAAGCATGAAAATCCAAACCTCCAAACAAACATGGCGACCTCCATCCATGGCTCTCTACGGCCAAGCATGTGCGGCGGCAGAAGGCGGCGCTCGTCGTCCGTCACCACCAACGCTACCCGTCTCTCCCGTCAGATAATATCCACCGCAAAGGTTTGTGTTTCACCCTCTGAAATCTGCGGCTCCGGCCCATGGGTGGGCATTGACAATCCGAACTGCATGTCTCGTGTTTTCAGCCATATTTCAAGGAGCTTCGGCAGCAGCTTGCGTCGAGGCTGGGGGATGTACACAATGTCTCCAAAATGTTGCTGGACTCGTTTGTGGAAACTAGCTTCACATTCAGCCATCAGCCTTTACGCCACACGGAGGTAAATAACAACAAAATATACACGCCGATGTTCCTCGGTGACACGTGATGGCGTCTCCTCTGTGTATATACCGTTCATCAATCCTCTATGCAGGGTAATTTTGCTCCCGTGGAAGAGCTTGGCGAGATACGAGAGATACTAGATATTGCAGGCGAGATCCCAGCAGATTTCCCAGAGGGTGTCTACATAAGAAACGGTAAATCCCTCTATTATACCCTCATCTTCACTGAATCATCAAGATCATGGAGCGATATCCGACAAACTTATTGCATGGGCTATCGGATGAAGGTTCGAACCCTCTCTTTGGAGCACTCCATTTATCAGACTCCATCTTCGGCAAGTCGCACGGCATCTGGGTTGAAGGAGAAGGCATGCTCCACGCCTTGTACTTCACCAGGAGCAGCGACAACAATACGTGGTCAGTCTCGTACACCAACCGCTACGTGGAGTCTGACACGTATAGGCTCGAGAAAGAACTGAAGAAACCGTGCTTTCTCCCTTCCACTGACGGTGACTCTCATGCGATGCTCATCGCCGCTGCCCTGAATACTGTAAGTATGTTACTAGCTTGCTTGCTGCTGTCAATATTTCTCTCCTGTTCTGATAGTTATTATGGGATGCTACGCAGCTGAGGTACGGAAAGGCTTACAAGAACATGAGCAACACCAGCGTGTTTGAGCATGCTGGGAGAGTCTTCTCGGCCGCGGAAAATGACAATCCCCATGAGATTGATTTGCCTAGTCTTGGCACGCTAGGTAGCTGGAATGTTGATGGTGGATGGAAGATGCCATTCACTGCCCACTCCAAGGTCCGTCACTCCGTCCTCTCGCTTACTTCTTGAAAATGATAAACTGAATATAATTAATAACTAATTGGTTCCTGTACAAGTGTCAAAACTTGTTTATTATAACAAGTGCATGATGTAATACTTTAGTAAGAGGAAATAGTAACACCATAATTTGAAATAGTGCGATGCAAGTCGTTAAACAAAGCACAAAATATTACAATGCCTGTCAAGATCTTGTTAAAATAACATGGTCACGATATAGTGCCTAAGGAGGTAATACAAAATAGTAATGGCGTAATTGGAAATAGTATTACGAAAAGGGGAAAATGTGCAAGAGAATACATGTCAGTTATAAAGGATAAACTGTTATTCCAGCATAACACTATGTACAACAATTCGCAACAAAGTTCCTTCCAAGACTTTTTTAGTTCGAATTTAAAACTTCAAATGTTGCTACATATATTACAACTGTTTATTTTTGGAGGACTTCGATGGATCCAAAGTTCCGAACTGTCCCAAATTAATAGAAGATGGCAAAATGTGAATTCCAGCAGCATAAAAGGAAATCCAAGGCAAAAACAAAACATGAAAGGACCACATTAACTAGCACAAGTCAAACATAGTGTTCCATTATAAACAGAAAAAGAAAACAGAAGCTCGCATGGATCACACTAAATGAGTCATAGCACCAACAGTATTATTACCGAGTGGAATGAAAATGAGAGGTAATTCAAGCGAACGTTTTTGCATGCTTGTGATAATCTGGGAGGAAACAAAATAGGAAACTGATCCACCACCATGAGCTTGTGGAGTTATTGCCCATGTTACAAGATCTGTTAAATAAATGCATGTTATGAACTTATGATATATACCTCTCCCATGCATAATCTAGTTAGTTTTCAGGACAGCATTTCATTGTCCAAGCAGCATACTGACTGTGCACATAACTTGTTGCAACACCAAAAAAAGACAATGAAAAAGTCATCCCGGTACTAAATGTTCATCTTGTCATTTACAGCATGAGAAGCTAAATTCGAATGTACACAAAATATAAGTGGATGCAGCTACGACAGACAATCCCAAGCTCTATTCATGTTAAATCTTAAAAACTTTCATGAAGTCCTTGACTCCTCTTTGAACCCAGGGTGCTTTTCCTGTAGGAATTGAGAGTTGATGTTTGGGTATATTTACAAGCTTGCCTTTCCCATATTTAATCTATGCAAGCTGTCTATGTGAACAGGTCATCCCTAGAACAGGAGAGTTGGTCATCTTTGGGTTCAGTGTGAACAAGCCTTTTCTAACAATTGGAATTGTCTCAGGTTTTACTATTTATAAAATTCATTTTCCTGTTATGCCTGATTTAATCATTAGTTCAAGACTTGATTCCATACTGTCATCTGCAGCTGATGGGAAGAAACTAAAGCGGAAGGTTGCTCTCGACCTAGATCGATGCACATATTGTCATGAAATAGGAGTTACTGCCATGTAAGTTTTTCCATAACGTGAGCTGCATTATTGTGACGATTAATATGTTTTTTCTCTGCCATACAGAAAATTCTCCCTTGTTTAAAACTTATATAGATCATTTTCATTCAATATTAAGAAAAATGCAGAAAGTAATGTACTAAAGTAGCATACAGTGAACTTGAGTAGACAGAATAGAACATGAATAAGTTAGTTGTCAGGGCAAACTAATCTAACAGTAATATCAATTCTGTTAGTAAAGATGTCGGTGTGTTGCAGTCTTTGGGTGGATTCCCTCTCCTAGAGATAATGGCTATTTCTGACACTCCTATATCTACAAACCTTGCTTTTCTGAATTAAAATGGGTGCAAGTTTTGCGTGTTCTCCGAAAAAAAATCTCAACTATATTATAATGAATGTGTCAATTATGCAATGATAAAGTATATTTCAACTATGTGCACATACTAACAGGTGGTAGATACATTCTTCATTTAAATTTTATACATAGAACGCATTTATTTAAATTGAATGATTATTTAAATTATATATTCGAAACATGGAAAAAACAAAGGATGCACACATGCGTAAAGACAGTTGGGATTTAACAAAGCAAGATTTTTTTTAGAAGAATAGCATATTAGCAATTCAGCTATGCAGAGAATCAAAAATGATGGGATCAAATATCAACTTGTGAGTGTAGGTACAACATTATCTTAGATTCTCCACTGACACTCAGCAAAGAAAGGATGCTAAGAGGCGATCCGTAAGTACTAACAACAATCTTGGTCTTGGTTTAAAAAAAATGAAGTGTCCAATTCATCCATTGTATGTCCCTCATGTAGGCTGATTACATTCGAAAAGGACAGCTATGCAAGAATAGGGGTCATGCCTCATTACAGCGATGCAAACTCAATAATATGGTTTGACATACAGCCATTCTGCACAATCCATCTTGTCAACTGCTTTGAGGAAAAAGATGAGGTAGAAACCTAAACAATCAAAGTATACTTTATGTTGACGTATTGTATTCACTGGTCTAACGTACTCTAGAATGACTGGACTCCACCAATTTCTCACCCAAAAAGAACAACCACTTTTGATTAATAAGTACAAATTGCTAAAATTTCCTCAATGGTCAAGAAGTTACAGGCCTCTTTGATCCCAGAATTCCCAAAATGCTGAAGAGGAATATATAGGCATTGGATGTCATGACATGTTCTTTTCATACGGGGATCAAAAACATATGAATAAGGAACATAAGTTGTTGTGTGCACCACAAGAAAAACAGAGGAATTTTCATGAGGGATAAGGTGGATCCCATAGTTATCATAGGCACAAAGGATAGTTTCTAGAGGTTGGACTCAGTGCAAATCTACCTTTCGAAATTGGAATCGACTGCAAAGTGACCATAGGAAAAAATCCAAAAGATTGTAGTCCCACGAATCCAACAAGCTCTATAGGAAAAAATTCTAAGGATTGAAATTCCTACAAAATTGGAACGAAATGGCCGGATTTCGCCGAAATTTCGATTTTTCGGGCCGAAATCCAAAACCCTGATGAGGCCTACATGTTCCTCAAATCACTCAATGATTTCATGTTGGAAAGGCACTGTCAGCGTCACGTATGAACCCAAAAGGGGATGACAACATCAGACTGGTAGAGCTTCGGATCTTAAGACAAAGGCGTGACCTAGGGGGACTCTTGGGATTTCAAAAGGTAGCTGGTGGGGAGTCGTAGCCAGCACAGTATCAGATTATTACAACTTAAAATAGGACGACCTAGACTGAATCCCCAAGTTGGATCTAGTACTGTTTTCTATTCTCATACAACTCGTCTGTTAGAGATTGTCTTAAGAAAAACAACTTTCCCGGTTGAAGTTTTCGAAGTTAAGTGCAATGTTTCCCTTAAGCAACAACCTATGTGTATATAACTGTTCACCGGTTCCTCTTTCATAATCCATGTTATAACTCTTATGTAATGATTTATTAGGTCATTGTAAGGGGATTTCATGTGCCAGACTCTATCATTATGGGCCCAAGGCTCATCAATATGATGGAAGAAACAAACAATGAGGAGTATTCTCGCTTGTATGAGTGGAGATTGAACTTGAAAACAAGGACAGTTGCAGGCAAATACTTAACTGGCAAGGAGGTTGCTCTATAATTCCCTGTAATCAATGACAAGTATGTTGGCTTGCGCCACAAGTACGCATATGCACAAGTGGTAGATTCTCCAGCAACCTTTGCCAGTGGACCTGGAATAGGTATTGCTAACATACATTGTTACATTTTTTTGAATATATGGCTATATGCACCTTCCATTCAAACAAGAAAAATGGGATATAAGATAATAGTTATTGTCCATACCTTGCTCACTTATACCAGCTTTGCTTGTCCAGATACTTGTAGCAGAGCTCATACATAGTTTGGAGTGTCATGTGGGCTCAATAGGTACAGAACAATAAGGGGTTATATTGCTTGACTACCCCAGATATTAGTTTCAGTGGATCATGAAATTCTAAAGTAATTTTTCATGATTTTCTTTCACACTCCTTACATTCCTAAACAAGGCCTCATTTTATGAGAAACAGGTGACGGCCCTATTAAAATATATTAATATATGAAATAAATAATATTGATTTTGTTTACACAATGCAACTAAATAGAACAGCCACACAATAGGTGAAGAAGGTACTCTAGCTTTGAGTCCCTAACTCACCCCTACAATTTTTTGGCCACATAAGACTATTCCAAAGTACCACCACAAACAGATGAGGTGCATCTCTAGTAAAAAACAAGTGTCGTCCTAGAAAGCATGCAAAAATAGTACTATATATTTCCCTAACAATACCTTTATGATTAATCACACTAGGTTATACAAAAATGATATGAGTATTTTGAGTGTTGCCGAGGCCAGGGAAAATCCATGTTTTGAACCACGTGGGCCCGTATACCACCAAATCCATGAACCCATTTACAAGACATATTGACTCATTAGTCCAGCTTATAAAACCATGGTTTTGTTAGGTTTTGCAAATATATTGCAAAAGACTTTCTGATCAAAGTAATCTTTGGTGTATATGTATAACACATCTGTGACTGACGTATATGATTTAACTTGATAATACGTGAAATTGTTTTGTTCTTACATCTAAGCTTCATGGTCATGTCTATAGTTCTGCCAACTAATATACCATGTGAATGGCTATAGATTTAAATACAGAAAATGTCATCTCTTAGCATCTCATCACATACAAACTTTATGCAATATACTTTAATACTATTCTCAAACTTGCAGTACGACCAAAGTTCAGAGGTTTTGCAAAATTTATCCTTGATGAAAGAGAGGATATGACCACCAAGGTATTATCATCTTCAAAGAAGTTTTTCCACTTTGGTTTGTCAAATGACATTAACTTCCTATCCGTAAATCTTAAAGGACACAGCCAGAGAGGATCTAATAAAGGTCGAGTATCATCACCTTGACAGAAAGCAGTTCTGCTCAGGAGCAACTTTTGTGCCAAAGGTCAATGGTGCAAACGAAGATGATGGCTGGATAATCTCTTATGTGCATGATGAGGGGACAAATAAATCGGAAGTATGTTTTCAGTAGATCCATCCGTATTTCACTATATCTCCTATAATGGTTATGTTACCAACAGAGGAAACCAGAACATTCTAATGCTTTTAATTATCGGCATCCAGTCATCTAGCTACAAGAATAGAGCCTTTGAGCTGTTTCCATAAATGTTGAACCTATTTACTCTCCACAGTTGCTTAAAATCTTTGCAAGTCCTATTTAATTTATCCTATGGTTTAAATTAATAAATATCGATATCTATAGTATCAAATAGATACACTAAGATAATATATTTGATGATATCTACGGACAATAATTTGGTATTGTATATGTTGATATTTTTGCTATAAAATTTGTCGAACTTATAAAATTTGACTTAGGAGAAAACAAATCGGACTCACATTTTGGAACTATGGAGTACAAGTCATCACCAAGAGTCCAAGGCTTTCTGCATCTAAAACTAGGACCCAATGAGGCATATTAATCAAAAGTTCAATTGACTGAAATACGGAAGATATTTGTTTGCTACTTTCAGTATCATCTAGTAATAAACATTTAAAAGATCCGTCTTCTCATGTTGTAGGTCCATATCATCAGCACTCGAAGATTTGGATGTGGGCCTATTGCCAAGATAACATTGCCACAAAGAGTACCCTATGGTTTTCATGGAGCATTTGTTTCTAAGAGCACGTGACAAGGGAGAGATTTCTCCTACAAGGCTATAAGCCCTGCATTTACCACTTGACATAGTAGAATTATAGTACAAATTCATGTTATCATGCAAAGTCTTAAAGTTTGTTGACATCGTGACCGTATGGTAAATATGAAACTTCAATCCTATGGTTTTCATAGAGCATTTGTCTTACGAAGTACACAACAGAGGATAGATTTTTCTACAAACCCTGCATTTCCGGTTTACCACTAAAAAGGAGCTACTCCCTATGCTTAAAATTTGTCAGAGATGAACATGGTCATGTAGAGAACAGCTTTGTCACTTAACATTTAACTATTAACTGAAACATATCCCAACCAAGAGAGGTTACAAGACAACAATGTCTTTTAACACTTCATTGCTATAAAACAAATAAGGTGCTTGAAGATCAAAAACAATTTAAATGGTGTGTCTAAAATAAACTGCACAAAAGGTCTTACAAGATGACAATGTGAAGGTGTAACACTCCGCTGTTCATTCTCAGTAGAAATGAAACAGGGGTGTGACCCTAAAGGTATGATTTTTCATTTTTGAAATTTATGCAATGTACTCCTTTGTATCCGCATCATCATGAATACTAGCATACATTATACAATACAATACTTTGTTGAAGATGAATTTACAGAAAAAATGAAAAAATATTTTCTTACCACAGCAATCAAATCGCCGACATATTGTGAAGACTCATCAGGATTTAAAACGTTAACACCAAGTGCACGGAGTTCCCACAGCCCATTGAACTGAACACGACTTTTGGGTAAACAATGACATGGTTGCAAAGTTACTACAACTTTCAGTGGAACGAGGGATAGTTATTACATTCAGAGAAAGATAGATTAAATTTGGAATTTCAGATGACACACACGATCTCTGAAATATATCAGCCAAATCAATATTACAAGAAGATAAAGAAGCAGCATACGATACAAGAACGGAAGGCCAACTTATTCAATGTACATAACTTGCCACCACATGGTAGACGAAAATACATATAAAATCACATATTAGTAACAATATTTCTGTGAGTAACAACATTCATACAGGAGTATTTCAAACTGCCAAAATATAAATTGTACATATGAATCAATGAGGTCTATCCACACAATGCTATGATAGTTTACCTATTTCTGTATTTCTTCAAGCTAATAAAGTTGAAACTATTTGACCATGAAAGAACTCTTGCAACTGCAGCCCCCAACTGCACTTGGATTTGTTGAAACCTGCATATTATAAAGGCATATAAAACTGTAACAAGCTCTAGTAATTCAGAACCGTAAGTTCATTACAGTTACGGTAACATAAAACTGTAACAAGTTCAGGATATTCAGAGAATAAGATGACGGAACTAAATAATGATAATAAGCATATTTTTTCATTTTATTTACATGCATATTTTTTCGAACTAGTTTTAGATGCAGAGACTTTGTTAGTCGGCTTCTTATTCCGCGGTGTCCGACTCGTTTTCATGTTAGATTTCCTCTGCTACAAAGTCAGAGTTGTGAACTGACATGTCTCAAGCGGCGACGATGACCTCTTTGCAGCGGTCCGGTCGTGAAGACATTCGTCAGCGCTGCTCTTGTCCACCTCCTATCTAGAGCTCATTTTCATAATCAAACCTGATAGTCGTTCATGTGAAGGGTCATCTTTTTGGCAATGCCTGACATGGGCTTCACGCGGCCACTACAGAGATGTCATCTTAGGTGGTCGCTTTTTCGGTGAAGTCGGAGTGTCGCTTGCGAGGAGTGATGAGATGACGTTGGTGGGCAGTCTCAACATTGACCCTCATGTGTAGCTGTGTGTGTGGTTTGTGTTTGGTAATCGGGATGGTCATGTTCACGAATGTCGTGCGGTCGGAGAGGGTATTTGTACCTTTTTTGGCCAGTTCTCCGCTAACTAGCCAACTCTTAGAGGATGTTTGATTAGTCTTTTTTCTTGACTTTTGGCTTTGGCTTATAAGCCACCAAAGCACTTTTGGCTTTTGGATTTTGGCTTATGTTGCAATATGATATAAGCCAAAAGCCAAAAACACTTATTTAGATGCTTTTGTGCCTTATAAGCTAAAATAAAAAGTCAAGAAAAAAGTCTAACCAAACACCCTCTTAGTCTTTTGCCTCGTTTCAGAAAACGTAGCTCCTTGTCACTTGCTGGTGATGTGCTCTGGTGAGTGGTGACACGGGCAATAATTGTTCTGTTAGTTGTAATCGTTGAGACAAAAATTCAACGTTGATGCATCAGAGACAACTAGTGGAATTTCTGCGCGTCGTCACGACGCGCGTTTGTTAATTTTTTAATTTTTATTGGCGATATGTTGCTATAATATTTGAGGAACAATGCTTTATTGAAGTATTGCATATGTCTAAAGTGTATTAAAGGAACGGTTTAGAACTGAGAAGCTAAGTAACAAAATAACTTAAATGGGAAAAAAAGATTTCTTATTTTCTCTGCATATTTGTACTAAAATGTGTATTATTGTAAATGAACATCATGTGTTGAATTACTTTAATTCCACAAATTGGAGTGGTTAATTATCTTTGTAATTTGTTATAAATATGGAAATATTTAATTTAACTTCATAGTCTGAGGAAATGCATTGTAAGGGAATTTGTTGAATTCAATCCATAATTAGAGGAAATGGGTCTTTATTTTTTGTGAACATTTAGTGAATGGAGCTTTTTTTTTTATGTGCATAATTGGAGAGGTTTCAGCTAAATTGTCTCTGGATATTAAATAGTTTTGGAAGATATAATAAGTTTGTATTTTGCCTTCGAAATTTAATTGAACTCCATAGTCAAATGGAATACATTATGTGGACATTTATTAAATTCAATCCATAAATGGAGGGAATTAATTTGGATTTTCTCCAAATATTCGTCGAATTGAAATCTTGAAATATGTTTGCACTATGCCATAAGTAGCGCAAATAATGGTTGGTAGTTTTTTTGTTCGATTGCATAGCATGATTAGAGAAAATGTATTTTGCGAGCATTTATTATTTTTTAATCCATAATTAGGTGAAGTGCACCTACAATGTATACAAATATTAGGTAGTTTTAATTGCTTAAGTTTGTTTGTATTTTGGCATTAGCAAGTATCAATTTTTTCCTTTTTCGAGCATGTTGAATTATTTGAGTGTACCTTAAATATTTTAGTAATTTGAAATGGTGAAACGTGCTTCTTTTTTTTCCCAAATAATATTTTAGCATATTTTTTGGATTCATGCTAACAAATGAGCAAAGTTCGTCTATGTTGCATCCAAATTTTGACTATTTTAAATTGTTGAACTATGCTTTGTGTTTTGCTATATGTAGTTAGCGTTTAATTTTTCTGAACTTTTTTTATATAGGTTAGAGAATAGCCAAATATTTAGCAATTTGAAGTATTTAAATATGTTTGTATGTTGCCACGGATTCTTTACTGTAATTAGAGAAAATGTGCTCAAGTTATATCCAAATGTTGAACGATTTAAAACTTTTAGAAATGCTATGGTAATTTCAAATAATTGGCAATTTTGAATGTTTGATTATGGTTGTATGTTGGCAAAAATAAGTAATTTAGCTTCGTAATTAGAAGATGTGCATTATATGAGCATTTAGTGAAGTGAATATATAATTTGTGGAATTGCATCTGAATTTTTTTTTTAGATATATAGTTTGAGGAATTGCATATGCATTTCATATGTAGAGAAAGTTATTTTTTTTTTGCCAATATTTTTCTTAATTGAGATGTTCAATTAGAGTTCATAATCTGAGGGCATACGTAGTGTAAGTATTTGTTAAATTCAACATCACATAATTATGGATAGTTCATTTGTTTTTTCTTCAAAAATTGAACAATTCAAAATGTTCCTTTTTTTTGTGTGACACTAATATAGTGTAGAATTTTGTTGCGTTGGCACGGCGCACCCTTGGTGAATTTTGTAGGCATCTGTCAATTTGTATTTTTTCATAAATTTGTAAAATGACTGCATAGTTAGAGAATTTGTGGTTTGTTGTAGTTCGAAATGCTGGAATCCGTTGCCGTTGAAATTTGATATGTAGAGTACCTCCAAATACGCAGCGATTTAAATTGTTTGATTTTTTTTTTTGCCATAAATTTTCATTTTAACTCCGTAGTTAGAGAATGCATGGTACGAGCATTTATTAAATTGAACTCCATGTTGATATATTTCAGAGTGCCTCAAATTCTTAAGCAAATTGGAATGTGCAAAAAATGTTTTTATTTGTTATCAATATTTAATTTAAGTCTACAATGGGTGTGAACGCACATTTTTTCAATTGAATACCATAATTAGTGGAAGGTCATGTCGATTACTTTCAAATATCTACCAATTCGAAATGTTCAATTTAATTCCATAATTAGAGGGAATGCATTGTATGAGCATTTATTAAATTCAACGTCATGTAATTTGAGGAAGTGCATTTGGATGTTTTCCAAATATTCAGCAATCTGAACTATAATGGGTGTAAACACACATTTTTTCAATTGAATTACATAATTATTGAAAGGTTATGTCGATTCCTTGCAAATACCGTACCAGACTGAAATGTGCAATTTAGGTCCGTAATTAGAGGAAATGCATTGTATGAGCATTTATTAAATTCAATAACCCTATGTAATTTGAGGAAGTGCCTTTGGATGTTTTCCAAATATTAAGCAATTTGAAATGACTGAATATAAATAGTTCACATTTTTTTTTGAGCACGTTGGTACATCTGAAATAGAAATGGTTGGAAAATGTTTATATTTTTTTATCAATAGTTAATTGAAGTCCATTTGTGGGAATGCGCGTTTGTTAGTTTTTTAATTTTTATTGGCGATACGTTGCTATAATATTTGGGGAACAATGCTTTATTAAAGTATTGCATATGTCTAAAGTGTATTAAAGGAATGGTTTAGAACTGAGAAGATTAAGTAACAAAATCACTTAAATGGGGAAAAAGATTTCTAATTTTCTCTGCATATTTGTCCTAAAACGTCTATTATTGTAAATGAACATCATGTGTTAAATTACTTTAATTCCATAAATTGAAGTGGTCAAGTATCTTTGTAATTTAACTTCATAGTCTGAGGAAATGCATTGTAAGGGAATTTGTTAAATTCAATCCATAATTAGAGGAAATGGGTCTTTATTTTTTGTGAACATTTAGTGAATGGAGCATATTTTAATTTTATGTGCATAATTGGAGAGGGTTTAGCTAAATTGTCTCTGAATATTAAACAGTTTTGGAAGATATAATAAGTTTGTATTTTGCCTTGAAAATTTAATTGAACTCCATAATCAAATGGAATACATTATATGGACATTTATTAGATTCAATCCATAATTGGAAGGAGTTAATCTGGATTTTATCTAAATATTCGTCGAATTGAAATCTTGAAATATCTGAGTTTTCCGGGAAAAATTAGCAAATTTGAAGCATTCAAGTTTGTTGCATTTTTTTTTAGCATTTTGATGTATTTTTACGTAGTTGGAATTATTTTGAAAATTGAAATGCACAAATGAGATTGTGCTTGAAGCTATTTAGTTTGTAGCATTTTTTATTTTATGGAACTTGTTTGCTACAACAGGTACCATAATTTTTTTATTTCGAGTCCATAATTGGGGAGGTCACAATATGTGAGCATTTATCAATGTCATTAGGGGGAATATATTTAGATTGTGTTGGTATATTTTATAGTTTTTTTTAGCAGCTTGAAATGTTGAAATACATTTAGATTATCTTGGTATATTTTTAGAGAGTCTGAAGTTCATCAGCTAATTGAAATGGTCAAGTGTGTTGCATTTTTTTTGTGAGTTTTTCGATATATTTTAGTCTAGTTCGAAATATTTTGCGAGTTGAATTGTTCAAATGAGTTCGTATTTGAAGCTATTGATTTTAGAACATGTAGCATTTTACGGTATCTGAAAACATTTAAAGGCCATGATATAAGTGGATAATTATATTTAAATGATTTAGCAATCTCTATTTAAATGAAATGTTTTGTAATAACAAAAAAATTTGTTGGGTGTGTCATATTGAATGATGTTGTTGATATTATTTATCTGGATATTATTTAAGTTGGAAAGAAAAAATGTGGAATCCATGTTTTTTGAAATGATATAAAGGTGTCAATTGAGCCTTTTTGTATTATTTAATATCTAGAAGATTTGAAATATGTTGGAAAGCGCGGCGGCACGCCGCGACCTTAGTGAAAATTATATATAGTAAGTCATGAAAATTTCCAATGAGGAATTAGGGAAGCTTATTTTAGGTAAATTATATACAGTAAGTCATGAAAATTTCCAATGAAGAATAGGGAAGGATAATTTAAGTAAACCTCAACTATCAAGAGTAAAGAGCAGCAGCTTACAGCTTGGAATGTCACTGAACGTTTTGCTCAAATATGGTCCTGCAATTTGAGATGCTTCCAGTTCATTATAAGACTGTGTGTACTAATTTAATCCAGCATATATAGTAGAGACCATTCTGCTATCGTTCTATATTCACTGAAAGGAACAAATAATTGAGGCCAATGATAGAACTGAGCATGAGAAGAGCTACATGTAAAGTATCGGGTGAAGTCATGTAAAATGTAGCTACACTGAACTGCATGACCTTCTTAAATTGCTCAAAGCTATGTAAAATGTAATAAGCATATTTCACATCTTGATGTGTAGTTACTTCCCACTCTTTGCTTAGCATACGCTAGTACTTCAAAAAGATCCATTGAAACTTACCAATTAATCAGGCCAAAAGGGTAAGTAAATGAATCTGCAGACTTGAAAATAATGAAATGGTTGAACGAATAGATACCTTATTTTTCAGAACATAGCAGCAGAGTGATGAGCAGGTTCATCTTTCAAATAATAATTGTCTGTGTACTAAAGCTCAAACTCAGAAAAAAGTCATTGTTTGTGTACCAAGTTTATTGTATGCAGGTTCAGGTTCATCTTCAGAGAAGCATTGGTTAAGGTTTGAGCCAAAAATATAAAAAGGGTCAATACCCGATAGGCAGCAACATCTTGCCACGTTAGTTGTCTCTTATCAAACTCCACTGAAACATAGTCAACATTTTCTAGTTGACGCCGCAGTTTTGGTTGACAGTCTTCTTCAGGGTCCATGCCGAACGCCTAAAAAAGAACACGATAGACTTCAGGCATTCCAAAGCACAGTATATAGCTCCAAACAGAGCCCAGAATACAGCCCTGGAACAAAAACATAAAAAAAAAAAAAATTGACACCCCAAAAACATAAAATTTACTGAAGATTGCTCCATATATGTATGCCAATTAACTATACAGATAGCGCCAACAAACTGAACACTTCAGAAAAAACTCTCTAAATGACAAAGTATCGTCATGAATTTATGATTTGATTATGTGCTCCATATTCTCATAAAAAAGAAATCTTCCACAGCAAGTCAGTACAGAAAAGGAACACACAGCAGTATGACATAAAGAGATGGAAGAATGTATATCCGTACAAAATCTAACTGGACTATGTGGGGGCAACTCGTCCATTAGCAAGGCTGTAGATTATCCAAAAAATGGAGATGACTTAACCGAGGAAGTCTCAGAACATACATATAACATTAAAATGCAGAGTGGCCAAACAATAAGCTAGCATTATTCGTTTGCACCATTAATATTATGCTAGTACATGCAAATTTATGAATATACTGAATGTGTGAAGGAGATGACAGATAGTTCATCGCATCAACCTTACATTTCCTTTAAAAAGGACTATCACAGAAGAAAAAGTACGAGGATGACATTCATGTCAAAAGCTGATGAATCTTGCTTCAAGGTTGTAATGCAGTACACACATTATTAATGTGTTGAACTGTTAATGGGCCTGTTTTGGTGCTGGCCCATGTGGCCCATCTTCTCTCAGTCTGGCTGGTATATATATGGGACATCTAGTGAGAAACCCTAAGAAGCTGGCGGCTGCACATCGCTCCCAGGTTAGCCACCACCCCGAGAAACTACATGGTATCAGAGCTGAGGTTGAAGATGGAGATGGAGTGATTGGATCTGTTGCATGCCGCATCAGATCTGGTGGTTCTGCATCAGGGGAGTGTTGTAGCACGCCTCAATCATGGGGGACGACTGACCAAGGTACTGAGCATGCTGAAGGAGGTTCTCGTCGCCAACAAGGCGGAAGGTGCTGCTGCTGTGCTGGCAGCAGATGGAGCTCGAGCAGAGAGTACCGAAGCTGGAATTGACTCCAAATGAGGTAAAACTGGAGGGGGTCAGTAACTATTTGAGCTGGTCAAGAAGGGGACTGTTGCTGCTGAAGATGAAGGCTGTGGAAGGATATGTGTTGGGAGAAGTCGATGAACCAGTGGACAAAAAGGGTGTTGAGTGGAAGAAATGGAGCACTACTGATTCAGGTATTCTTGCGTGGTTGCTTAGCTCTTTAACTCCATCGGTTGCTGCATCTGTTGAAGCACTTTCTGCTTCAAAGGAGGTATGGGAAGCTTTATCCCAGATGTACTCTGGTAAGGGAAATGTGATGTTGGTCTCTCAACTTGAGGACAAAGTGCATGATTTGATTCAAGGTGAGAAATCAGTGATGACCTATGTTGGAGAACTGAAGCATTTGTGGGCAGATCTGGATCATCTTGATCCTTTGGTGCTAGCCCACTCTGAATGTGTTGTGGCAGCAAAGAATTGGATTGAAGGCAGACGGGTGTTGAAGTTTTTAAAGGGTCTGGATAAAAACTTTGAGAACAGAAGGGCAAGTCTGATGCACCAAACCCAGCTACCGTCACTTGAAGCTGCCATAGCTGCCATTACACAAGAGGAGACAAGACTGAAATGCAACGAAAAGGGAGGATCCACACAAAGGCCTGCATATCATGTGTTTGAGAGGCAGGAGACTAGAGACTGCTACAACTGTGGAGTGAGTGGTCACCTAATCCACCAATGTACTGATCCACCCCGTCGAGGCAGAGGAGGTTTCAGAGGCAACAGGTACAACAGGGGATACTACAGAGGTGCACCTAGAGGCAGATATGGAGGGAATTACTATCACAACTCAGGTGGTCCACAAGGAGGGGCCAGAGCTAACATGACAGTCATGGAGGGAGATCAATCAACAGAAACTCAAAACCACGGAAGTGCTACTGAACGAGAAGTGAAGAAGGGTGGACAGCAAGGAGAAACAAGCTTCGGACAGTTTGCCCACTTTGTCTACACCGACAAAGGTAATACTGAAAATGCCTCCCTTGCTGCACATAAGCTAGATTCAGATTGGATACTAGATAGTGGAGCCTCAAGGCATGTTACTGGTAACATTAGTGAGTTTGAATTGTTCAATCAGTATCCCTCAACATATCACGAAACTATTCAGACAGCAGATGGTACTGCCCAACCTGTAAAAGGTGTTGGAATTGTCAATTGTTCATCTAGCATGAAGTTATCCTCTGTCCTATATGTGCCTGCATTTCCAGTGAACTTGATCTCAATGAGTAGTTTGATTGATCAGATTGATTGCCGGATTACTATTGATAAGCATATGTGTTTGATCCAGGAGAGGAGGACTGGAAGGAAGCTTGGGGCAGGAATCAGGCGTAGAGGGCTATGGCACCTGTACCGAGAGAAGTCTGAGATGCTGGGATACTCGGTGGTGCTTGCAGCGGTTCAAGGTGACAAGGAGACCAAGGCCATGATCCATCATTGCCGTATGGGGCACATTTCTTTTGATAAGATGATCAAAGTGTTTCCTGATGTAATGAGTGGAGTAGACATGAGTAAACTAAAATGTGATGCATGTGAGTATGCTAAGCATACCAGAACATCTTATATTAGTAAGGGGCTCAGGAGTATAGCTCCTTTCACTCTTGTGCACTCTGATGTCTGGACATGTCCTAGTATTTCTATCAGTGGAATGAAATATTTTGTAACTTTCATTGATTGCTATACTCGCATGACTTGGGTGTACCTCTTACGCCACAAAGATGAGGTGTTTCAATGCTTCCAAGACTTCTGTGCATATGTGAACACTCAGTTTAAGGTGCAGGTGCAAATGATCAGATCTGATAATGGGACAGAATATGTTAACAAGAGATTTGCAGAGTTCTTATCAGAGAAAGGAATCATGCACCAGACTTCCTGCCCAGATACTCCTCCCCAGAATGGAGTAGCTGAAAGAAAGAATCGTCACATATTGGAGGTAACTCGGTCTCTCATGTACACAATGAATGTACCTAAATTTCTTTGGGGTGAGGCTGTTCTAACTGCTACCTATCTTATTAATCGCATGCCCTCACGGATTATTGGCATGAAATCTCCATGTGAGCTTCTATTCGGCGAAAATAAGTTCAATGTTGTTCCCAAAGTATTTGGGTGCACCTGCTTTGTCCGAGATCATAGACCCTCCGTGAGCAAGCTTGATCCCAAGGCTGTCAAATGCATCTTCATTGGCTATCCTTCAGGACAACAAGGATACAAATGCTGGAATCCGACTGAACGCAGAACGTTTGTGAGTATGGATGTTACCTTTCGTGAGTCTGAGCCTTTCTATGGAGAGCAAACAGATTTGAGCATGTTATTTGAAGGACTTGATCATCTGTCCCCTTCGACTGATGGTCAAGAGGGGGAGAGTACAGCGAGTACAGCCATACCTCCTGCTACATCTCCTCCGTTGATAATTGGTTCGGTGCCCATCCCCATTCCAAATCCTGAAATTGGTGGTGCTCGTACAACTACACAACCACTTCATGTGTACTCAAGGAGGCGCCGTGCGGCTGTTGAACCAGGGGAGAATGCCGAACAGGGAGAATGCTGAACAGGGGGAGAATGTTGAACAGGGGGAGAATGTTGAGAATGTTGAGCCACACATGCAAGAGGAAGAACAATCTTCTACTGCAACACCAGATGCAAACTCAAATGTCACTGAGGGGCTGATCGACTTACCAATTGCACTTAGAAAGGGGACTAGAGCAGCTACAGGCAAACCTGTGGATAGGTATGGTTTTAATGCCCATGACATTAGCAACTACGTTTCGTATGAAGGTTTGTCTCCCTCTTATCGATCATTTGTTGCGTCCCTCCAATTAGTGTCAACTCCTACTGATTGGAGAGTTGCACAACAAGACCCTAGGTGGTGTGCAGCTATGAGAGAAGAGCTGGAAGCATTGAGGAAGAATCAAACTTGGGAGTTAACTGACTTACCAGAGGGAAAGAGAGCAGTTGGGTGCAAATGGGTATTTACAGTCAAACAAAGTCCTGAAGGGAAAATAGAAAGGTATAAGGCAAGACTAGTTGCAAGGGGATATAGTCAAGTTTATGGCATTGACTACGATGAAACCTTTGCTCCTGTGGCGAAAATGAATACTGTGAGGATCTTGATATCATGCGCAGCAAATTTTGGATGGCCATTGCATCAGCTTGATGTAAAAAATGCTTTCTTGCATGGTGATCTTCAGGAAGAGGTGTATATGGAGGTGCCACCGGGAATGGCTGCAGCTGGAAATGGAGGTAAAGTGTGCAAACTAAAAAAGGCTCTTTATGGTCTGAAACAATCTCCTAGAGCGTGGTTTGATCGGTTTAGAAGGGCTGTGTGTGGTATGGGATATGGACAGTGTAATGGTGATCACACGGTGTTTTACAAGCACTCAAATCAGAAAATTACTATTCTGGCAGTTTATGTGGATGATATTATAATTACTGGTGATGATGAAGCTGAGATAGCTAGATTAAAAGGGTGTCTAAGCAACACATTTGAGGTGAAGGATCTTGGCCAGCTCAAGTACTTTCTCGGTATAGAAATTGCTCGATCTGCAAGAGGCATAGCACTGATGCAACGCAAGTATGTCCTCGATCTCCTAAATGAAACAGGAATGATGCAGTGCAGAGCAGCCACAACTCCCATAGATGTAAATTATCAGATAACATCCGAGTCTGGGGAATTGGTAGAAAAAGAAAATTATCAGAAACTCGTAGGAAAGCTGCTATACCTATGTCATACAAGGCCAGATATTGCTTTTGCTGTGAGCATTGTAAGTAGATATATGCATGAGCCTAGGACTGGTCACTTGGATGCAGTATATCGGATTCTGAGATACCTAAAGGGGACTCCGGGAAAGGGTCTGTGGTTCAGAAGTAATGGACACCTAGTGATTGATGGCTATAGTGATGCTGATTGGGCAAACTGTCTTGATGACAGGAGGTCAACTTCTGGATACTGCGTGTTTGTTGGAGGTAACTTAGTGTCATGGAGAAGTAAAAAACAACCAGTTGTATCAAAGTCAACTGCTGAAGCAGAATACCGGGCCATGTCTCAAGGATTGAGTGATATGCTATGGGTAAGAAATCTCTTAAGTGAGTTAAAGGTGCTAAAGGATGGACATCTGAATGTCTGGTGTGATAACAAGTCAGCCATATGCATAGCAAATAATCCAGTCCAACATGACAGAACTAAACATGTGGAGATTGACAGATTCTTTATCAAGGAGAAGCTAGATGCTGGAATTATTAAGATTGAGTATGTGAACACAGGACAACAAATTGCAGACTGTTTAACAAAAGGGCTGGCAGCAAAGGAATGCAATTTGGCATGTGACAAGATGGGGATGATAGATATCTATCACCCATCTTGAGGGGGAGTGTTGAACTGTTAATGGGCCTGTTTTGGTGCTGGCCCATGTGGCCCATCTTCTCTCAGCCTGGCTGGTATATATATGAGACATCTAGTGAGAAACCCTAAGAAGTTGGCGGCTGCACATCTCTCCCAGGTTAGCCACCACCCCGAGAAACTACATAATGTAAGGATTTTTCCAAGAGAAACATATGGACATTATTGTAGTAGCATGGAGCCAAGATGAAGCAAGGATTAAGTGTCTCTCGACAAGTCGCGACAAGTCGCACGACTTGTCTACTTGTCGGTACCCCAGCGACAAGTTCAAAACCTCGACAAGTTGCGACAAGTTGCGACAAGTCACGACTTGTCGCGCGACTTGTCTACTTGTCGGTACCCGAGCGACAAGTTGCGACAGGTCGACTCGTAATCCTTGAGATGAAGTCTTCCCCATTGAACGAAGACTGGGACAGGCACCAGAAAGAAGTAATGCAAGTTGCACGGTGGAGCAAGCTGAACTGTGTGCTGGTACCGACGCCACACAAATCCAGTCTGTATCTACAGCAGTGGGTCAGAAGAGACGGCTGACTAGCTAGCAGAAGTCCTCTCTATTACTATATATTCCACCACTAAACCCAATCTACACGGCAACTTATTAATCTATTTTTTGATCCGCTGATGCTATGTGTAAAGTTGGTATGAGAGATAAAAATGAGGAGCTGTATGCTTGTTCCAGTAATCATATCTGCAGCTTCAACACGTGCAAATTTATATGCGCATGACACATAACCTTGAAGTAATACAGTGGGATAGTAGATCAAGTAAGCACAAAAACTGAAATAACGACATGTCTACGATCCTAGAAGATTTTCAGTTATATTCAAACATGTATTGTAATACCTTGATGTAACATAAACTCAGTTTTGAGCCCTTCCGTGATCAAGTAAATGTAGGAGTAAGATGCATAGAGGAAATATTCTTTCGTACTACAGAAGGTTGAGAAAAAGACAACTTAGTGCCCAAGGTAAACTAATGAAGATCAGATGAAATATAGCACCAATTGACAACTTACGATTTCAGTCTTCTGTATAACATATTGATCAGGCAGGAGCATTGTTAAGCCATTTACATGTGAAAATCAGACCTAAATCTATCTATTCCTAGAAATAAGAGCAAGACCTTTTTATAACAGTACTTGAAGCCCTTGATCTGTGACGGAGTAACAATGTAAATAATTTGAGAGGCAGAGAGCATTAAGAACAAACTATTTTGTGATATCAGTGCAACCTGCATGTGAACAAGACCAAACGGTTTTTCGCAGAAGCAGATCACAAACAGAAATAAACTTGTGCTCTTTGCTTCGTGTATAACAAATAAATGTATTATGGACCTGAGGAGGACACATGCTGTTATTAGCCATTTCAAAACGAGAAGACAAAGGAACCAAACCACATCCTACATTTCTCATGATCAATGCAGGGATGTGGAATACCCAATTTGCGAAGCATGCAATCTACAGAAAAAAAATCAACATATCATATACTGACACTTGCATATCTCCTCATGATCGCCTCACCAATTTTTTTAAGAGACGATTTTCATCTCTAGAAGAAACAATTTTATAGCAAGTACTCCCCCCATTCACTATTATAAGATGTTTTAGCTTTTTTTAAATGCATGTATCTAGACGGCATTTCAAATTCAATGTGTAGATTCACTCATTTTGGTTTGTACCTAGTCCACATTGAAATATCTAAAACATCTTATAATAGTGAACGGAGGGAGTATGTTTTAGTAAATTGTTAAGAGTATGAAGATAAAATTGTTGCAGGAGGCACAAACAGGTAGGCTGAACTGGACATAGAACAGTACATGATTACTGTTGATGCACTCAAATATGGATCTGTATTTGAGATGATGCTAATTGAGACACAGTTCTGAAAACTTTGCTGCAATTGACGTATGAGGCATCAGCATGGCGAACATAAAGATCAAGCTTCTTCCGGGGTATTAAGATACCTCAGCTGAAACTAGCTATCACACAGAAAGTCAGAAACGAGGTGTGTGTTAAGTTACTTATGCAAAAAACAAACATATTTCATTCTTGATAATTAGCAGTTCATCTGAACCACATGCTAGATTTGAGGCAATACATATACTGATCTATAAACGTACAGATCCTCAGGAATCTCGGCAGGCAGTATACATCAGCACTCGGCAATATATTTTTACCTCTAATGACAATCCATTTGTCAAGCAATATACACGATTATGCAGATGAATAGTGCAAATTAGTATTATTTTCTATAAGTCACAGTGCACAAGAACTTTTCAGAATGACAAATGAAAATTCAGTTTACCTTAGCAGGGTAGATGAAGCCAAGTATGTCTATGATGTAACTTCCTGTGCAGACCAACCCTGTCGATTACTACCGAAGGGAGGGAAAGAAAGCAAACAATTTCAAGGAATCAAGAAGACTTATTCTGAAATTTATTGGGCCAAGCCCATTTAATTCCAACATAATAAGCACATAGAGCAGATGATGCCTGTAAGTTAAGTGAATTTAGCATCTTCCATCTTGAGAATAGTATAGAGTAAGACAAATTATTTCCAATAACATTACCTCCACAGTCAGCATATGCATGGAAATCTTAGTAATTTGGCTGAATGAGCTCCTAATCTTGCATACAGCATGGCAGCTCAAGATCAGAATACAACACGGTGGCATAGTAAAATATAGAAATTGATTAGCACAAAGAGAATTACCGATAGTAGTGCATACGTTTTCAAGATCCCTAGATTGATTGCCATTGGCTTATGAACAATTTAAACTACCCAGTGGCGATAAATTTGTATGCATTGGAAATAAAAAATGTGCATAGGGACAGTTGAAAACATAACAATATTATCTTCCATAGTGCAGAACCATGCTACTTTTTCCAGGCTCATTTCTCAGTACTAATATTTTTCTTGCTAATAGTGACATCCTTAAACAATTAGAGATAGATGAAAACAGGTTAGCTAACCAAAAATGGAACTAAAATGAAAGATTTTCCCATATGTGAACTTTCCCTCAAGGATGAACACATAAGGAGCAACAAATACCAAAGCTAGATTTCTGTCTTTAAACTTAGATAAAACATTGCTGACAAGCAGGGAGCGCAGATAAACGAATGTTAACACGCAGTATAAGTTCTCACCTTATGTAACTAGCCCCATTCATTGTGCTGAAAGAACTTCCATTCGCAGTCCATGACAGCATAATGCAACATGAGAAATACGGGACTTCAAACTTGATAAAGGCTATTTATTTTGACTCTAGCAAACAACAGGATGGGTAACTTCCATTATTCACAGAAGAATATAAAAGAAACGTAAAACAATAGATCGAACACGAAACACAAATTAAGTGAACAGTACTCCACTTTGTAGGATAGTACATTGCATCAACTTATTACTGTTATTTTCATCATCAGTTTCTAATTTATCTATGGTAGTGTAGACCAATAGTTTCACGGAAAGCCATGCCAACGCTAGTGACATAACATATTCTTACAAACCTTTCGATTAGCACCAGCAGTGGCAGAGCGTCAAGCCCAACGAAAACTGGGCCATATAAGCAATACAAGCAGTACTTCATGGGCCACAGTGCCAAGCTGGGCCAAATGCTCTATGTAAAATCGCTGGGTTTTTTCTGGGAAGCCGCCCAAGGCCAGGATGGCCACACCGACCGCCTATGGACCAGGGCACAAAATTCAGCCCTCCCGATAAAATCTTGCCAGCAAGGAAACTGAAATTGTACCTTTCTTCATATTAGATTTTTGCTCAAAGCATGTCTCTAGCAAGTAACAAGTAGAAACCATGAATCCCAAGGTTGAGTTTGCACCTCTCCTGACAGGGATTTAAGTTAAGCAAGACTGGAGTCCCAGATGTTCCACAAACAGTCATTTATTTTCCTCGAATGATTTACATACATGAAGGGATCCATTTCAAAGTAATTACCTTTGCATTTTGCAACTTGATGCTGGCCTAGTAAGCATCTTAGCTTGTCTGGTCGAACAGCATTGCAGTGAACTCTCACATAGTAACAGACAGTTACAGATTTTCTGTCACCTCTGAATTTCTCAACAACGAGCCATGCTTTTATGGCCAAATATTGCTGTTTCGCACAGGAATATCTTCTGCCACACAAGAGTGCAACCCTTATAGGACTGTCCCCACCCCATTATACTGCCAAATTCAACTAGTTTATTCATTGTGAAGGTTACCAGTAGTCTTTACAGGAGCATTCACCCTTTACAAAGTGATGGTAACGGTTAACATCTCTTACGATGATTTCACGCTGCACAATCTGTGAAATCAGCTTGATGACAACATGACAGTCCTCACAAACTCGAAGATTCTTGGTCACAAGAAGCTTTGTCCCAGGAGGTGTACTAATGAGCCCAAATGCAATGGCCAGCCTCTCACTGTGGCTCCTCATCATGTTCCTCTTTTCATCATCTCCCACATTGTGGAAAACTGGCATGGTGTCAGGCACATATCCAGCATCACTCATGAGACCTTCCAATCTCTCTAACTCTTCATAAATATCATCTGATCTAGGATGAGATGCGTCCCCAACAAGAAATCCATGTGTTTTCCCTTTCAACTCGATCCAACTGCAAGCAACGATTTTTTTCAGACCTCTATTGGTCATTAGCTTCCTAACCGTTGCAGCCTTTTCCCATTTCCCAGACTGAGCATAGATATTTGATAGAAGCACATAATTACCAGCATCTTCAGGCTCAAGCTCAATCAACTTCTGGAGGGCTAGCTCACCTAGTTCAACATTTTTGTGAATCTTACATCCATTGAGAAGTGCACCCCATATCCCTGAATCTGGTTCCATAGACATCCCCTTGATGAGATCATGTGCTTCATCAAACCTACCAGCGTGACCGAGAACATCCACGAGGCAAGTGAAGTGCTGCACGGTTGGCTTGATGGAGTACACATCCACCATCAGAGCAAAAAAGAATTTTGCTTCTTTTACCATCCCTCCATGGTTGCAGGCAGATAAAACCCCAACAAAAGTGATGTTGTCAGGATTCACTTGAGCCTGAACCCTCATTGTTTTAAAAAGTTCGAGCGCTTCGTCAGCATGGCCATGCATCCCGTATCCACATATCATGGCATTCCAAGAAACAATTTCCCTCATCATGAGTTGATCAAAGAGAACGCGAGCCACCTGAACCCACCCACTCTTGGCATACATATCGACAAGGGAAGTTTTCAGCTTATCCTGCTGCCCAAAACCCCTCCTCCAACCAAACCCATGCAGCTCTCTCCCTCTAGGTAGAGCAGCTGCATCAGCTGCCGCTGATATTGTACTCACCAGGGTGGCAATTGTCGGCCTAACACCATTTGTAGCCATGTCGCGGCACAATGACAGCGCCTCCATTGGCCTCCCATTCTGCCCATATGCAGCAATCATTGAGTTCCACACCACAGCATCTCTCACAGCAATCCCATTAAACACTTCTCGAGCATCGTCCACACACCCACACTTGGCATACATGTCAACAAGACCGGCGCACACAAACACGTCCTCGCCCCACCGCGTGCCCGAGACGCGCTCGTGCACCTCCCTCCCAGTCTCCAGGTCCAGGAGCGCGGCGCACGCCTTGAGCACCAGCGGGTAAGTGAAGTTATCTGGCTCCACGCCGTGTTCCACCATCCCACGGTAGAGCTGCACTGCAGCCTCGTGGGGCCCTTCCCGCGCGTAGGCCCTGATCAACACGTTCCATAGGAACACATTCCTCTTGGGCATTCCGTCGAACAGGAGGCGTGCGTGCCCCACATGGCCACGGGCAGCGTACAGATCAACGAGCTTGGTGGCCAACACCGTGTCGGAGCCGAGGCCGGACACGAGTAGCCTCCCATGGAGCTGCCTGCCGGCGCGCAGGGAGCCTGCGGCGACGCAGGATTGGAGGATAGAGGTATAGAGGTGGTAGGAATGAGGGGGAGAAGCGAGATGGGAGTTGGAGCTTTGCGGTGGTGATGCTGCAATGGCGATGGTGGGTGGGTGAACGGTAGCTCTGCCGAGAGAAGAGGAGAGGTGACGACGGAGACGGCGGCGGTGTGACGGCGCGTTTCTTGATTTTGAAAGGATGGACGGAAGCATCGTCTGAACCGCCGAGGCGGTGGTCACCGTCCGGTCGGGGACACGAGGCGGTTCTGTTCGATTACGAGGTGTGTTTTGGGCGGCTTATTCGAATTAAAATATTTTCAACCGATTTCTAATCTTTGGGCCGTTTGAACGATTGAAATACTGCTATAAGCTGCGGCCTCACGGATATTTAGGACAGAAAAAGGTAGCGAACGTATCCTAGATAACCTTAGCGTGGCATGTTTGTGTGGCTCTCTCCCTTGATTATCTCCACGCATGCAAAAAAAAAAAAGATGACATCATCAAGATTTTTGTACACTCAAAAGTTGTAAAAGATTCAACTATCAAACCGTGAATTCGATCTATAACACGTCTTCATTTATCTCGATGAGATGTTCGAGAATAAATCATATACTCCCTCCGATCCATATTAGTGGGCATAGCTTTGTCTAAATTCATATGTATCTAGTTAAGTATTTAGACTAGATACATGTATATTTAGACAAAGTTGTGCCCACTAATATGGATCGGAGGTAGTATTATTATGGTTCGACGACTTTTAAAGTTAGCACGTAATGATAAACAGATATGGGATCTAGTTTTTAATCCCTCGTCAATACAACGCCATCTATGAAAACGGGTTTTGAATTGTGCAGACGTTTGAGATACATGCTATTGTTATCTCCAAAAATCACGGTATAATCCGCTAATGACATCAAAATTATCTCTTCTTTTATGTATTCATAACCATTTTAGTTTCCCAACCTATGCACTTGGAATTTTGCTTATTGCTTGCAAACATTATTAGGCGAAGTGAGTGTCGACAAGCCAATACCAACAAGTTAACATTAACTTGTAACAAACTGATCATGTTTACTTACAGTTTGTTTTCTTTATCTCAGTCTCATTGTCCTTTGATATACCACTACATGTTGTCCGCTCCTTCTGTCATCCACCGCCTCCACCAACATCCTGCCCTACAACAACAACCGCTCATCGCAGCTTGACTCACACTGTAGCAACGACTCATGCTGATGATCTGTCCTCTCACTCTACCGACGCCTGATGTCTCATTCCCCATCTTCGCCGCAGATGAAGATCAAACCTGTCATGGACGACCTAGCCGTGGATCTCGAGTTTGTTCTCCAAACTCCTCCACCATGCAGAAGCTTGGTGGAAGATGGCACTTCCAAGAATAATGAGTCTAAACTCAACAAATCCGGTGCAAGGCTATGGTGAGCTAGATTCGTCAGTCGTCACCACATTGCCGGTGAGTCCAAGACGGCAAGATAGGTAAATCAAATTGTGATGGCCGCACGCTAGTAATTTAGTGAATTTCCATGTTGCTTATGCTGCTCGATGTGTTAAATACTCATTTGTCTATTTCCTGCGTGCACATATGCGACATGATGTGATAAGTTTGGCCGTCTGTTGTGTTCATGTTGCAAATCGTTTTTGCCGTTGTTGCAAACGTTCAATTATATGATGTGTATGTGTTTGACGATTTTCTATGATCAAAAGGCACTGCATACACCATAAATATTTTGCAAATCGTTTTTGCTGTCTGCGTGAGGGCATTTTTAGGAATATTTCGTTACGTGACGAAAGTTGTACATGAAAATATTAAACGTCTTATATTCCGGAACGGAGGGAGTATGTGATAATGTTTTTATATGCTTTTCACATATCTCTGCTCCTCTTGGAATCTTCACCGCCGGCGGCCACCGTGCGCAAAGAATACTGACCAGTGATTCAGTGAAAGAGTACACTAAACTACGGTAGTCAACCAACGGCCAGCGCTGGTCACGATTCAACCAAGGAAACACGTGCTTTGCTTAGACTGTTATTGATCGACCTATATGCTCACTAGTGAGTACTCCAAAGGAGTATGAACTGGTCCACTTACCATGTTGTTTAATGGGGATTTTGTTTAATTAGACCTAGGCGTAAATTTCGGTAGTTAAGAACAGAAGCGTGGAGCGGAAGCACGTTGCAGTTGACCAGGCCACTTCAGATTTGCTACATGGAACACCTTTGATCTTTGCACTACTGTAGTATATCAGCAAAGCGCTGTGAATCGTATACACTTCGGAATTTTATTTCATTTCCATTACAAGGGTAGATGAGAATCTCACTGCCAAAAACACCTCCACGCGAGACATGCCTCATCTCGACCATATGCTAGAACTAAAGGAGACATCCTAATTGACGAAATCTCAAAATGGTAGCGAATTGTGCTTTATACGAACTTGAGTTTTTCGTACTAATTTGTCTCCCTTGTCATGTTTACTCTCTGTTTGCAGTGTAGTGTTCCTTTAAACACTAATGCTATCATTTTAATCTTTTCTTTATCTAAAAAAATCATTTTAATCTTTTGATAAATTATATTGCATTTTATACTTCCATTAGGTACATGACCATCAGTTAATCTTCCATCGACCACATGTAAATTTCATTTCTTCTACCTAATTGGAGTGAATAAGCAGTGAACATCCAAAATATTTGTTGAAAAGTTGTTTAATTCTCTACGAAGGAGAGATATCTTCTTTGCTAAAACAACATTTATATCAGTTTACGAAGGAGATATCTTCTCTACGACGGTGAATAGTGAACTTTTGGACATATATATAGCTTCTGAAAAAAGGACTGTCTAATGCTCAATCGACTTAGATGTAACTTAATCTCAGTTAGTTGTACATAATTATGTCTCATGTGCAACTCTCAATCTAGCACAAATCACGATGCAAATCCAGCGGTTAGGGAATCGACTAAGAATTAACTAAATCTCAGTCAGTTGCACACAATTGAAACTCATGCAATTCTCAGGCCATCACAAATCACGTCATAAATCTACTAAGTAGGCGACTAGGATTAGTTAATTCTCATACGACTTATAATTAGTAAAACCGTTTGGAAAATGCAACATGGTATAAAATGAAGCATTAGCGCTAGATAAAAGTTAACACACAACGAAAAATGAATAAAGCAAGACACAAGTTTGAAGTGGAAAACCCAGTTTAATTGAGAAGCTTTGAAAAATAAGGTAGTCCGGAAGATTCAAGACCAATTGGTAAAACTAAAGAAAATATTGTCGTCCCTTTAAACGGTACTAAGAAGCAAGTCATATTTTATTTTGGTACATATCCAAATTTGGAAATTACCTTCCGAGGAAAAAAAATTAAACATTGCGTACACGCGAATGAACATTCAGAAAGTAAGAGAGCAGTGCTGCACTAGCCACACTAGGGACACGGTGTTTCAGGTCGTAAGACTAGATACACGAGAGCGGCGATATGGCGCTCGTCCGACAGGCAGGACGACATCGCCATCGTTCGAAACGGGCTTTGCGATCACCACTGGGCCGTATGCGCGGTGCCTCTACATGTTCCTGCAGTGTCGCGTATCTTGGT
>CAMZMU010000078.1:26352635-26584835 GCA_947311845.1 Poa pratensis | reverse complement strand
TGTGTGTTTATTAAGAATTTGCTTTTGAATGCAAAACACACCATTTAAAATGGGGCGAGCTCCCCCTATATTTTACCAACCAAGCAAGTTCATATAGATAAACAATTATAACAACTTGCAAATAAAACTAAATATAGATCACAAGTGAACTCACAAAATAAAGCTATGGCTATCCCCGGCAACGCGCCAAGAAATAGTCTCTTGATGACCCACAAGTATAGGAATAACGGCAACAGTCTTCGAGGGAAGTAAAACCCAATTTATTGATTCGACACAAGGGAGCCAAAGAATACTTGAGAGCCTTAACAGCGGAGTTGTCAATTCAGCTGCACCTGTGAATAGTCTTGCTCGACACAGATTATCAGTAGCAACAGTTTTATAGCAGTAGTAGCGGTGAAATAATAGCAGCAGTAAATAGAGACAGCAGTAGTGATTGCAGTAAACAGTAGGATTAAAACACTGTAGGCATAGGATGGATGAACGGGCGCTGCATGGATAAGATAGCTCATATAATAATCAAGACATAGGCATTGCAGATAATAATGATAAAGCATCCAAGTACTAAGTAAACATAGGCATGTGTTCCGTATATAGTCGTACGTGCTCGCAATGAGAAACTTGTACAACATCTTCTGTCCTACCAGCCGGTGGCAGCCGGCCTCAAGGGAATCTACTGGTAATTAAGGTACTCCTTTTAATAAAGTACCGGAGCAAAGCATTAACACGCCGTGAACACATGTGATCCTCACATCGCAGCCATTCCCCTCGGCTGTCCCAATTATTGTCACTTTGGGACCGGGTTCCGGACAACAATATGTGTATACAACTTGCAGGTATGATCAATAAACAGTGCATATCATTATGAAACAATAACATGTTCAGATCTGAAATCATGGCACTCGGGCCCTAGTGACAAGCATTAAGCTCAACAAGTTGCAACAACATCAATAAGTACTAACAACGGATACTAGGCACCATGCCCTAATGATCTTATAACTTATTACATGAACAATCTCATCCAATCCCTACCATCCCCCTCAGCCTACAGCAGGGAATTACTCACACATGGATGGGGGAAACATGGATGGTCGATGGAGAAGCGTCGGTGATGATGATGGCGATGATCTCCTCCAATTCCCCGTCCCGGCGGAGTGCCAGAACGGAGTTTCTGGTCCCCGAAATAGGTTTCGCGATGGGCGGGGCGTACGGTGATGTTTCTGGATGAAGTGGACGACCCCCTCGCGTTTTAGGTCAGAGAGGGTTAAGTAGTCGAAAGGGGGACTCGGGGAGGTGCCGAGTCGCCCTCCTCAGTGGCGCGGTGGGCCCCTTGGCCGCGCCCCTGTGGTTTGGGCCACTCGTGGCCCATCTCCGCTCCCCTTCTGGCTCCGTGAGTCTTCTGGTAAAATAGGAGGTTTGCGATCTTTTCTGGTGTTTTTCCCGAAAGTTGACTTTCTGCACAAAAACAAGACACCAGGGCAATTCTGCTGAAAACAGCGTTAGTCCGCATTAGTTGTATTCAAAACACACAAGTTAGAGGTAAAACAATAGCAAAAGTGTTCGGGAAAGTAGATACGTTTTGGACGTATCAACTCCCCCAAGCTTAGCTTATTGCTTGTCCTCAAGCAATTCAGTTAACAACTGAGTGCGATAAAAGACTTTCACGAACACATTTGCTTCATATGATGCATATATTCTCACTATATGAACAAATGCTTAGGCAATTCAAGATGAGGCAAATGCAAATAATGTCACTCAATAGGCATGTAAACTATGAAAAGATACCAACATACTAATAGCGACAAACATGAAACATATTAATTCACAAGATTGTAATGCTCATAATAGGATATGATAAGATGGTATCTCGCTTGCCCGTTTTTGTACAGCAAAACATAAATGCCCAGGCACCTCTGAAGTTCATGGGAAGACTAGAATCAAAGATATCAAAGATAAAAGCATCAAAGTTATATCACAGTTAACCACATTCTGGGACAAGCACATTACACTAAGAATGACAACTATGCTCTCGAGAAAGTGCTCAAAGAAAGGATGGTGACTCAACATGAAAGTAAAAGATTGGCCCTTCGCAGAGGGAAGCAGGGATTATCATGTGCTAGAGCTTTTTATTTTTAAAACAGAAGCAAAATTGTTTTGGGAAGTGTTTGTTGTTGTCAACGAATGGTAGTGGGTACTCTAACCCCCTTGTCAACCAGACTTTCAAGAGCGGCTCCCATGAAGGATGTTATTTCTACCAGCAAGGTAGATCATCCCTCTTCTCTTTTGTTTACACATGTATTTTAGTTTCATTATGGGTGACACTCCCCCCAACCTTTGCTTGCACAAGCCATGGCTAACCGAATCCTCGGGTGCCTTCCAACATTCACATACCATGGAGGAGTGTCTATTTGCAAATTAAGTTGCTTACTGATAAATCAGGGCAAAACATGTGAAGAGAATTATTGATGAAAGTTATAATTAATTGGGACTGGGCACCCCGTTGCCAGCTCTTTTTGCAAAATTATTGGATAAGCGGATGTATATGCCACTAGTCCATTGGTGAAAGTCTGAATGACAAGATTGAAAGATAAAACACCACATACTTCCTCATGAGCTATAAAACATTGACACAAATTGAGAAGTACTTTGAAGGTTTTAAAGGTAGCACATGAAAATTTACTTGAATGGTTCGAAATGCCATGCATAGGTATTTATGGTGGACACTTTGGAATAACTTGGTTTTCATGGTTTTGGAAGCACGAGCAGCATTCCCGCTCAGTACAAGTGAAGGCTAGCAATAGACTGGGAAGCGACAATCAAGAGAGCAATAACCGTCATAATCATGCTTGCGACAAAATGAAATTAATTGAGCATAAAAGTGATACAAGAACTCTGAGTCAAAATAAATCATCAAGGCTTAATTGACTTTTGTTTTTCAGTCATATGCATGCATGAGCATGTGCCAAGTCAATTCGAATGAATTATTCAGAGGAGGATACCACAATGTCATACCCTCTATGAATAGAACAATGCAAGCAAACATCAACATAACATGCTACCACTATTAATAAATTGGGACCGATCATGAGAGAACAAGAACTACTAAGCATCCACTAAATGACATATACCTCACATGAACCAACTAAGCATGCTCACATAGATGAGTATATGTACAAAAATGAAAACAAATAGAGTTCATACCAGCCTCTCACCCCAACTCGAGTTGTTGTAGATCATCCTTATTGCTTTTTCACTTGTGTTGCTTCGAATGATAAGAATGAAAACCAAGCTCCATCGGAGTCACGGATGGCTGTCCAACTCTGAAAACACTATACAAAACCAAAAAGAAACAACAAATATTTTTGGGTTTTCGAGTTTTTGAAACAAGAGCAAAAAGAAACAAACAATAAAGCAAAATATTTTTGGATTTTTGAATAACAAACCGAATTTTAAAACTAAGCAAACTAATACTGAAACTTAAAGAAACAAATGAAGAGAAACAACAGAAATATTTTTGGTCTTTTTGTGTTTTGGAATGCAGCAATAAAAGGTAAACAATTAAAAGAAAGAAAGAAAGAAAACTGCAACATGGATATACAAAGTATCGACAAGATATGATATGTAAATGAGTGAGATGTCGATATACCTCCCCCCAAGCTTAGGCTTTTGGCCTAAGTGGAGGCTAATAATAACGCGGGTAGGAACTCCAAGCCGGCGGGTCATACTGGGCGTGCTCAACATCCGGCTCCGCTGAGGAAGATGAGGCAGAGGGTCCAGCATCCCCAGGATAGGGGCGCGAGCCCCCAGTCCCGGAAAACTGAGTGGAGTCCTCGTCCGCCCATTCTCCATCATCCTCTGTGTGCAGGGCATGTTCCCTCAAGTATGCATCGAATTCATCCTCGGTGACTGACCAAACATTCCTGAAACCAAGATCAAACAAACGTGGTGCAGGCAAAGCGACTATTCGCTCAGATTTAACCATTTTCCACCTCACCTTCTTGGCAAAAGGCACCTCATAAGATAGATTATTCAAAGTAGACCAACTAGTAACAAAGCCATGCCTCCCCATGGAAGCAAAATCGAGCCTCTCTAAAGAAAGCTGCAAATCATTAGGGAGAGCTACTACACCATGCATAGCTAATAAACGAGAAGCAATGAGTCCTCCACAAAATCCACCTTTCTCGCGATTGGCAGCAATGCGAAAGGCTATCAAGGCACCCAAATTATAACTCTTATCATGTTGCAAGGCTGCTGCTAGGAAAGCTAAATCAGGAATGGATAATTTATTTGCAGTCTTCCTAGCAAGTACACACCTCGTGATGAAGTAAGCAAAATATCGAATGCATGGAAATTGAATACTTCGAATTTTACCACTTTCATCTGAGTAGGTTCTTCCTTGACATATTACCTCGTATAGGTCCGTCAAATGCTTGGGTTGCCCATGTATCTTCCCTCGTGATCCCCATTGCGGCACCCTAATTGCTGCACAAAAAGCATCAAAAGGCAAGTGGACACTTTTGTTGTAAATTTTATAGTGAACCATAGGGTTAGGTGAAGACCAATCAAATCTAAAGTCCTGCACCACAGACACAGTTAGCTTTGCATATTGGTAGGGTTCTCCCTCTACAAAATCACTCAATCCTGTATTAGAGACAAGAGTACGAAAATCACGCAAGATCCCCGAACTTCTCATGAATTCCAAGCATGGATAGCAGGATGGAACACTCCTTCTTCACGATGGATCCCCATGACCTCAGGAACCACCAATTCATATTGATTTAGTTGGTGTTCATTTCCCTCCATCCTCTGAAATTTTTGACACATATCATAAAAATTATCTTTGAAGCATACAAATGAGGGGAACTACTATATGGACTTGCTAGAGGACTAAACATGCATCAAAACTGATTATATCAACATAGAACAAGCATGCATACTCACTTAACAAGTCACCTACAGCAGCAAAATACTCAAGGTATACTTACTAAACAAAATTCTACTTGGATACATGGAGGAGTCACATACCTGAGAGCAATTGCCCCAAATCTCAGCAGCTGAGATGGGCTGAACAAAGAGATCGAAATCGCGAGGAAGAACAGCAAAAACTCGAGTGTGAGAGAGAAAAACGAGCTGAGTGATGCAAGAGGAAGAAGTGGTAGGTGGGGGAACTGCTGGAGGGCCAAGGGTGCCCCACCTCAGTGGCTGGCGCGGCCAAGGGGCAGCCGCGCCACCATGTGGTTTGACCCCATGGTGGGTCCCCTTGGTCAGCACCAGGCACTCCCACGATGCTCTTTGAAAAATAGGACCAATGGTATAATTTTTACAGATTTTGAAAACTTTCAATTTGCATGAAATCTGGATATTTAAATTAATAAAACTTGGGCAGAAAAATTATTTTTAAAATTCAAAACAACTAAACTTTTGCAACCTAATTATCACTACAGGAGGTAAAACAAAGTTGAAGAAAGAAATGCTGTTTAGCTCTTTCATGTATGCAAATACATTTGATAACAAGGTTGATCAAGTCTTGGCACCAAATAAATTTACATGACACAAATGATTTAAACATCATGAAACACTCATGTTACCTTGTATTGTATTGATATGGATCCAATCATAATGTTTTGATATCCTTCTTGATGATCATATATAGGGCAATCAATACTTCCCACTTTGATAGTTTTAAAATTGGAGATGGTATTGACTCCATAAATCTTGTCAACTTTCTTGGGGAAATAAACAGTATGTTCTTTATCATTAACATTGAAAGTTACTTTTCCTTTATTGCAATCAATAACAGCACCTGCAGTATTTAGAAAAGGTCTTCCAAGAATAATAGACATATTATCATCTTCAGGCATTTCAAGAACAACAAAATCAGTCAAAATTAAACAATTGTTAGCCACTTGAACAGGGACATCCTCACAAATGCCAACAGGAACAGCAGTAGATTTATCAGCCATTTGCAAAGATATATCAGTAGGTATCAATTTATCAAGATAGAGTCTCTTATAGAGAGAAAAAGGCATAACACTAACTCCTGCTCCCAAATCACATAAAGCAGTTCTAACATAATTATTCTTGATGGAGCAAGGGATGGTTGGTATACCTGGATCTCCAAGCTTCTTAGGAACCTTGCCATTGAAAGAATAATTAGCAAGCATAGTAGAAATTTCCTCATTAGGAATTTTCCTCTTGTTAGAAACAATATCTTTCATATACTTTGAGTAAGGAGGCAATTTAATAGCATCAGTCAAAGGAATTTGCAAGAACAAGGGTTTCATCCATTCACAAAATTTATTATAATGTTCTTCTTCCTTTGATTTTAGTTTCTTAGTTGGAAAAGGCATTTGCTTTTGAACCCAAGGTTCCCTTTCATTACCATGTTTCTTAGCAATGAAGTCTTCCTTAGTGTACTTTGTGTTTTTAGTATGCTTTTCAGGTTCCTTTTCACTAACTTCTTTATCAAGAGCATCATTTTTATCCTTATCACTATCAAGTTCATTACCACTTTCAGTTTCAGCATCAGAGATAGATATACTATTAGGATCATTAACAGTTTCAGAGGATTCTACAACATTTTTATGTTTCTTCTTCTTTTTCTTAGAAGGAGAAACTGGATTTTCAGCTAGTTGAGAATCTTGTTCAATTCTTTTAGGTGTCCCTCAGGATATAAAGGATCCTGAGTATGAGCTCCACTTCTAGTGCTAACATAGACAGGTTTTAATTTTTCTTTAGAAGCATTGGCTAACATGTCTTGTTGCACTTTAGTGAGTTGATCAATTTGAGTTTGAACCATATGGAAATGTTTAATAAGCATCTTAACATCATTGGAGGTTCTCTCCACAATATCATGCAACTTACTAATAGCTTGAGAGTTTTCATGCAAATGATTCTCTACTCTCATATTAAAATTATCTTGCTTAATAACATAATTATCAAATTCATCTAAGCATTGATCAGGTGGTTTAGAGTAGGGAATATCTCCTTCATCGAACCTGTGGAGAGAGTGAACCTCAATTATGGATGGATGAGGAATTGGCTTACACAAATCTTCAATAGGTGGAAGGTTCTTCACATCTTCAGATTTAATACCCTTCTCAATGAGAGTCTTCTTGGCCTCCCTCATTGTTTCATCATTCAATTCAATCATACCTCCCCTCTTCTTTGATATTGGTGTCGGTGTAGGTGTGGGGGTCGGCGCAGGTAGAGTCCAATCATCATAATTCTGGCTGATTTTAGCCAATAATTCTTCAGCTTCTTCAGGGGTTCTTTTCCTGAAAACACAACTAGCACAACTATCCAGATATGCTCTAGATTCAATAGTTAGTCCACTGTAAAATATATCAAGTAGATCATGCTTTTCCAAATCATGTCCAGGCCGAGCTCTGATAAGAGAGCAAAACCTTGTCCATGCCTCTGGAAGTTTCTCTTCATCTTCCTGGTCAAAGTTATAAATTCTCTGCAAAGCATCATGTTGAGCACTAGCAGGGAAATATTTCTGAAAGAAAACATAAGCAAACCAGTAGGACTAGTAATAGAACCAGGAGACAAGTTGTTATACCAAGCTTTAGCATCATCTTTTAATGAGAAAGGAAAAATCTTAGCAACAAAATAGCTACGCTTCTTAATATCATCAGAAAATAAGCCACTCAAAGTAGAGAGCTCATTCATGTGCTCTACAGCACTTTCACTCTTAGTGCCACAAAAAGGAGTTTTCTCAACAATAGATATATGAGATAAATCAAGAGAAAAATCATAATCCTTATCTTTAATGTTTATAGGAGAAGTGGCAAACTTAGGATCAGGTGACAACTTGTATTTAACAGCATGTTGTGCAAGAAAATTTCTATATTACTTGCACCAGTAGTAGCATTACATTTATCAATAAAATCATCATCAAGTTCCACATAAGTTTCATCAGGATCATCATCACAAGTATAATCCCTTAACTCAGGTGAATAAACAGGAGTAGTAGGACTTCCATTAGGTGTTCTAGTATTTTCAAGTTGTTTAGACTTAGCAATAGCAGCATCTAAAAGTGGACCTAATGAAATATCTCATCAATCACAGTAGAAGCATCATCAACATTATCAGAGGCAATTTCAGATTCAGCAGTAGTACCAACACGTGAAGATTGTGGTGGTGTAACAAGTTGACTCAATACAGATGGTGAGTCAAGAGCAGCAGAGGTACTAAGTGTCGTACCTTTTCTTGTAGTGGATGGCAATACACGGACCCTCTCATCACGAGCTTTACCCATGATGAATAAATTTCAGCGAGCAATATAGATCACAAGTGAACTCACAAATAAAGCTATGCTCCCCGGCAACGGCGCCAGAAAATAGTCTTGATGACCCACAAGTATAGGGGATCGCAACAGTCTTCGAGGGAAGTAAAACCCAATTTATTGATTCGACACAAGGGGAGCCAAAGAATACTTGAGAGCCTTAACAGCGGAGTTGTCAATTCAGCTGCACCTGTGAATAGTCTTGCTCGACACAGATTATCAGTAGCAACAGTTTTATAGCAGTAGTAGCGGTGAAATAATAGCAGCAGTAAATAGAGACAGCAGTAGTGATTGCAGTAAACAGTAGGATTAAAACACTGTAGGCATAGGGATGGATGAACGGGCGCTGCATGGATAAGATAGCTCATATAATAATCAAGACATAGGCATTGCAGATAATAATGATAAAGCATCCAAGTACTAAGTAAACATAGGCATGTGTTCCGTATATAGTCGTACGTGCTCGCAATGAGAAACTTGTACAACATCTTCTGTCCTACCAGCCGGTGGCAGCCGGGCCTCAAGGGAATCTACTGGTAATTAAGGTACTCCTTTTAATAAAGTACCGGAGCAAAGCATTAACACGCCGTGAACACATGTGATCCTCACATCGCAGCCATTCCCCTCGGCTGTCCCAATTATTGTCACTTTGGGACCTCGGGTTCCGGACAACAATATGTGTATACAACTTGCAGGTATGATCAATAAACAGTGCATATCATTATGAAACAATAACATGTTCAGATCTGAAATCATGGCACTCGGGCCCTAGTGACAAGCATTAAGCTCAACAAGTTGCAACAACATCAATAAGTACTAACAACGGATACTAGGCACCATGCCCTAATGATCTTATAACTTATTACATGAACAATCTCATCCAATCCCTACCATCCCCCTCAGCCTACAGCAGGGAATTACTCACACATGGATGGGGGAAACATGGATGGTCGATGGAGAAGCGTCGGTGATGATGATGGCGATGATCTCCTCCAATTCCCCGTCCCGGCGGAGTGCCAGAACGGAGTTTCTGGTCCCCGAAATAGGTTTCGCGATGGCGGCGGCGTACGGTGATGTTTCTGGATGAAGTGGACGACCCCCTCGCGTTTTAGGTCAGAGAGGGTTAAGTAGTCGAAAGGGGGACTCGGGGAGGTGCCGAGTCGCCCTCCTCAGTGGCTGGCGCGGTGGGCCCCTTGGCCGCGCCGCCCTGTGGTTTGGGCCACTCGTGGCCCATCTCTGCCTCCCCTTCTGGCTCCGTGAGTCTTCTGGTAAAATAGGAGGTTTGCGATCTTTTCTGGTGTTTTTCCCGAAAGTTGACTTTCTGCACAAAAACAAGACACCAGGGCAATTCTGCTGAAAACAGCGTTAGTCCGCATTAGTTGTATTCAAAACACACAAGTTAGAGGTAAAACAATAGCAAAAGTGTTCGGGAAAGTAGATACGTTTTGGACGTATCAGCGCGATGCTAACACGTCCCTAGGAGCGTCAAGCTCCACCCGCACCATGGTGGGTCGAAGAAGAGGGGGCCTGGAAGCGATCACCATCTGGCGGAGCATCTTCATCACTCCAGAAACCTTGCTTGGACACCCATTCATTCTTCGGGGTGATTACTTCTTCAGAACCATCGAAGACTGAAATCTGCATATGCCTCATCATTGCTTTCTTTCGCTGTGCTGCCTTCTTGTGATACACATGAGCTTCATACAAACGGTCTTCCAAGTCAAGTTTGAGGCAAAAGGCCCTCTTGGCTTTAATCTGCAGCTTCTTGAACCACGAAGGTTCCTCAAGGGGTGGTGCACTCCCACTAGCTCTCTCAGCTTTAGCAGCAGCCTCCAGATCAATGGTCTTCTTCTTGGGAGGAAGATGAGCCTTGACACGGAGTTCCTTCACCAGATGTGACACAACGGGCTGCCATCCTTCATGATATCTTCTCCATTCTTCTTAAGAGCCCACTTGCGGCGAATGAGCTTCATTATGAATGGGCCATAGATGGGTGCCCTTCTATCAATGATTGTAGACCACATGTCATTCCACATCCAATCCATCACATCAAGCTTCTTGCCTTTGCCCTGATTTTCCTTGGAGAGCTTGAGAAGGTCAAACATGTAGTCATGAACCTCATCCCAGTTTCCCACACGGGGAGCAATAGTTTCCCTGTAGATGCGGTGGAGAATCTCAAATGGATGTACAAGATGAGCAGTTTTACCAGTGGTGCCATTTTCCATAGTAATTGGTCCTAGAACGTCCTTGGAACTAGATCTATCTTCGTCATGGCATCTCCAACCACTGGGAAAACTTTCACCCTTGTCTTCATAGCCTAGAACCTCTCCAAACTCCGCCAAGGTGGCAGAAAGAAGTGTGTCCTTGGTCATCCACCATAGAGTCCTGGCATCATCATGGTCAAAGTAGACGGTGGCAAAGAACTGTATGATATAGTACTCTATGTAGGAGTGGTTCTCCTTCATGATGTCAATCAGTCCAAACTCTTCACACATTGCAAGTGTCTCATCAAAATAGCCCTTTTGCTTCGAGTTTCTCATGTAGGAAGATCAATGGTGTGTTGGACAACCACAGAGTACTTCTTGTGGAGATAAATTTCCTTGTAGATGGCTTCTTGATCATTGGTGTAAAAGTGCGGATTCCGCACAAGAGGTGACCTCTCCTCATCATAGGGATTTTCTTCTCTGAGCTTCTAATAGTCATCATTCTTCCACAAATGCAATGCTTTGTGGGCTCTCATGGGAGGAGCAGTGGTGGAACGAGCAGCAGCTGGAGTTTTTCCTCTTGCTCGAGATCTGGCTGTGGTGGGAGCAGGCAAAACTTCCTCTTCTTCTTCTTCTTCTTCTTCCTCAAGATCATCAACCAAGAGACGCTGCTTCTACCACCACGGCGGCTACCTGTGAAACAACATAAAGGTAGGGTAGGGAACAGATGAGTGCACTAGTTCACGATTAGAGAAACAAAAACTGGCCAATAGATGTAAAGAGAGGTTGAATCAAGCAATTTTGAAAACGCGGTAGTACCGGGCTGCGTCCGGTAGTACCGGCTGAGCCGATTCAAAGATACTGCCACACAAATTGATAGATTCAACCACACATTACAAACAAAGACTAGCTAACGAGGCCTAGGAGATCATCCATCCAATTTTAACCGTTGCCAATGGAGCTACCAATGTTTCCTCGCCATACATCTAGGTTCAAGATTTAGAAACTAAGAGTGCAAGGAACGGGGAAATACCGGAGGCCATGGAGAGATCGACGAGGGGATCGCTCCCACAGAGCAGATCTGATCGGAGATGGCGGAAACCGGCGGCCTAGGGCGGCGGCCGGAGCAGGGAGCAGAGGAGGCGACAGGGTGGAGTTCGTGCAGGTGGGGAAGAAAGGGAATAACCCCCACCCTGCCCGCACAAAAAGATCTGGATACCCGTGATTCCCGGTAGTACCGGGCGGAGCATCCGGTACTACCGGGGCCTGAATCTTTGCGAGCAGTAAAACTGCTTAGATTCAGAGCCCGGTACTACCGGGTACCACCCGCGGTACTACCGGGGCCTCCTAAAAATCCCAGTTTTCTCTTTTTTGTGGAAGGATTTGAACTTGTGCAAGATGGAAGTTGTTTTGTGAGATAAGATAGGCATAGGATTAGATCAACACGCTGGAGATGATACTTTATACTCAATTTGCAAGAAGCAAACACACATAAAACCAAATTGAGCATGTTTTCCATAGGAGCACTAGAAAAAACAATAAAATCCAATAAAACCAACTCTTCACAAGGAAGAGGGCGGTGGCCGAGGCCACCATGTATGAGTATGTGGTGTGACACCGCGAAGATATATCCTGGTCCACGGCCACTACTCGTCATTTAAGCTCACAATTCATAAAATGAAAATAGAGACAAAATGAGTTCTTACTATCGGCATAATGGGGGGAGGGATAGTCCAATGGATTAGGACCGCACTCCCCCTATGTCCATGCCCACACCTAAACCAAATAGATAGTCAAAATATAGGTGTGTATGCAAGATGGTCAAGTCAAGCTACTCGAATCCACGATATTTAGCTCATGCCACAAAAAAGTGAATCTTGCTTCATCAAGAGGCTTCGTGAAAATATCCGCAAGTTGGTCTTTGGTTGGATTATAGCCAAGCTCAATATCACCACGGGCAATATGATCCCGAATAAAATGATGACGGATCTCAATATGCTTCGTTCTTGAGTGTTGCACCGGATTGTGGCCAATCTTGATAGCACTTTCATTGTCACACAAAAGAGGCACTTTGTCACAATTGACATTGTATTCCTTTAAAGTTTGCCTCATCCATAACAATTGAGTGCATGCACTAGCGGCCGCCACATACTCGGCTTCGGCGGAGGATAGAGATATGCAATATTGCTTCTTAGAAGACCAACTCACCAAGGACCTACCAAGAAATTGGCATGCCCCGGAAGTTGATTTCCTATCATCCTTGCAACCGGCCCAATCCGAGTCCGTGTACCCGGCAAGAGAGAAATTAGTGCCCTTTGGGTACCACAAACCAAACCTTGAGGTATAAACAAAATATTGAAGGATTCTATTGACCACCACCATGTGGCTTTCTTTAGGAGCGGGTTGATACCTTGCACACACCCCTACACTCAACACAATATCGGGTCTAGATGCACAAAGATAAAGCAAAGAACCAATCATAGAGCGATAAAGTTTTTGACAAACATCGATACCATCGTGGTTAAGTTCAAGATGGCATTTGGTATCCATGGGAAACCGCTTCTCCTTAGCATTGTGCATATTGAACCTCTTGAGCATGTCTTGGGTATATTTGGTTTGAGAGATGAAAGTCTCTTCATTCAATTGCTTGATCTCAAAACCGAGAAAGAACTTCAATTCGCCCATCATAGACATCTCGAACCTATCGGTCATAAGGTTTGAAAATTCATCATTGAAAGCTTTGGTAGATGAGCTAAATATAATATCATCAACATAAAGTTGGCATATGAAAAGCTCCCCTTTAACCCTGTTGGTAAAGACGGTGGGATCGATTTGCCCCAATTCAAATCCACGGTCTAGCAATAGCTCTCTTAGGTGCTCATACCAAGCACGAGGTGCTTGTTTGAGACCATAGAGCGCCTTATCAAGCTTGTAGACATGGTTAGGGAATTTAGGGTCCTCGAAACCCGGTGGTTGCTTAACATATACCAACTCCTTTAAAGGACCATTAAGAAAATCACTTTTCACATCCATTTGTTGCAATTTAAAGTTATGATGTGATGCATATGCAAGAAGGATACGGATGGACTCAAGGCGAGCGACGGGTGCATAAGTCTCTCCAAAATCAATGCCTTCAACTGGAGAGTATCCTTGTGCAACCAATCTTGCCTTGTTCCTCACGACCATTCCATGCTCATCTTGCTTGTTCTTGAATATCCACTTTGTGCCTATAACATTGCGGCAATCTTTTGACTTCTCAACTAGATTCCACACTTTGTTGCGCTTGAAGTTATTGAGTTCATCATGCATAGCTTCTAACCAATCCGGATCTTCAAGAGCTTCAAACACTTTCTTTGGTTCCACCATGGAAATATGAGCTTGATGTTCACTAAATCTTGCCAATTGCCTTCTTGTGGTAACCCCTCTCTTGTGGTCACCAAGGATGTTTTCTAGACGGTGACTCTTTAATTCAAAGTCTTTTGCAACTCTTGCTTTACGATGGGCTTCGATATCTCTATTGCATCTTGGAGGTATCTCTTGATCATCTTGATCATTTGAGTCCCCGTCTTGACCGGAATGTTGACCTTGATCATCTTGAAGCACATCTTCAACAAAGGAAGGTGAGGGTTGATCTTGGTCATGACCTTGGCTAGCATCAACAATAGGAGAATTTGGTTCTTGCATAGCAACTTGGTCAACATGAGGAGGGTCTTGAACTTGTTCTTGGGTTGGTGCATCATTTGCTTCCATGATAGGCGCCGTTTCAACTTGTGATGAAGAGGTCTCCACTTGAATGGAGCTTGGACTTGCTTGAGGAGACTCGTAATGAATCTCAACGGGACGATGGAAACCAATGCCATTCTTCTTATAGCATCTTGAGGCTCTTCATTATCTACATCACAAACATGAAATTGCGCCACTTGGGAGCCATCATTCTCATCGAACCTCACATCACAAGATTCTATGACTTTCCCAACGGTTTTGTCATAGACTCTATAGGTGTGAGATTCGGCACCGTACCCAACAAAAACACCCTATAAAGCTTTAGATTTAAATTAGACAAACAAACACCTTTGATCTTATAGAAACACTTACAACCAAATACTCGGTAGTAGGAGACATTGGGCTTGTGATGGCCCTTCACGTAGTTACCCCACAACGGCGCCAGAAAACACTTTACTGACCCTTCGCGTGGTTACCTGCGTGAAAAGTAAATGGGTTAGGTTGAGACTCCAAGTGCAGAGTGTATGTAGTAGTGGAAGACAGTTTTCCCCACGAGGGTGACTCGAGGGTTTAATATCGAACTCTCGGGGAACCAGTATTTCAGGTGTTATCTCCTTATCCTTCTCTTGAGAACCTGCAACAAAATAAATTGTTTTGTGCCCTCAACCTCACCAAGTGGTTGTCAAGCACAAGGTGTGAGAATGATAATAAAATAAATACGCAAACAGTAGTAAATATGCAATGATGGTAAAATAAATATGCAATGATGGTGGAAACAATGGTAAATGATATTTTTGGTTTTTTCTAATGTATGCAAGATGTGAAAGTGTTTTTGTATTTTCGGAATTAAAAATGGCAGCAAACAAAAGTGGTGATAAAAGTGTTGGAAAGGTGTTTCTTATGATTAAAAATGGACCGGGGTTCATGGTTTCACAAATGCACACTCTCTTGATAACGTGGTAGACAATGGAACACTAAAATTAACATGTAAGATGGCAAGACATGGTTTGACAAGTTATTAATAATATGGGCATCACGTCCTAACATAGAGATCTCAAGTATAAGTTGTTCTCTCTCTTATGCTCCACCAAGATGCGAACTAAATCATAACACCTTAGTAATTAAGATAAATCAGAGCATGGCAATAAGTTCAATTACATGAAGTTAAATATAGAACATGCTAGATCTAGTCATGGAGGTAGTGGCCAAGGTCACATCCACTCTCCGGTAGCATGGTATTTTTGTTTATCCCTAGTGAGGCAACAAAGTAAAGTAGAAAACCCAAGTGGATCGCAGAACTATCTGTCACGTTCACTGCACTAGCCACCCCCGTTACTCCAACTAATGCACACGTTCCCCTCACATGCTCTCATAAACATGCTTGATCATGACAAGTAAATAAGAACGGGGTACATAATATGCATCTACTTTTATAACTGAAACAAAACCATTGCAATCTCAAACATGTATTAACTCATAATAAAGATCCACCACAAAGGAATTACATAGATGACCGTAATCATGTTCAGCAGCTCATACGTACTAATTAGTGAAGCTCATAGAGAGGAGAGATACATAAGTTACTTCCACAAACCCATAGTCCAGGGTGGACTACTCCCTCTTCATCATGGTGTCGGTGGAGATGTTGTTGGAGGAGAAGGAGACCACGCCGGCAGTGCCCCGCCGGAGTTTTGCCCCTCCAATCTTCAACTCCAGGTCTCTGTTTCGTGTTTCTGTGTTTCGGCGCCGCTCCCTTTCGCGAAAGCCCTGGGGGTCTATATATAGTCGTTTTTAGGTCAAGACGAAGCTTCGGGAAGAAGGATCGACGACAGCGGAGGCCCGAGGGCCATTTTGGTGGGTCCACGCGGTCAGGGAATCTGGCCGCGTGGGCCCACCTCTTTCGGCCTTCTGGTCTCCGTTTCTTCGTTTCCTTTGCGCCTACATTTCGTTCCTTCCAAAAAAGTGATCCCCGTAAAATCTCAGGTCATTATGACGTGATTTGGTCGCCTGAAACGTAAAAAATATAGAAAAAGAGGTTTTCTGACAGTGCAGGGTTAATTCCAGAAAAATGGGGAAATTGTTAATTATCCCCAAAACTCAATATAAATCATGAATATAACCCTTATATGATGCAAATAACATGGAATAACATGTACTAAAATGTAAAGTTCATGTATGCATTTTACATGCATCAGCTTGTTGCCGGTGAGCGTCTCATAAGGTGTAAACTTCTTCCCAACGCGAAAGAATAGCCGGTTTGATGAATGACACGCCGTGGAGATAGCTTTGGCCCATAGAAAGAGTGGAGACTTAAACTCCGCCAACATAGACCTTGCCATATCCATGAGAGTCCGGTTCTTTCTTTCGGCTACACCATTTGTTGAGGGTATATGCAGCGAATATTGATGACGAATCCCCTCTTCACTAAGAAATTCATTTAAGGTGTAGTTCTTGAACTCGGAGCCATTATCACTCCTAATGACCAATATAGGGACATTGTGTTGGCGTTGAACTTCATTGGAAAAGTCGATGACGGTTTGTTGGTCTCATCCTTTGTCTTGAAGAAATAAACCCAAGTAAATCTTGAATAGTCATCAACAATCACCAAACAATATTTCTTCCCACCAAGACTTGGTTGAGGCACGGCACCAAAGAGATCAACATGAAGAAGTTCCAATATCCTCTTTGATGAAATGATGGTCTTGCTTGGATGGGAGAATCATGCATCTTTCCTTCAACACAAGCCCTACAAAGACGATCTGTAGAAAAAGAAACATTGTCTTTTAGTCCAAGAATGTGGCCACCCTTGTGAAGACTTTGCAAAGTTCTCATGTTGACATGGGACAAGCAGCGATGCCACAACCATCCCACGTCGGCCTTTCGGAATAGGCATATTGCTTGAGTGTTGGTAGACCCCGAAAAGTCCACCACAAACAGCTCATTTTCAACATACCCAACGAACATGACCTTTAGAGTCTTGCTCCTCAAGAGTACCACCATATCAATAGTAAAATGGACATCAAAATTCATCTTATTAAGAGCACGAACGGACATAAGATTGTAACCGAGGGACTCGACAAGCATGACATTTACAAGGGTGATATCCTTTGCAACTACCACCTTGCTGACGAGGGGTAGACTCATCAAGACCCATGGTTAAGGTCCCTAGGTTATGAATATGGGGGAGAGAACGTGGTAGAGCTGGAAGTATCGTCGCTGACAAGCAGGGCAAAGATTTTACCCAGGTTCAGGGCCCTCGTGTGGAGGTAACACCCCTACGTCCTGCCTATCTGTTATTGCTTTGCGAATATGATGGTTACAAGAGTCCCGGCGAGATGTCGATCTCGCTAGGGTTTTGGTGGCTCTAAAAGTACGTCGTCTGTTCGATGGCCCTCCCAGTCCTTAAATAATAGGTTGGGTCTCGGTGTTCGTAACCGACTCGATTTACAAGTAACGAAACTCTAAACCGACTATTGCTTCGCCAAACTTGGAGGATACTTCATCTTCGTGGGCCTCCCTTCATGGGCTTCATGTAGGCTCTGATAGTTGGGCCTAGTCGATACGTGCACCAGGTACCCTCATGGTAGGGTACCCTATAGGCATACCCATGTCACTAGCCCCCGAGTACTTGTCTGATTCGAAGAGTCGGGCATGGACTCATACATCATGCACGTTATATATTTTTTACATATGTATTTAGAATTCTTATGAAATAGCACATGTTGGCTATGTCGAGTGTTTCATCGACTATGAGTTTTTGCTTATGATAGTCAACGGATATTAGCTTAGCAGGCCCGGCACACACGATGGATCGGGGCAGTTAACTACCATTTGTGGCAAAACCATACTAGCTTTCAATCAAACTCGAGTCCCCGGACTCGAATCTGGAACAAACTGGACAGACTTGAAACAGCCGTTGAGGTCTTACGGAATCGAACTGCAGTATAATTTTGAATCAACCCAACGCGTCCGTCGGGATAATTCATCATGTCTGCTGACACGGAAAATTTAAGGATAACGCTGCTGGAGCGGTCCTTAGCCTAGCTCGACTGATCGGTGGGTCTTACCTTTGCACTATGCATGCAGCATCCAAGGATCGTCGGATCAACTCGGGAATATTTTGAGTGTGATTTTGCTTATGAACTTAGTCGAATGTTTCATCGACTGACACTTTTGCCATTATTCTATCGGGTGCGCGACAGCGCTCCCGATGGGAGTAGCCCCCGAGATTGTGCTTTATTGCTTGCAATGGAGGATAATCTCAAAATCTTTTACCCTGCACATTTAGTCAAAGAATTTTTTTGATACGCTCCCGATGGGAGTATGATACTGCAGTCGAAAGAATTTCGACTGGCATCTATGATCTTTGCTAAAGAACCAACCGAGACTTATGCGAGAGACCACCCGAAGATATCATCGAGTGATTTTTATGCCAGTTCTGAAGGATGAAACAACGTCAGCAATGACGCATTTTGTTTTGCGACTGCCATCTCTGACAAGCGTGGCGTGCTTGGTAATGTTTGATAAGACGTGACCCTGCTTTGTGGGCCCGTTTTTGCAGAGCTGACCAGGGATGACGCCGCGTGGACTTGATTTGACCGTTATGGCGCGGTTTTCACGGGGCGTGATGATGGCTTCCTAGTTTCCCATGCGTAGTGGGCGGAGTGGCCGGCGACGGTTGCCCTCCGCGGCTGCCACGTGTATGGCTAGATTTCGCGCGGAGCGTATGCCTTTGTTTTGACGTTGCGATCGTTTTGCGATCTGTGGTAAATAGGGGATACAACGCTGGCAGAATTTTTTACTTGCCATTTGCCTCTTTGCGCCGCCCCTCGTCTCATCTTCTTCGCCAACGTGTTTGGCCCCAGGACGTCCACCATGGCGGGTTTCGCTCGCGCCAACACGGTACGCGGATCCGAGTCCACCATCAAGCTTCTTATGGGACATGGGATAGATTGCGACTACGAGGCAGCACTGTCTGCGTTCCCTCGGAAGCCAGATGGGAAGCCCATTTCTCTGAAGGGGGTGAGCGGAGCCGCCGCGCGACTGGCCGAGGTTTTTATGTCCACCATGGAGCGCCGGGCACTCGAGACTGCCAATCGTCTGCTTAGGAAATCGAATACTTAGGTTTAGGGTAGCTGTACCCTTTTGTTTTATGCCTTGTAATGATACCTTCTGAACTGCGCGAGTCTGCGCTTTGTTTGTGCTACCTTGTTTATGCAAACAGTCTTTTGCTAATGTCTTTCACTCGAAGAGTTGTATGCTTATGACATGAGTTTTAGCTTCTGACACAAACTTTGTGTTTGTGATTATGCTCTTTGAACAGTCACGAGAACCTGCTACTGCGACTAGTTCCTCGCAGGCTCCAATCACCACCCGATCCCAGGGTCAAGTGGTAAATGATGCCAAGGTGATGGAGTTATGAAGGCCAAATTTGTGAGAATGGAGCAAGATCTGAAGGACGCCCAGGCTGAGCTGAATCGATTGAGGGCGAGACCCGCGTTGGCCACCCAACGCGAGGAATATGTGCTCGGGGAGATGGATCTTGTGAACAGGCAACTCGAGTGTAAGTTCGAGTCTTGCTCTGTTTACAAGCTTTTTGCGTAGCTATTGTCCTTTTGATCTGACTGGTGCGCCCGTTTTGTAGGCTTTGTCGACAACTTCCAGGCTGAAAAGATTCGCGTGGAAGGGCGTCTGGATAGCGTGGTTGACGACCCTACGACTGGGCGTCAACACTTTTGGCTTGATAGGTACCATGCCCGCATACTCGCCACCCTGAAGGATCGCGTCTGGCGAAGTGCTGAACTGCTGGAGTTATGCCGGGCAGCGTTTATTCGCCTGAACGAGACTCTTTTTCCTGCGGGGCCACAACCACAAGGGATTCGTGCTTTGTTGAACATCTTCCGTCAAACAAATCCCATTCGAGAGTTGCTGTCTCAGAGACTTGTGATTGGAGCCAACGCTGCAATGGCGTATATGCGTAGTCGAAAACCAAGGTTGGTGTTGCGGACACCTGCAGCCGGAGAGGTTCTCGAACAAAAGACCTGGATGACACGATCCAGCTGCGGAGACACTAATCGAGTGCACTCGCGAACAGCTTTGCGGTCCCGAGCTGCCCGTAAAGGACGAGCCTGAGGATTAGAATAGTTTGCGAGTGCAATTTTTGTATAGGGGGCAGCCCCCGAGTGTAATTTTTGACTCTTTGTATATTGTATAGTTTGTATACTTTGATTTTTTGTCGAGCCCCCGAGTCAGTCGAGCGGGGTTTGTGAAATATGTGTTGGTTGTGAACCAATGACTGTGCAGCCCCCGAGTATTCGAGTGCGGCTGCAGAGTTTTTGTGTTCTTTGTTTGGATCCTTGTTACGCAGCCCCCGAGCATTCGGGTGCGGCTAAGGCATTGTGTTTCTGCAAGAGCGAGAGCTCATTTGATCGATAACACAGCCCCCGAGGGTTTCGGGTGCGGTTAAGGTATGAATTATGCGGGTAGTAGCACAAAGAAGTCGAAGGAACATTGATTTTATTCCTCTTTTGAATGTTAGGCTGCAGGCCGCCTCATTAAAAACCTTCCAGTCCCCTTAGGTACCCTGGTAAGGAAAAGAGCGCGTCTGAAACCTGCAGCCATCCGACATATAGCCTATTACATTGTATGACTGTGAGCACTTTATGCGTAGAAACGGCGCAGATGCGCAACGTTCCAAGGATTATGAGAGAGTTCGCCTGTCTTCGCGTGCTTCAGTCGATATGCGCCTCCACCAAGGACCTCCGTGATGATGAAGGGACCTTCCCATGGGGAAGCGAGCTTGTGCACCTTCTTTTGCTTCAGTCGAAGAACCAGGTCCCACAACAAAGGACCTGGTTCGCAGTCGACGGCTATGGTAGTTGCGGAGATCCTGCTGGTAAACAGCTGTGCGGGCCAAGGCCGTGTCTCGCGCCTCATCGAGCAAGTCGACTGCGTCTTCGAGTGCTTCTTCCGCGTCTTCTTCATTGTATGCTTCAACTCGTGGCGCATTGAACCTTACATCTGATGGCAGATTGCCTCTGCACCATAGACCATGAAGAATGGGGTGAACTGCGTAGAAGTGTTGGGAGTTGTGCGTAGGCTCCATAGCACAGATGGTAGTTCTTCGACCCAAGCACCCGCAGCTCTTTTGAGTGGCACCAGGAGGCGCTTCTTGATCCCACTCGTCACAAGTCCGTTGGCCTTTTCGACTTGGCCATTGGATTGTGGATGTGCCACGGATGCGTAGTTGAGCGTAATGTCCTGCTCTTTGCAGAAGGTTTTGAACTCCTCAGCCGTGAAGTTTGTGCCGTTATCAGTGATGATACTGTTTGGGACACCGAAGCGGTAGATGATGCTCTTTATGAAGTTGACTGCCGTAGTAGCAGTCGAATTTGTGATGGGGACCGCCTCGATCCACTTTGTGAACTTGTCGACTGCCACCAGTAGGTGAGTATGCCCGCCATGCGATGATTTTTTGAGTGGCCCAACCATATCGAGCCCCCATTGGGCGAAAGGCCAGGCCAGCGGTATAGTCTTCAACGCCGATGCGGGTGCGTGCGGCCTTGTTGCGAATTTCTGGCAGCCGACGCACCTTTTGACTATGTCCTCCGCGTCTTTGAGTGCTGTAGGCCAGTAAAACCCTGCGCGAAAGGCTTTGGCTACGAGTGATCGACTGCTGGCGTGATGCCCACAGGTACCTGCATGAATGTCTCGAAGTATGGCTTGGCCATCTTCGAATGCGATGCATCTTTGGAACATACCTGATATGCTGCGCTTGTATAACTCGCCGTTGATAACGGTGTATGCTTTTGATCTTCGAGTCACGCGTCGGGACTCGGTTATGTCATCTGGTAGCTCGCCACGGAGTATGTAAGCCAGAAAAGGTTGAGTCCAAGTTGGCTCAATGAGATACCTCGACTGGGGGGTCCTCTGTGCTAGGCACTTTGCTTTTGGTGGCGTAGTCGACGGAGGAGGCTCTCGTTTCTCCTTGATAGATCTGTGTTCGATGCGCTCGAGGAAGACACCAGGTGGAATTTGTGCGCCAGTTGAGCCAAGATTGGCTAGCATGTCTGCTTCTTCGTTACTTTCCCTTCCTATGTGCCTCAACTCACAGCCCTCGAAGCTGCCCTCCAGTGTGTTGTACAGGTCGCGATAAGCGATCATGTTGTCCGCGATTGCGTCGCAGGCCTTCATTGTTTGCTGCACCACGAGATTGGAGTCGCCGTAGATCATCAATCGAGTGCACCCAAGTGCTTTTGCCATCCGCATGCCATGGATCAGGCCTCGTATTCAGCCTCGTTATTGGAGGGTAGTTTGAATCCCATCTGCAAAACATAACGTAGCTTGTCCCCTTTTGGTGATATGAGGATGACGCCTGCGCCTGCGCCTTCGTGTTTCTTGGACCCATCGAAGTACATGGTCCAGGAATTGGACACGTCTGGTGCTCCAGGTAATTGGGCCTCTATCCACTCGGTTGTGAAGTCGGGTAGGACTTGTGCTTTGATAGCCTTCGGGTGCTCGTACTTGATGTCTCTTGGAGCCAGCTCGATGAGCCATTTTGCGACTCGACCCGTTGCATTGGGGTTTGTGAGGATATCACCGATTGCTGAGTTACTTACCACGGTGATCGGGTGCTCGGTGAAGTAGTGTGTCAACTTCCTTGAGGACATGAATACAGCGTATGCCAGCTTTTGATAGTGCGGGTACCGCTGTTTTGATATGGAGAGAACCTCGCTCAGGTAGTAGACTGGACGTTGTATGCTTTGGATGTGCCCCTCCTCCATGCGTTCGACTACCAGTACGGTGCTCACCACCCTGTTTGTAGCCGAGACATACAGGTAGAGTGGTTCCCGTTCCTTAGGTGCGACGAGGATCGGAGGGCTTGTGAGGATCCGCTTGAGATCTGTGAAGGCTGCTTCAGCTTCTGGCGTCCACTCGAACTTGTCCGCCTTCTTCATCAGTCGATAGAATGGTAAGCCTTTTCACCCAGTTTGCTGATGAATCGACTGAGCGCTGCTACTCGTCCTGCTAGTTTCTGCACATCATGAAGCTTTGAAGGCCTTTGCATTGTGAGGATGGCCTGTATTTTCTCCGGGTCTGCTTCGATTCCACGGGCAGAGACTAGGTACCCTAGGAGCTGCCCGGCTGGAACGCCGAACGTGCACTTCTTAGGATTGAGCTTGATATGGAAGCGTTTGAGGTTTGCGAACGTCTCCCTCAAATCGTCGAGTAGTGTGTGTTCTTCCCTTGTGGTAATGACAATGTCATCCACGTAGACCTGGACGTTGCGTCCGATTTGCTTTTTGAGGCAGTCCTGCATCATGCGCTGGTATGTTGCACCCGCGTTTTTGAGCCCAAAGGGCATAGTTGTGTAGCAGTAGACCCCGAGTGGGGTTATGAACGCCGTTTTTTCTTCGTCTTCTTGCTTCATCCTTATCTGGTGATAACCTGAGTAAGCATCCAGAAAGGAGAGTCGTGCGCATCCGGCGGTGGAGTCGACGATCTGGTCGATTCGGGGTAGCGGGAAGTGATCCTTTGGACAGCACTTGTTCAGCGCTGTGAAGTCCACGCACATCCGAAGGATGTCTGTATGCTTCTTCTCTACGAGTACGGGGTTGGCCACCCATTGTGATTTCTTGATTTCCCTAATGAATCCTGCTGCGAGTAACCGGTCGACTTCAGATTCGACTGCGGTTCGCTTTGGGCCGGAGATTCGACGCATCGTTTGCTTGACTGGCTTTGCATCTGGAAACAATTGGAGAGAGTGCTCGGCGAATTCCCTGGGAATACCTGGCATGTCGGCTGGACACCACGCAAATATTTCCCAGTTCTCACGGAGGAATTCGACGAGCGCGCCTTCCTATGCGATAGGCAGGCTCGAAGATATGTTGACTGTCTTGGACGGATCGGTCGGGTGCACCTGATGCGACCTTGTGTCATTTGTAGCATTGAAGGATCTGTCGACTGCCAACTTCTTATGCTCCGGAAGGAGTGTGCGGTCGTTGGAAATCGCCAGTCGGCGAGTGATTCTTCCACCCCGAACATCTCGGAGATTTTGCTGAACTCGCGGTCGCAAGCATCGGACCTTTGAAAGTTTCCACGGACAGTATGACTCCCTTTGGTCCTGGCATCTTCAGCGTGAGGTACGCGTAGTGTGGCACCGCCATGAATCGAGCAAACGTCGGGCGACCAAGAATAGCATGGTATTGTGATTTCCAGTCGACGACCTCGAACTCAATCGACTCTGTCCTGAAGTGGCTTTTGTCCCCGAACGTAACGTCGAGTTGTATGGTGCCTTCTGGGCTAATTGCTTTGCCAGGAACAATACCGTGGAAGGTATTTGAAGATTTTGGGAGGTTTTCGACTGACCTGTTCATTTTGCGGAGCGTGTCCGCGAAGATGATGTTTATGCCGCTGCCTCCATCCATGAAGACCTTGGTCATGGCGTAGCCTCCTATTTGCGCGTCGAGTACCAGAGCCGCGTGCCCTGGTCGAACTACAGCTGGGGGATGATCCTCTCGACTGAAGCTTATGATGGTTTCCGATCCCTTCAGAAATTGGCACGGCAGGAGGTGCCATGACAGCCATGTTCACTTGTCGAGTGATTAGCTTTTGCTGCCTGTTGGAGGGGCGACCCTTTTGTATCATGTACATCTGCCCGTGGGGCTGTGGATATTGATCATCTTCCGCCCGTAGTACGGGTTGTATGGCACCTGCGAGGTTTGCGCCTGGAGCAGGCTGTGGTGGTGGTTGCGGTGGCGGCTGTGGCGCCATGAGAGCGGGCACAGCGTTCGGCTGTGGTGCGGGTGCAGGCGTGGGCTGAGCAGGTGCTGGGCCGTACCTTTTGAGTCGTATCATGTAGTCAGTCGCCATTTGGTCGAATTCCCTGCTACTTCAATTTTAGTACTTTTTAAATTTAGGCTTGACACAAAAGGTAAATTCTCTAGATATGCAACTACGGTGAATTTACCTATATGACAAGCTAGCAACTAAGCAAGGTACACTAAGTAAATACGGTAAACAAGGATAGAAGTAACCGAAGTGAAAGCACGCAGAGACACGGATGTAATCCCGAGTTCCTCCTTTTTAGGGGAGTACGTCTCGTTGGAGAGGTGTGAGCTACCACGAAGGTCAAAACTCAACCGCCACAAAGGCGGCACCTTCTTCTCCGATGAACCACACCACAAAGGTTTGGTTCACCTTACACTATCGGAATCCTTCAAGGCGGAATCCGGAGCTCTTACAACAACGATCCGGGCACAACCCACAAGAGGATTGGGGCTCCCGAACAGCTACAAATCTGTCACAAAGACAACAAGTGAGTACAATAATGAGCTAGGTTTTCCCCAAGGAAATCCTAGCAAAGAGTCCCTCAAGTGAATGAGGGGGAAATGAAGAACGACTTGATGAAGATGTAGATCCGGACCTTCTCCTTCAATCCTCCAAAGATCAACGAGTTTGGGTGGAGGGATTGGGAGATCTAGTGATTCTTGAGCTTGCAATAATGGTGTCTTCAAGTTTTGGGCGAGCTCAATATCCAAAGGTAGGTGGAGGGGATTAAATACCCCCTACAGAAAAGTGGCCGTTGACAGCAGAAAAATCCCACGCCGGTAGTACCGACCTCGCCCGGTAGTACCGACGGGGGTTGACCGGAGGCAGAAAGACGACCAGTCAAACAGAGCTTCTCAGGCGCGCATCGGTAGTACCGGATGAGCAGGTCCGGTAGTGCTCCCTTCCCGTAGTACCGCGCCACTATCGGGGCTACTACCGGGTAAAAATCTTCGCGAGGCAGAAGCCATCCAGAGATGCGGTACTAGGCCCGGTACTGGCCGCGGTAGTTCCGCACGGCAGGTCACCCGTAGTACCGGGACGGACCCGGCAGTACCGGCTGATGCAATAAAGTCAGCACTTCTTCCTTTTTCTGAGACAAAACCTGTGCAACATTAAATGATATATTCCTGCACACTTTTAGCACACATATTAGACATCTAATTGTGTTGTCAACAAACATCAAAACACCTTGGGGAAGGATATGCCCTTTCAATGAGGGAATTGTCATCGCTTTAAATAATATCGTGAATGGAGTGCAATACGTTGAATTTGAAAAATGGTTGTCCAGAAGCAACAATTTCATTACAGAAACGACACACAAACATTGTCGTTGCCGAATCAAACCTATTAAGGCCCTACCGTGCCCCCCCCCCCCCCCCCCCCCCCCCCCACACACACACCCCCCCAAAGATCAAGTTCAAACAACGCCCTAAAAAATAACGTTGCAAAAACACCGTCATTTTCATTTTTCAAGTACGACCAAGCAAGGTCAGGTGTACGATTTTTTTTCTTGAAGCTCAAAATTGACTACTCGAGAAAGTACCCCCAAAATGAATTCACGTGTGATGCGGCCACCATTTGAAGGCCCAATGAAGACGACGCCAACATGCACCATCCTCGCTTGGACGTCCCACGAGTTTAACAATCATACTCGCAGAAGCAAACAGCCCACGTAAACCTCGTATGTAGTTTGACGAGAGAAGAAGATCACCACCTCGCCAAAATCCCTCATTTGGGGATGGTCCGGCAGCCCTGCACTTTTTTCACTCGTTAAAGTCGATAGAACAGTGACAAAAGTGCAGGGCTAAACCTGTTATTACCATGCAACACCGTAAAACATGACAATACTATGGCAACCTGAAATTTATGTCTGAATAGTTTGCAATTTGCTGTCTAAGAGCTCGATTGTCTTGTTTCTAAAGGTCCATCCATCATTGATAAATGAATCTAGTAGAGTATGCAAACTATCTCTGACAAATAAACAGTTCACTTGCCGCGGAACAGGCTATCCAAGTACTACAAAGGGAAGTCTCAGTCCTTTACATCGTTCACATCGCTCTCGGATGTCAAATGCTTACAAGATTTCACAAAGAAGTCCACCCCTCACAGTAATTAGCAGGAGTAACGCAAGCCGTTCGTCGATTCTGCATCATCTTCCTCGGCCTTGCAGCAAGACGATAACTAAGAAGAGGATTTCCTCAGATCGGCTGCTTCTTCCTGGGCCTTGCAGCAAGACGATAACGAAGAAGAGGAGTTCCTCAGATCCGCTGCTGTCAATAGCCAGGAGCAGGGGCCTCTTGCACAGAAGCGGTAAACCACCTGCCTACCAGAGCAAGAAAGAACTGTGCAGTACATATGCTGGCTAAAAACACAAGGGTTTACCATATGAGATGAGATTTACTTCATCCGTTCCAAATTAGATGACTTTACATTTGTCCACATGTGGTTGAATCTAGACATGTTATAAGTATAAATATATCTACATTTGGACAAATGGAAATCATCTAATTTATAACGATGGAGTACAAGAGATGCGGCACAGAGCTCAAATGCTCCCATGTTCCCTGTCTTCGTTAGTCAGAACTCAAAAGAGCTTTCTGCAATTGAAGTTTGCAGAAGCAAAGTTTTGCTTATTAGACAAGTATCTCATCTATGCCCAATCGTTATTACTGTGATGATGCTATGGACAAGTTGCAAAGGTTAAACACCACAAATAAATTGTACTATAATCAACAGCGGTTAATATGTAGTCCAGCACAACACAATTTCAGAGATTCAGTCAGTTAGCAATGATAGCGAACACAGCATATATACGAATGAACTCAAATAAAACCAGGTAGATACTGCGAGTACAATGTGTGACCCCTCCTGTGTAAAAGATCCATTACCATTGACATCATTGGCAAATTCACTGGTACCTGACCCAGCTACTGACATGATTGAAGATAACTCCACCATTGCCCTTTGGTGATGCACCAAATCTATACAAATTAAGACCCCCAAATTAAACAAGTTTTGCGACTGGGGCTATACAAATGGTAGGAATGTTGTACGACGAGAATAGCTATATTCTCTTACGTCGCCAATAAAATCAACTGATATAGTACATTGGGTTTGGAAGTTTGAAGGATCTTGTTGACACTGGCAGTCCTATCAAATCACTCCATTGATCCCCAGAGTTACCAAGTATCTTGAATCCTTCCACTTCCATCGCAGCTCGCCTCTCTGATTTGTACTGGACAGCGGTCGTGCCATGATCAGAGGGCTGCCTGCAACATGAACATACTTCCGATTTAAAAAACTGACTTCTAGTCATTCATATAGACACCTGTCTTGAGGTATTTCCAATATACATAATTTCTGTTAATTTGCATATGCCACATTAAAAGGTTGAAGTAACATAACTACAGAGGAGAATAAGAGTTGGCTGGAATAACCGAAGGATATTATTTCGAAACTAGGGACTTCTCAAACTGGTTTGATCCAAGTAATATGGCTCTTATGCAGAGAAGGATGCAATGAGTAGCTGACTCGTTTGATGCAAGAACTGTATCAAATACCTCAGTATGAGTTTTTCCCATGAATGGTAGCCAGCAAACAAGAGATTTTCTTCAGTAGCATTACGCTGTGATTCACTTCGACCAGTCAAGAGGATAATATGGAAACCAAGTCCCTGAAGTTCATGGTACAGTTTCAAGCTAGATGGCAATGCAGGTGCCTTCGCCACGTCAACCCATGCATCAAATGAGGTTTCGTTGAATTCCAGCAATCTGCAAAATCAGTGGAAGTGTGAAAACAATTAAGTACCAATCATTATCAATACAACGACAAAGTGGAATATCCTTAATATTATTACATCATCTGCCCTGTTGGGAAATTAGAACATTGAGAAATGATACATGTATCAAGCATGCTCTTTTGAGCTTACTGCAGGTTCTACAACTCAAACTAACCCAGATGCCAAAAAACTGGAGATTGCTTCACCGTGACTCCGAATCGCCGGTGATGGATCAATGTATTGAGAATTTTGAGCAGAAAGATGTGACTCCACTGATGTTTGGGTGGCTCTGAAGAAGAAGAGGAGAATAAATGTGGAGATCATTGATTCCAAAGGAAAGGGGGAATGTAGGGTTGCTATCCGCAGTATACAGTGGTGGGAGAAGTTGAAAGTCAAGCTGATTGCTGAAGAAAAAATCTCAATGTAACAGCTTCACTGCTGATATTTTTTTCCCTGAATTGTGGTACACATTAGTTTTTTCAGCCCTGTTGCTCTGTTTTGAACAATATTCTTTTAACCCGACTTTGACACATTGGTCCTTACAGTGAAGTGTAGCTGTGGCAATGATGTTGATGCCCTTTAGATTCAAATATTGCAAACAGAAATATGAGTATGCTGTCCTTTAATAAGTACAACTATGCCACTGCTAAGAGAATAGGCTACCAGTCAGGTGCTGTTTTGTCAGGATTAAGACAAACTTACTGATAAACTTATAAGCTTACTGAAAATCTTAAGGAAATAGGCTACTAGCCACGCAATTTCAGAGGATATATCTGAAACCTATTTCTTAAGCGAGTTTTGCACTATGAGTTACCATCTAAGTTACTTGCCAGACATTATCGCCAATTTATTTTCAAAGTGTATTATAGTACATTATATTGGCAGGATAGATTTTTAATATGAGACACAGTCAGCCTCAGGTATTTCTAATTCCTTATATCACGAGGAAATGCAGCATCGAATAAAGTCGGTCATATAAATGAACTTACAAAGCAAAATAGTTTTATCCTCCGGTGATGAATTTTATGTATGTACAATGTCCTTAACAAAAAGGTAATCCCATATCATGTTTCTCGGTGCGGGACTAAATCTGAATCCACCACAGAATATGCTCTATGTGGGCAATTGCCTGACCAACTATGTAGTACTATTATATACTAGTAAGGTCCACAAAATTTGCACCAATTAGTAGTGCATAGGCATGACCTCTGAAAGAACACATTTTTATGTGACAACTCGCAAACCCATGGACAATTTGTTGCTACTTGGCAATAGAACCTTTCAGTGAGTGATAAATTTACCATTATACTTCTTCGCCCACACAAATTCTCATGGAGTTCAATGTATTTCCAATCTCAAACGCGATAACGGGAAAAACCAGAGCTGGGTCGTGGTCAATTACCCCCATCCGCTGACGGCGTAGTAGGGCAAGTTGGAGAGTAGCGTCTCGTCGACGTCGAAGACCCACGCCGGCTTGGCACCCCCCTCGCCCGCCGCGAACGCCTGCGCGGCGAAGGCGAGGGATTCGGCGGCGGCGACGGCGGAGTCGGACGCGTAGCGCTCGCCCTCCATGTACCCGCGCACGGACGGCCCGCAGCGCGACGGCACGGCGCGCCAGGGCCCCGCGTTGCCCGTCTCCACCGACAGCATCCAGCTGTCGCAGAAGAGCGCGTCCGCGTCGGAGGACGCTGCGGCCGGGATGTCGTCCGTGACCGCGCGGAGGACCGACTCGGCGCCGGTGACGGCGACCGCCGCCGCCGCGAGAAGGACGACGGCGAGGAGGAGGCGCATTGCCGCCGGCTTCGTGATAGGGTCCCGCGGGGTTCGGGTCTCGCCGTCGGCGATTGGATGGCTTAGCTGGATTTGGCGATTGGCGGAGAGGGATTTGGCGATCGCTGGATTGGATTTGGCGATTTCCGCCGCCGAGGTAGGTTGGACCAACGGGCGAACGGAATCTTTCGATGATATAAAAGGTTCGCGTGTTGCCGTTGGGCACGGTGACACGACCCCGTGGGACCCGCTTGGTTCTCCGTGAGACTCTTGTGACGGACAGATGGGCCCCATGGGCTCCTGGGCAACCCTGTCAGTGACGCAAAGCAGAATCTACCTATAATTCCTTCGTGTTTTTTCTCCTTTTATTGGTAGATTTATTTTAATCTGTCCCGGTACTTTGCATCGGCCCGTTAATGATTGGGGAACTTTTTCTGAACGGAGGGAGTATAAAACTACTCCCTTCCATGTCTATTCTCAAAAAAAAAAAAAAAAACTACTCCATAACTGTGAAACATATCTTCCCTAAAAATTAAAAGACTAATGAAACATATTATTATTACCTACCTATATTAAGGTGATGCAACTTCTCGCTCCGCAGCCATCCGTCCGTTCTATTTACTGGTCCTCTGCTTGGTTAGCTGACCGTACTTGGATTCCCAACTTACCTGTGTGCATACGTGTCCTCTGCCTGACGCTTTGCCGCTGAAAGCGTACTTCTTCGTTCTTCGTGGCGCCGCCGCACAGACCCCTCCACGCCTCCTTCCTCTGCTCCTTCGCGCTCCACGCCGCCTCCCCTCCCGCGGCCCTCCTCCGCCGCCTCATCCCGGCGCTCGCCTCCTCGAGCCTCGCCGCCGCCGCTGTCCGCTTCCGCCTTGTCCCCGTCGACCCGCTCACCCTCAACTCCATCCTCCTCTCCCACTGCGCCCTCCGCTCGCTCCGCCCCGCGCTCAGCCTCCTCCGCTCCTCCAGACCGCCGATACCGTCAGCTACAACTTCGTTATCTCGGGCCTCTCCGAGCACGTCCACGGCGGGGTCCCGACCCTGCTCGCCGAGATGTGCAAGCGCGGGATCCCGTTCGACGCCGTCACGGTCAACGCGGCGCTCGTGGGGCTCTGCAGGGACGACCAAGTGGAGGGAGCGGCGGCTGCCTAATTAGCGATAATGCCTCGCCGGCCGGCGTATAGGCGTGGCGGCGCCCCTCGCTCTCCTGCGTCCTCTTTGCCCTCCTCTGCTGGGGGCCATCCTGTTGCGGCTAGCCGGCCTCCTCTGTCTCCTTCTCCCCTTCTTCCGTTCCCATCCGTCGTCGAGGTCTCGATACTGTATCTTCGTGGGCTGTGTCCACAGCTCCTTCCCGTCGTCGGCGTGGTCGTACCCGGGAATCCTTTGCATCCGATCTGGCTGATGGTCCTGTTTTGCGAGATTCGCCACGTGCTCTTCCGTCTGATCATTCAGCAAGCCTTCCGTTGCATTCATCTATCGATGTGTCTGCACAGGATGTTGCAGCCGAGGGCTACGGTTTTCCGTCTGATGGTTTAAGCCCAGCTGTGGTGCGACAGCATACTGCGGCCGCTTTGCCGCTTCAGGAGGATGCACGTACGGCGGAGATGTTGGAATTAATGGGCCTCTAGTTGATTTGGGCCCAAAAGAATTTCAGAAAATTGGAGAGAAGTCAAGGGGGTGGACAGCACGTTGGGAACATAGTCCCATACTGCTAAGGCAACAAGTTTTGCACCAGCTTATAAGCAAGACCTGCATGGTCTCCTTGAATGAGTTGACTAGAAAGAGCTATGCTAAGTGTACTCCACACGCGCGCACACGCGCGCTCGCTCGCATTTCGCATTTATTCGCGTTTAATTACGCGTGACTTGTGACTTGTGATCTTTGGGCTTGGCGAGCGCGACCGTGGGCTAATAAATTGCATCTCTTTTTATGTTTTTGTTAAGCGGTGTTTAATCTTATCCACCCACGACTGTCTCACGTACGACCCAAGAAAGAGCTGCACGTTTTCGTGCCGTTAGAAGTCGTTCGTGATGGAGATATGCCAGGGGCGGATCCTGGAATATAGGCAGTACGTGCTGCGTGGGGGTTATCGATCTGGTCCTATAAGAGGGAGACGTCCCTCTCGATAGAAACCACGAGAAACACAACCCTAACCAGTTCTCCTCTGAGCCGCCGCCGCCGATCTTCGTCGATCCTTTCCCTGCCGTGCAGCAGGGCGAGGAAAGCAGTGGTCTCCGGACTTTCCCCGGCGATTGGCGTCCTGCACGAGGGAGCCGGGCGATAAAGTTTCTGGGCAGTGCTTCGCACGGCTGCTTCTTCTTCTACTTCCTCGACTACATCTTGCTGCTTCGCTTCGTCAACTCTCCATCAACATCTTCGTCCAACTGCTGTAAGAATTCAATCACACTTTGATCTGCTAGCAAGAGGTTTTGAGTACATGTCGTTTCCATATGCCATGTTAGACTTCGTCTTTGTGATCGCATGTATAAATCTGTTAGATCTATCTCTGTCATCTAGTTTGTCATACAAATTCGGAATATTTTTAATAGTAGGCCATGCTATTTTTCCAACAGTCCAGAAACTTTATATCTGTGCAATGGCTGGACCAAGCGATGTGATGAAACCTGAGAGGTTTGGGGGTGAGAACTTCAAAAGATGGCAGACCCGTGTGAAGTTCTGGCTTATGAGCATGAACTTATGGTGGGTTATATCCCCCACGGTTGAAAGGCCTCTTACCGAGGCTCAGCAGCGTGACTATGAGGTGTCTTCCGACACTGCCATGGGCTGCCTACTCTCTCTCATGACCGATCAACTTTGTGACATCTATATGAACTATGCCAGTCCTGCCCTTGTGTGGGAGGCTCTCGACAGAAAGTATGGAGAGTCGGATGCTGGGCGTGAACTATACGTCAATGAGCTGTACCACGATTTTAAGATGGCCGATAATACTTCGGTTGTTGTACAAGCTCATGAGATCCAGCTGATGGTGGGGGAACTCGCCGGTTTTGGTGTTAATCTGCCTGACAAGTTTGTGGTGGGGGGCATTATTGCCAAGTTACCTCCATCATGGAGGAACTTTGCCACTACACTCAAACACAGGAGGGAGGTGATGACTGTTGAAAGTCTAATCGCTACTCTTGATGTTGAGGAAAAGGCTAGAGCCAAAGACGTTGAGAAAAACCCTTCCCAGCCGATTCCTAATGCCAATGTCGTGCACAATGGTGCTGGCGGTTCTGGGCAAAGAACTACAAGAACAAAGGAAAGGCAAAACAAACCACCAGCTTTAAGAAGAAGAAGAACAAAGAAAAGGGTGACTTCAACTGCTTTGTGTGTGGCGAGCCTGGGCACATAGCCAGGAAGTGTCGCATGCGCAAAGGCAGGAAGGAAGGTGGCCAGCAATCTGCAAATGTCACTGTTAGCGAGGCTGGAGGAGGATCTGGGTATGTTCCTAGTGTCCTTATTGCATGTCAATCCACTGATTGGTGGATAGATACTGGAGCTAACGTGCATGTGTGTGCTGACTACAACTTGTTTTCTTCTTATCAGGCTAGCAACAGTGGCTCCGTCGTGATGGGGAACGGGACACGAGCAGCTGTACGTGGGATCGGCAGAGTTGACCTGAGGCTTACTTCGGGGAAGACTCTATCGCTGAAGAACGTACAGCATGTCCCAGCAATAAATAGGAACCTACTGTCTGGTTCGCTGCTGTGCCGTGATGGCTACAAGCTGGTCTTTGAGTCGAATAAATTTATTATTTCGAAATTTGGTTTGTTCATTGGAAAAGGCTATAATAGCGGAGGCTTGTTCCGCCTTTCCATTTTAGATGATTGTAATGTCGTAAACAATTTATCTTGTTCTTCGTACTCTGGAATTCATGTTGGAGATGCTGCTGTTTGGCACTCTCGTTTATGTCATATTAATTTTGATCGCATTGTTCGGTTATGCAAGCTTGATTTAATTCCGAATTTTTCCATAGTCCGTGGATCTAAGTGTCAGGCTTGCGTGCAAGCTAAGCAGCCCCGAAAGCCTTTCAAGCCAATCGGGGAGAAAAGTCTGTCACCTTTAGATTTAATCCATTCAGATTTATGTGAAATGAATGGAGTATTGACTAAGGCAGGGAAAAGATATATGATGACATTGATAGATGATGCGACTAAGTGGTGTTATATTTATCTAGTAAAAACGAAAGATGAGGCTCTGAATTGCTTTAAGATTTATAAGGCTGAAGTAGAAAACCAACTAGAGAAGAAAATCAAACGGTTAAGGTCAGATAGAGGAGGTGAATATGTATCGCATGAGTTCGCCCAATTCTGTGCAGAACATGGAATCATCCATGAAGTGACCCCTCCCTACTCGCCACAATCTAATGGTGTGGCTGAACGGAAAAACCGAACACTTACGGACCTGGTGAATGCCATGTTGGATAGTTCCGGTTTATCCAAGTCGTGGTGGGGGGAAGCTGCATTGGCGGCATGTTATACTCTTAATAGAGTCCCTTCATCAAAAGGAGAAATAACTCCATATGAAGGATGGAAGGGACACAAGCCAACTCTGCGATTCTTGCGTGCATGGGGCTGTTTGGCCAAGGTAAACGTACCAGCATGCAAGAAGCGTAAATTGGGACCTAAAACTGTTGATTGTGTCTTTTTAGGCTATGCTCAGAATAGCAATGCCTACAGATTTTTGGTTATTAAATCCGAAGTTCCTGATGTGCACACTAATACTGTGACTGAATCTCGGGATGCTACTTTCTTTGAGACAATCTTTCCCATGAAGGAAAATAGAGCATCCACTAGTCAACCTACTTACCAAGTAGAACCTGAACCTGAACCTGAACACACACCTTTGGTAGTTCCTGAAATTTCCAATGATGAGAATGATGGTGAAGTAGTTCCGAGAAGGAGCAAAAGACAACGGACTGAAAAGTCCTTTGGAGATGACTTCACTGTGTATCTCGTGGATGACGTTCCCAGAACTCTTGCAGAAGCATATGCATCCTTGGATGCAGATGATTGGAAGGAGGCTGTCCTAAGTGAAATGGATTCCATTCTCACTAACGGAACATGGGAAATATGTCCACGACCAATGGGTTGTAAACCAATTGGTTGTAAATGGATATTTAAAAAGAAACTACGACCAGATGGCACCATTGAGAAGTATAAGGCTAGACTTGTGGCCAAGGGTTTTACCCAAAAGGAAGGGGAGGATTTCTTTGATACCTACGCACCTGTAGCTAGGATGACTACAATTCGAGTGCTTATTGCACTTGCTGCTACACATAAGTTTCTAGTCCATCAAATGGATGTAAAGACAGCCTTCCTAAATGGAGAGCTCGATGAGGAAATTTATATGCAGCAGCCTGATGGTTTTGTAGCAGTCGGGCAAGAGAACATGGTGTGCAGATTAAAGAAATCACTCTATGGTCTCAAGCAAGCACCGAAGCAGTGGCATGAAAAATTTGACAAAACACTCACTTCGGCAGGCTTTGTGGTGAACGAAGGAGACAAATGTGTGTACTATAAATATGGTGGGGGTAAGGGTGTAATCCTATGTTTGTACGTTGATGACATATTGATTTTTGGGACTGATATGAATGTTATAAATGATGTTAAATTTTTTTGTCTCAAAATTTTGATATGAAAGATTTGGGAGAGGCGGATGTTATTCTGAACATAAAATTACATAAGGATGAGAATGGGATTATTTTAAGTCAGTCCCATTATGTGGAGAAAATCCTAACTCGTTTTGGATTTGAGGATTCTAAATCATCTCCAACTCCTTATGACCCAAGTCTAAAGCTTCGAAAGAACAGAGGACAAGGGGTAGAACAACTAAGATACTCCCAAATTGTTGGTTCTCTCATGTACCTCGCTGGTGCAACCAGGCCTGACATTTCCTATGCTGTTAGCAAATTGAGTCGATTTAATTCGAATCCGGGAAATGATCATTGGACTGCACTAGAACGAGTAATGAGGTATTTGAGAGGAACCACAACGTATGGACTTCACTATACCGGGTACCCAGCAGTGCTTGAAGGGTATAGTGATGCTAACTGGATCTCGGATGCAGATGAGATCAAAGCAACGAGTGGTTACATATTCAGTTTTGGAGGTGCTGCAATCTCTTGGAGGTCTCGCAAGCAGACTATCTTAACGAGGTCTACTATGGAGGCAGAACTTGTAGCACTTGACTCAGCCACTGTTGAGGCAGAGTGGTTGCGTGAACTCTTGAATGATTTGCCTATGGTTGAAAAACCAATTCCGGCAATTCTTTTGAACTGTGATAACCAAACTGTGATCACTAAGGTTAAAAGTTCGAAGGATAATCTGAAATCATCAAGACATGTGAAACGGCGTATCAAATCCGTCAGGAACTTGAGACATAAAGGAGTGATCGCCGTTGATTATATAAACACTACCAAAAACCTGGCGGATCCCTTTACAAAAGGGCTATCACGTGCAGTGATAGATGGAGCATCAAGGGAGATGGGTTTGAGACCCACCTGAGTTGCACAACAGCAGAAACCCGGCCTTTGTGATCGGAGATCCCGTGAATTAGGAAAAGGGAAAAACAAGTTGTTGGTGCAATGAGAGAGAGTACATATATATTCTCCATTTCCCGCTTAGATGAGTACTCTTGGTACTGCATGGGAGGTTGACATTTGTCTTAATGTGTTCTAAGGCCGGAAAGGTACGGCAAGATACCATCCTGCAGGGTATTCTTGAAAGAACACACCTATGTGAGCTTGACTGTTTGGTCGCAGTACATGAGATTTGGGTGATCTCTAATGAGCTCATGAAAGGACTAGGGAGCACGACCGTAATGCTCCAAACCTTAGGCGTGGATCGAGGCAGCCTAGTATCAGCGATGCCTCCAGGTGAAACTCTTCTACACAAGACTGGCAATTCAAGGCTTTGTCCATTGCCTAGTTGTAAGACGAGTGGACCTTGGAGTGCTAGGTATAGTTCAACCCGAGACGGGTCTATACTGTAAAGCTGGTATATAAAAGCCAGTTGAGAACAAATTGCAGACCTTGACTTCTTGGTGGGGATTGTTGGAATTAATGGGCCTCTAGTTGATTTGGGCCCAAAAGAATTTCAGAAAATTGGAGAGAAGTCAAGGGGGTGGACAGCACGTTGGGAACATAGTCCCATACTGCTAAGGCAACAAGTTTTGCACCAGCTTATAAGCAAGACCTGCATGGTCTCCTTGAATGAGTTGACTAGAAAGAGCTATGCTAAGTGTACTCCACACGCGCGCACACGCGCGCGCTCGCTCGCATTTCGCATTTATTCGCGTTTAATTACGCGTGACTTGTGACTTTGGATCTTTGGGCTTGGCGAGCGCGACCGTGGGCTAATAAATTGCATCTCTTTTTATGTTTTTGTTAAGCGGTGTTTAATCTTATCCACCCACGACTGTCTCACGTACGACCCAAGAAAGAGCTGCACGTTTTCGTGCCGTTAGAAGTCGTTCGTGATGGAGATATGCCAGGGGGCGGATCCTGGAATATAGGCAGTACGTGCTGCGTGGGGGTTATCGATCTGGTCCTATAAGAGGGAGACGTCCTCTCGATAGAAACCACGAGAAACACAACCCTAACCAGTTCTCCTCTGAGCCGCCGCCGCCGATCTTCGTCGATCCTTTCCCTGCCGTGCAGCAGGGCGAGGAAAGCAGTGGTCTCCGGACTTTCCCCGGCGATTGGCGTCCTGCACGAGGGAGCCGGGCGATAAAGTTTCTGGGCAGTGCTTCGCACGGCTGCTTCTTCTTCTACTTCCTCGACTACATCTTGCTGCTTCGCTTCGTCAACTCTCCATCAACATCTTCGTCCAACTGCTGTAAGAATTCAATCACACTTTGATCTGCTAGCAAGAGGTTTTGAGTACATGTCGTTTCCATATGCCATGTTAGACTTCGTCTTTGTGATCGCATGTATAAATCTGTTAGATCTATCTCTGTCATCTAGTTTGTCATACAAATTCGGAATATTTTTAATAGTAGGCCATGCTATTTTTCCAACAGGAGATTCGCTCGGGCAAGCGGCCGGTTGTCGATGTTCTTCCTGGTCCTGCTGCTTATGGTACGTTCTTTTACTCTGTACCTTCTTTTTATCTTCTACGATTTGGTTTCAAATGTCTTTTCTTGCTTCTGCATATGTGTCTCGCCTGGTAGGTGTAGTCTGCTGTCCCAGATCAATTTTCGGTGTCCCTATAGGCGTTGGTGAACGATTGGATTCAACGCCAATGAAAATTAAAGATTAGTATTCTTCTGTTTCCTTTGTAGATCGGTATACTGCTATTTCCTCCTTACAGTGTGTCTGAACTGAACTAGGTTATCGCTAATTAGACATGTGTTGTGTGTTGCATCATTTTTTATGTTCTCATATCTCAGTACTAACAAATTAGCCTTCATCGTTTTACTTAGATATCATTGTTGACCAATCTTTGATTTTCTAACTAAATTATTAGCTTACTTTAGTACTTACTACAAGCAGCTTTAAATTTTCTGTTGAGTTTCGCTTACATATCATTGTTGCCCAGTCTTTAATTTTCTAACTAAATTATTGCCTTACTTTACTACTTATTACAAGCTTCTTTAAAAAAAATTGTGTGAAACTCTTTTGTAACCGGAATTTACGATTCTTTCAGTTTTGACTGTCGGTAATTGTTGGATGTTGCTGCGAATTACATTATATTAAATTCGTCATGCCTTCCGACAGTTACTCGCTGTTTACAAGGGTGTGGATTTTGTTGACCTATGCTGTTTACTGGTTGATCTTATGTGGATTTCTTATTGATTTTGTTTGACGACGTGTGTACTCATTCCTTTTGAAGTAATTTGCGTACATATCGTCATGGCCGGTGCACAGAAATTTTCTTCATAGTGTATATGTGCATCGTTGCCTGCATGTTTTGTGTGTTAATGTTCGGATTTGGTGGAATGTATCCTCTTTTTCTTAGGATGTACAGGCGGTATTGCTTATGTATCTGTTACATTGCTATTTTCTAAGTACATAGTTATTTTTCCTGTGCAGTTGGTTCCAGTTCTTGCTCTGAGGATGAGCCTTCGCCTACTTGGTCTGCTTTGTTCGGTGGTTCGTCGGGTCCTGGTGCTGATGTATTTTCTGTTGGATCATCTCATATGAATGTTGGGCACATGCCGGCTCATGCTGAATTGCCTACTTGGGCTCCCTTATCGGAAGCTCAGACTGCTGTTTCCGGTTGTGCTATTGCGTCTGGTCCTCATTATGATGAAATGCCGTATACTTCATTTGATTCTCAGTCAGAACATTCGCCAGACTTTAATATCGATAGCCAGGGTGTACCTCCTGATGCTGGAATTTATGTTCCTATGCCGTTTTTGCCTATGGGTGCTAATCCGTTGGATTATTTGTCGCGAGGTACATTGGCTATTCTGTTTTTTTGTTCCAAGAGTTTGTCATATGGTGTTTTTATTTGTACGTATGCGATTCCTTAGTTTCTGTTCAATTTTTTTTAGTTCATCCAACTCCTCATGTGCCCGTGCCTAAAGGTTGTTCCAACCGACGAATGCGTATGACTATTCGTCGTCATTGAAGATTGCTTCGGGCGGGGTTTAGGCTTGGTCCTGTTGAGTTGCCTTTCCAGAAGGAATTTGTTACTATGCTCATACGTAAGCTTTCATTATTTTTTTCTTATGTCGTACATACAAACTTTTGCATTTGTGTGCCTATTTATGTTTACAGATTGTTCATTTATTTTGCAGGCGCTTGGCCTCGCCGTTCTTATTACGGTGCTCCCCATCATATGCAACCATTGTGGCACTCCTTTTTGGTATCAAGAACGCTGCAAGCATGCCAGCAAAGAGAAACATCGGCCTGTGTACACTGGTTGTTGTCGTCGCGGGAAGGTGTCGCTTCCTGTATATCCCGATTGGTCGTATCCTCTGTCTGAGCTGCTTAAGTTTGATGGTGGTCCTGCATCTAATCGTTTCTTGCGTCTGATTCGTGAGTATAACTCTATGTTCTCTTTTACTTCGCTTGGTGTTCATATTGACAACAGTGTGAATGTTGGAACTGGTCCCTATGTTTTCAAAATTTGTGGAGTTGTTTGCCATCAGATTGGATCTCTTCTTCCTCCATCCGATAATCCAGATCCAAAGTTTGCTAAGCTTTATATTTACGACACGTTAAATGAAATAGATCATAGAATGGGAATATTTCATGCTAATGATGATGATGCGGTTGATTCGGGTTTATTTACCGATCGCTCCTCTTTTGTGTCTTCTGGTCGTCGTCGTCCAAGAGTTTGCAGCATGATGATGGCATGGAGGAGGGTTTTATTCGTCCTGTTCGTCGACAGCGCAGGGATGAGCCTGATGTGTCTTCTGGTCGTCGTCGTCCAAGAGGTTTGCAGCATGATGATGGCATGGAGGAGGGTTTTATTCGTCCTGTTCGTCGACAACGCAGGGATGAGCCTGATCGTTCTATAGTTGATTCGCTGAGAACTATGCTTAATAATCATAATCCCCTTGTGCAGACGTTCCGTATGGCTGAACGTAGAATTTTTTCCCTAGATTCTCCAGATGTTGCTATTCAGCTGTTTGGTCACGAGGGAACGGAGCATGGGAATCAGTACTCTCTTCCTGCGTGTCTGAATTAGCCGCTTTGATTGTTGATGATTTCTCAGTGGAGGCCAACAGATTTGACGTGATTGTCCAAAAAGATGCAGGATTTTTTCAGCGTATTTTCCCACTTAATCCTTCTCTGATGGCTTTACAGTACCCGCTTTTGTTCCCACATGGTTCTATGGGCTACCATCTTGGGATCAAATATCAGTCTGTTGACGGTGCTCCTGCTCACGGGAGGCAGGATGTGTCGATGCTTGAGTACTATTGCTATAGATTTCATTACCGAAGAGGAGAACCTAATCCTTTTACTTGTTGTGGTCGATTGTCCGATCAAATAATGGTGGATTCTTATTCTTGTGTTGAATCTTGTAGGCTTAGTTATCATTTTTGGAACCAAGATGCTTTGCGTTCTGAGACATATCAAGGTTTATCGGATGCTCTTGGGGAAGGCACTCCAACCGGAAAAAATGTTGGGGTTGAGTACATTCTACATTCTAGCTACACTGGAGGTCCCCGGTATATGATCCAGAACTACCAAGATGGAATGGCAATTTGCCGTGTTTGTGGTGCCCCTGATCTGTTTGTTACATTTACATGCAACCCCAAGTGGGATGAGATATCTGAAGTGGTTTTGCTTGAACCTGGACAGACTCACAGTGATATGCTGGATATGGTGACACGTGTATTCAAGATGAAGATCAACGAGTTTAGGAAAAGAGTTAGAAAAGGAAAGACGCTTTGTCATGTAAATGCATGTATGTGCCTATTGAGTTCTTTGACTCTTCTTAAATTAATGCTCTAACTACTGTTTTGCTTAGATTTTATATTATTTCAGGCTGTTTTCGTGTTTTTGCGCCCTGCTAGATTGCTGTTTTCCCTTATGTTCTACCTTTGCAACATTGTTTTCTTGATTACTCCATGTGTATGTACATATGTACGTTCTTTGCTTTCCCTTTTATTTTTTCACTACCTGCTAGCTTAGTTGTATAGATTTTTGTCGCTGATTAGATGGATTTAGTTTAATTTATTCCGGCTTTTCCCGGTACGACGTAGTTAATTGATTCCTATTATTACTTATTACCACTACTCATAATCTATGTCCATTATGGTCCTTGCAGATTTGTATGTGGTCGAGTTTCAGAAGAGAGGTCTTCCGCACATACACTCGCTTGTGTGGCTCAAGGCTGATACGGACGATCCTACACCGTCTACTGTGGACTCATACATTTCTGCCGAGATACCTGATTACCGAGCGCTTGGTTATGCATTAGTGGAGGAGTTCATGGTGCATGGTCCCTGTGGTGCATACAATCCACAATCGCCCTGTATGAAAGACGGCGTGTGTTCTAAGCATTATCCGAAGGAGTATAATGAAGAAACGACGATTGACGGATTAGGTTTTCCAGTATATCGCCGTTCTAACAATGGCCGTATGTTGTGAAGAATGGCCATCGTTTGGACAACCGATGGATAGTACCATATGACATGGCGCTGCTTAAGAGATTTCAAGCTCATATTAATGTCGAATGGTGTAATAAAACAAATTTGCTTAAGTATTTATTCAAATATCTTGCAAAGGGGCCTGATATGGCTCGTGCCCGCTTGAATTCTATGTATGAATCTACTGATCCTCAATCTGGAGGAAGAAACGAAATAAGTGATTATATCAAGTGCATGTATTTTTATTTTCGCTTTTTTAGTGCCACTATTCTGTATAAGAGTTTACTGTCTACTGGTGGATGGATGATGAATATTGTTCCTACCATGAACATTGGTTTGCATTTCAAACTCATCAATCCTTGCTTTACAGGTATTTGTCCACATGCGAGTCATGTTGGCGGATGTTTGCATACAATATTCATGTTAGAGAGCCTTTTGTTGAAAGATTGACCGTGCATTTGCCTAATATGAACCGAGTTATCTATGCGGAAGATGACAATCTTGCTGACATTGTTGGTAATCCTAATAGATACAAGACCATGTTAACAGAATGGTTTGTTGCTAACCAACGACATCCAGATGCACGGTCTTTGACATATGCAGAATTTCCATCTAAATGGATTTGGAACGGTCAGGCTAAGAAATGGAAGAGGAGAGTTGAAAAAGGCAGATTTGGTGTACCTATTGGGAGAATTTGCAACTGTCATCCAACGACAAACGAGTTGTTTTTCCTACGGATGTTACTGACTGAGGTACCTGGAGCTACATCTTTTGCAGATCTGAGGACTTATAATGGTGTTTTATTTGGCTCTTTCAGAGAAGCTTGCCAAGCACGTGGATTAGTCGGTGATGACAACGAGTGGTTTTTTCTTTTTGACGAAGCCATCTTATGGGCTTCTTCTTTTCAGCTTCGCCATCTATTCATGACTGTTTTGTTATTTTGCGGTGTTACTGATGCTCAGAAGCTCCTTGATAAATACTCAAGTTACATGGCTGATGACATAGTTGCAAGGATTAGACGCTCCATGGATGATGCTACCTTAGTTATTCCTCCCCAATATTTACAGACTGAGTTGTTACAAGAACTTTCTATTATGTTTAGCAGAAATGGGTACTCTTTGGAATCTTTTAATATATGTACAGAGTCCCTACATGGCGCAAGAATTGTTGGTAACATGTTAGTATTAGAAGAGATGCTACATGATACAAGTAGTCTCAGATGCACAGCTTCTTCACTTTATGAAAAGTTAAATACGGACCAGCTGAACATCTACGATCAGGTTATGACGGCTGCTACAGGATCTGACAGCAAAGTGTTCTTCATATCTGGACATGGTGGGACTGGCAAGACTTTTTTGTGGAATGCTATCATCACGTCGCTGCGAGCAGACGACCATATTGTCTTGGCAGTTGCTTCGTCAGGGGTGGCTTCCTTGCTACTTCCAGGAGGCAGGACTGCTCACTCTCGATTTAGGATCCCACTTGACATCGGTGAGCGGACGATGTGCAACATCTCACGAGGTACAAACCTAGCCGAATTAGTTGAGAAAGCAACATTGATACTGTGGGATGAAGCACCGATGACACATAGACGTTGCTTTGAGGTTGTTGATAGAAGCATGAGAGATGTTCTTTCTGTGAATGACAGCTCAAAAAAAATGCTTCCTTTTGGTGGCAAGACAGTAGTGCTGGGTGGTGACTTCAGACAAGTGTTACCTGTGCTAGAAGGTGCAAGTAGGCATGAGATTCTCAATTCATCCCTAATTAAGTCTCCTCGGTGGCAGCATGTAACTGTTCTGAAGCTAGAAAGAAATATGAGGTTATCGAATCCTGATTTATCTGACAGTGAAAAGATTGACCTAGATGATTTTGCACGTTGGATCCTTGCTGTGGGAGACGGAACAGTTCCAATGAGTATACGGGAAGGTGAATCAATTCCTTCATGTCTTACATTGCCGCCTGGTGTTGCACTACTGCCATCTTCTAATTACATTTCATCTCTTATTGATGCAACATCTGATTCTTTTCAAGATAGTTTTTCTGATTGTTCCTACTTGGCTGAACGTGCAATAATTTGCCCTACCAATAAAGTAGCTGATTCTATCAACGATACGATCTATGCTTCCGTCCCTAGAGAAGAGGTGATATTTGAAAGTTGTGACGCTATTTGCAAAACATTGGATCACGTAGCTGATGCGGATTTATTGTACCCTCCTAAATTTTTACATAAAGTTGAGCCACCAAATTTTCTGCACCACAAGATTGCCCTCAAGGTTGGTGTTCCTGTTATGTTGCTTTGAAATATAAACCAATCTATTGGACTATGTAATGGTACTCGCCTTGTGGTCACTAGATTGGGCCAGTGGGTTCTTGAAGCTAAGGTTATGACTGGAAGTAATGCTGGTGACCATGTCTGTATACCTAGGATTGTTCTGTATGCAGTATCTAAGAAGTGGCCCTTTACTCTCCAACGTCGTCAGTATCCAATTCGGTTGTATTACGCAATGACAATTAACAAAAGCCAAGGACAAACACTTCGCAAGGTTGGTGTTTACTTACCGAAACCTGTTTTTTCTCATGGATAGCTTTATGTGGCTGTATCACGAGTAACATCAAAAGAAGGGCTGAAAATACTTGCTCTCGATGAAAACGGCGAACCACCAGCTGAAACTAGAAATATAGTCTATCATGAGGTGTTTGCCAGCAACTAAACAATGCTCATACAAACAGTTCTTCTTTTAGCTTATTTTGCTTGCTTACAAAGTTGTAATAGAAACTGTCGTGTCGTTGTTTTAAATCTGATGTGGCTTTAAAATTAAGTTTGTTCTTACAACTTTTTCCCTGCCTTCTACAACGATATCTGTTTTCTCTTCACTGTGCCTATGTTTATGATGTCCTCTATGAAAAGTCCAAAATATTCGCTTGCCATACTAAAGTAACTGTAAGTTCAGAGGCTACAACTTTTGCTTTCTATATTCTTTCTGTTATTTTTCCGAAACCTATTATTGCACTCACTGAAATTCTACTCAGCTAATTAAACACCAGGTTGGATTTTTTCCACTGTATTGCCTGTACTCTGTTTCAGATAGTAGCTTCTTTCATATTTATCAAGCAGACAATGAGTTTTACAGTCTGTCTATCATATTCTATTCCAGCCTTCAGGAAAGTTGCACTTCCTGTCACACTTACACACAATTTTGTTCTTGGTCAAAAAGGATGCATGGCTGTCCAAATAATGTAATAAATAAACTTAGTTCTTCAGCTTAATCTGCAATCAACTAGATGCAGCACAGATTGTATGGCCATTATTTTCCTTTTAATGCAGTGCTTACATATTTGCATATTACTTTAGTATGAATTATCCACGTGACAAAAGAAAACTCTTATGCATCAGTGTTGGCTATAGCCTTCTGAAGCGTATGGCTGCCAAGAAATAAGAAGTTTTATGTGGATGGAGGAATTCCAGTGTAGGCATTTCCAAAACAATGTGCAAGGCTATGTGAGGTTTTGCTAACAGTAAATGAGTATATCAAAACTGAGGCTGTTTAGATATGCTCACCAGACTGACAATGCTACTGCAAGGTATCAGATCAGGTGGGAGTCATGGCACTTCGATGACAAAAAGAGTCTTGCTAATACATTGGGAACGTATCTACTCCATCCGTTCACAAAAGAATGTCTCAACCTAGATCAAATTTGTGGTAACCATGGTAACCGGAAGGTTACCGAAAATCCTGACCACCCTCAGGATTTTTTTTCTACCGGTAACCAAAACCTTGGTTTAACTACTTAATTATAAACATGTGAACAACCCACTTGCTTAGAGAGTATTACCAAGTTGGGTTGCATCATCTGGACATAAAGACATGATGCACATATAAATGCTTATAAACAAAAAAATATATACAAACAAATGTAGAAATCACATGCGCACCCTAATTTGTACTTTAGAAATATCTTGTGCGACGATGTTTACTAGAGAGAGAGACTGCGAGAGAGATAGAGAAACTGAACCCATAAACCTCCTCCATTTTTAAACATAAGGAACCACTTTTACTTTACTTTACCCATTGTTTTAATTATACACTTATTTATTCCAAAACGATAGTATTAAATGCTATAATATCTCTAGAAACTACGAATACTGTCTAGAAACTACTACTCGTTTATAGACTGAAATGAGCGTTTTGGTGTGCTTGTTTGCTCATTTTAGTCTCTATGTAGTTCATATCGAAGTATCCAAAACATTTTATAATTCGATATAGCGGAGTACGTTGGAGTATATTTTTTTCGAGATAAAGGCTGCCTACTTAACCGGCACGCCACTCAGTGGCCAACAAGTTTACAATAAACTCCGGGGAGAGCCCACACAGAACTTACACGACTTATTACCGTAGCCCTCTTGCGCTAATAGATGCGCTGCACCATTACAAGAACCCTGAAGCAGCTCCTTTATTTACACGTCTTGTATGCCGAACGGAGCAATCCGTAAAACCCTGAAGCAGTTCCTTTATTTCCTCCACTAATGGACGTGAATAGAACGATCCTTTTCGCTGCACATCAGCTTCCCACAACTCCCAGGCAATCCGTCTCCAACTGGACATTAGAACATGCAGATTCTTGGCTAAAACCAGCGCCTGCTTGCAAGCGATAAGCTCCGCCCTCTTCGGGTCGGTAACGGAAGTCAAAAAACAGCATTCTCCAGCCAGGAAATCACCATGATGGTTCAGAAGAACCACGCTACACCCTCCATGCTCAGAGCCCGCCGAGAAGGCGCCATCCGCATTAATCCTGTGGCAGCCCACCTCGTAGCCTAATATGCAAGAACAAAAATAAAGGCAAATTTACAGTCGCCAGCACCGGGCCAAATTATTTGGCAGCTGACTCAGTCAGTCCTCAACTCCTGATCAATGCGATCCGGATTAAGAACTCTTTTTCCTGCAACAACAGCCGGAAATTAAGAAAGGATACTGGAGCAAGTTAATTAATTCATCAAGATCTTAATTGAATTGAACACACGCCCTTCGGATCATTGTCGCAAGGTCGCTCACCATCCCAGCTTGGCGATGATCTTGTCCATGTGGAACAGGTGCTTCCGCACGCGGTAGACATGCATCGTGTGTACATGAGCGCCGCGCAGGTCACCAGGAAGAAGGACAACATCATCAGCTCGCTGAAATCCTGTTCGGTTGTAAACATCCTATATTCAGCTCCTCGTTTTGGCAACAGCTACTAACAGAAGAGAATTAGTCAGTGCGCGTACCCTGGTGAGCAGGTCGAACATGGACTGCAGCGAGTTCTGCACCCCGCCCACGACGCACCGGTCCGAGTCCGGGACGCCGTCCTGCATCAGCTGCATGACCGCCAGGTCGAACATCCAGAGGCCAAGGCGGGACGCCTCGACGCCGGCCATGAGCACCCACGCCGACACCACGCCGTCGCTCACCCAGATGGAGCCGACGCACAGCAGCAGGCAGCACCATTGCCATGGCCACCACCAGAGAATCAGTCATTCCCTTCTTCCACTATGTGCGTACGTTTTATCAAGGAAAATAAATGACGTGCCTACATCCAGATGGACCAGAGTCCTGTTCGGAGCGTTGACACCCATGAGTGCACGGCCGGGTATAGCAAGGTTGCTGCGATCCCGACGATGGCGGCGAACCCCCGAGCCAAACTGATCACGTAGGCGGGGATGCCTTTCCAGTCCAGAGTTGCAGTCATCAGCGTACCAAAGCTGCAGAAGCAATGAAGAGAAAAGGTGAATTATTCTGAACCCACGGCTGTCAGTCATCTAAGAAGAACGTATCTGATTGATCAATGGTTCAGCAAGAGCAAGAATGCACCTTAGGACAGTGAAGTAGAGGATGGCAAGAGCAACCCCTGGCAGCATCAAATCCTGCCTCATGTACACAGCCCAAGAGTCCCAGCAGGGCAGGATCGAGAGGTGTTTCGTCACACCCACTCTCCAATCCGACACGTCCTGACCGTACTTATGCTCCTCGTCGGCCAGAGCAACAACCTCCGACGAGGATAACGCCGCGGCCGCGGCGGCCGCCGCTGACTCCCTTCTCAACTGGACGTTCTCGCCGAGAGCGGGCACGCCGTTGTACACGGAGACGAAGAGCCAGTACTCCAGCCCCACCGAGGCGACCATCCACAGCGCCAGCGCCACCGCGGAGGCCTGCGTCGACACGAAGCTGATCACGAACCCGGACAGAACCGGGGCCAGCAGCTTGCAGCCACTGCGTCACGGTTTGGACTAGGGGGCACTTCAAAGTGCCCCGAAAAGTCATTAAAATACCCCGATAGGTTATTAGAGCACTATTTAAACTGCCCAATTTAATAGTGGCGGGAAAGGTTTTTGAGGCAGTTTTTTAAAACGCCCTAAAAAGGTATAATTTAGAGGCACATTTGAAAATGCCCCAATAGGTTTTTGGGGCAGTTTGGTGAAATGCCCCAATAGGTTTTTGGGGCACTTTGCCGAACTGCCCCTAATAACCTTTTAGGGCATTTCACAAAGTTGCCTCAAAAAACTTTTAGGGGCAGTTTCGAGTAATGGCCCCAAATCTAGTAGAGGCATTGTTTTGAATTTGTATAAATATTTGATTTAATCATCCAAATAATGCACACAATTTCAATTCAGAAGATTGTACAAATAAAAATTTCTGAAGTTCATCCAAGTATACAACAATCATCAATCTGAAGTTCATTCAAATGTATTGGCAGATTCAGTTACATCAACATCAGAACATCAGTTGAAAATTCAGTTACACCAACATCTGAAGCAACATCAAAACATGCTGGAAATTCAGTACAAACAACAGTATAGAAAGTATGCAACATAAAACATGGGACACGGTCATGCAACTGGAGCTTCATCAACTTCTCGAAGTTAGCTTCAATCTCTAGTACTTGTGTCAACCTCTTCAACACCTAGGACTCTCAACAGCTGTAGATTCAATCAACAGTACTGAAGCAGCACAAGGCTGTGGAGGAACAGCTCCACCTTGCTGCTACAACGTGGACATCACAAATGTTGAAGGAACCACTTCAACGTGCTGCGCTAGATATCGCTCTAGAGGCGTGGGCTGCCAAGAGTTCAATCCAAACTCTTTAACACACAAGATCTAATCCAAGATCTTTAGGACATAACACAAGTTCTTATTATTGATAGGTAGAGTGTACATAGGCTGGTTACATATGTAGAGGTGAGGACCTCTATTTATAAGCTCCATGAGCTTTCACTACTTAGCTCCACTTAAAGCTAGAAGGTTCTAGAGTACACTACTTAAAGGTAGGAAAGCAAATACAAACAACCTAGTTACTACTCATGGCTGGAACACTCTAGAAACAACTACACAACGTATGGCTATAGTGCCAAATTATGTAGAATATAGTAGAAGTGTGTAGAAGCCATAATGAATTTGACTCCAACTTTATTTTTATTTTTAGTTTCTATACTGTCCCTCATCAAGTACTTGTTTCAACATCTAGTAGCAACAGTTTGCTAAGGAATAGAAAGTATGTATGACAAGAAGAGGTTAGCAACAGCTCTGAGTACCTTCTTGTGTGTTTAAGACATCAGGAATGCTTCTTTTTCTCTTCTTTTTCTTCTTATCTGCTTCTGCCTGTGACTGTGTAGAAGGAAAACCATTTTGGATGCCTGTCATATCTGTCTTTGTGACTTCACGTACCTTCATTATAATTCCAGCATTATAGCTGCAACAATTAAGCATGAATAGTAGAGCAGTTTGAAGTGCTTTATGTCTTACATTCATCCTTGGCCAGTAGATACACTTCGATTGTGCATTCGCCATTTCCTTCACTTTCCCTTGTGCACGTGGTAGCTTTGTTGTCTTCCTCAGAACAAGGTTTATAAGTGCCTCCACTTCATCACTGTTTTCATCATCATTTTGTATTGTTCCCATTGCTGCAATGCATAAACTGTTGGGTGATCTTATGATCACTTCCATTCCGCTCTTCACAGCATCCTTTCTGCTCTCCTCTACTTTCTCAATTTTGACCTTCTTGAACTGAGCTTGATCTGCGAGTAGCTTGCTGTAATTTGTCTTTGGCCTGCTGTCAGTTGTAACCACACTTGCTGTTGATGTTTGTGGTTTATCTTTACTTCTTCTGTTGCCATTTGGTACTGCATTGGCTTGTCCAGGAAACTTGGCACTTGAGACATCAGTTCCTTGGCTTGAGCTAATTTTGTGCTGCTTGCCATGTTGAATTTGTTTGCCTGCTACAGGTTGCTTTCTTGCAGCTGATTGTTCTGTGCGAGCTTCTTGATGACTCAGTGATACAGGTTGCTTTCTTCCAGCTAATGGTGCAGTTGGTTTTGCTGATGCTTCTGGGCGAGCTTCTTTTTGACTCAGTGTTACAGGTTGCTTTCTTGCTTGTGATGATGCTTCAGGTTGTTTTGCTGATGCTTCTGGGCGAGCTTCTTTTTGACTCAGTGCTGCAGGTGGCTTTCTTGCTTGTGATGATGCTTCAGGTTGTTTTGCTGATGCTTCTCTTCAAACTTCTTTTTGATTCTGTGTTGCAGATTGCTTTCTTGCTTCTGATGATGCTTTAGGTTGTTTATCTGATGCTTCTTTTTGACTCAGTGCTACAGGTTGCTTTGATGCTTCTGATGGTGCTCTAGGTGGTTTTTGTTGCTTTGATGCTTGTGTGGTAAGAACTTCTTGATTGGTCATCTGGAACTGTGGATTGGATGGTGCAGTTCTTTGTGCATCTTGTGCTGAACCATCTTGTTGTCCTTCTTTTTGCTGTGTTAATGGTTGTTGTCCACTTATCAGTAGATTGAGCTTGGCCTCATGTTCTTGGCTCTTCAACTCCAACTGCACATGTTTACTTTCCATATTCGCAATCACAGTCCTCAGTTGCAAGTTTTCCTCTCTGTAATCTCTGAGGGTACCCATTGCTTGATCAAGTAGCTGTGTACTTTTTCCACCAACTATAAGCCCAAAACCATGCATTCTAGATCTTGTAGCATGTTGAAACACTTGCGAGTAAAGGTCACCTTCTCCATGGTCCTCACCAATGCGTGATGGATGTAGTTTCAGTTGCTCTCTGATAGTGTCCTGCATAAACAAGCATAACTCAATAACTTTAATCATTTCTAAATCTTGCCAGGTCAACAACTAACATGTATTCCATCAAACTTACAATTTTTCCCGACAAATATGCATCCACTGGCCGTCCTTCTTTGGTTGTGTGAGTAATCTGGTAAAGCTCTGCTCTAGATATTGTTCTCTTCTCTTTTAGTTCCTGAAGTTTGCAATTTATTTTCAATTAGTGTTCACATAAAAGGAACCTAGTACCTCAAGTTTTATTAACTTTAAAACATACCTTTTGGTCATGAACAACCGCAAAACTTCTTGAACCTGCTGTATGCCTGGCATTTTGTTGGTTATCTCTTGTGGCTTTATTCTTGTTTGACAGTACCTGCCAATTTGAAAATGGAAATTTGAGTTAGCATAGACACTACAAGTATTCAGTAATTTGTTACCGACAATTACTCACCCTGTATTTCTGACTTCTCCAATGCCTCACTAACCATGCCCACTGTTTCTCATGAATTCTCTTTTCACAACCATTTGCAATGTTTTCATTGGTCGTAAGCCTTTCATCATAGTATTTACTCCTCAATAGAAGCCTGAATGATCTCCACTTCTTACTAGCTGACTGAAGAACCCAACATTTGTAAGAATCATCAATATGGAAGAACCCCTGCACAGTCATCCAAAGTCTATATTTCTCAACTTTTGGCACCCTCCTCCAGTTTTCATAAGCAACAGAAACTTCTTTTCCTTTGACACAAGATCCTACAAAGTTAGTTAGTTTTGAGGTTTTCAACCCACGGGGTTGCCCAAGGTGGTTGAACACTAGATTAACCTTGTTGTTAGGTCCATGTTTTTTCCAGAATTTTCACATCTCTGTAGGCCCTCTACCACCTGATTTTGTAGTCTCTGTTTCAATGCAGAGCATATTGTTACTACTTGATTTTGGAGTTATATGTTTCAAAGCTAGTTTTAGTTTTTTCTAACCTTTTGTGGCTCTAGTTGTGTCAAGTTGCTCCTCAACTTCATCATGCTCTGCATCATTAGGGTCTGCTTCAGAATCAGCATGATATCCCTGGCCATCATGCTCTTCTTCTGAATATCCCTGGCCATCATGCTCTTCTTCTGAGTTTCCCTGGCCACCATGCTCTTCTCCTGAATATCCCTGCCCACCATGAGCTTCATCATAGTAATCATGGCCACCATCATCATAGTAGTTATCTCGAGCATATTGCCTCTGGTCCTCATCTTCTTCAGAATATCTCTGGTCCTCATCTTGATCTTCATAATGCCTTTCTGACTGCAGTTCAGCATTAATCCATTAGTAGAAAACAAGATTTGAAAATATGTTTAGGAAAACACAATGATGCAATGCATATCTTACTTCGAGTTGTGAATAATAAAGCCCTCTGTTAGTTGCGTCTTGTAGGTGATTTAATTTGTTTGTCTCTTCACTTTGTACATTGTCTAGGGGTATGTTCATTTCTTTCAACTTCTGCTTTAATTCCTCTAGTCTCCTTGGCTGCGAACCAATAGTTGCAGTGCCTGCAACACAGGTAGAACTGTTATACCATCACTCAAATAAGACAACAGCCATTCAATACTAATTCTACAACTATAACATTTTGCATTCAACATCACTCAAATACAAAGGTAACCATTCAGTAGTACTTTATGAATATAATATTTTGCACTCAACCTCAAACAATTGTATGTCAATGTCATTCGTAATCATCATTTGCAGGTTCCATATCATAGTAGTCTCGGGGCGTCGGGCAAACTACAGCATGCCAATCCTGTTCAACAGGATCTTGCAGGTAGTAAACCTGTTTTGCGTGGACTGCAAGTATGAATGGTTCAGAATTTTTGTCCTCTAAATTCTGAAGATGATTAAAATTTACTTGCGTAATCCTAAACGGTTCCACATTCCTAACCCCAATGCTTTTAACCCAGTCACACTTGAATAGCACAACTTTGCCTTCGTTCGAGTAGTTTAATTCTACAATATCAACTATTCTACCATAGTATGTCATTTCTCCTGAAACTGGGTTCTTGTCCTTAACACTGGAGTAGCTGGATGTTCTTGCATTCACTGACACACCAAAGCACTGGGTAGCTTTATGAGCACCATAAGAATATGTGTGGTAATTGCATATGTTAATAGTTTAACTACTATATGATCGTGCCATCTTATATGGATTTTGAGACATAATCCAAATCTCATGATCTATGACAAGTCCCTTCTGTATCAGACTTTGTACCTACAAGGATATAGCATTGATAAGTTAAGGTCTGTTGTACTATGTATTTAAGTTTTCAAAGATTCTACTACAATTTTACTTACATGTTCAGTAAACCAATTATAGAAAGTGTTATGATGGATACTTTCAATTTCCCTCTTTGTTTTTTTCCTGCCAGAGGAGATGATTGATATGTGCTTCCTACAGGAGGAAATGAAGTTAACACTTTCTACAAGAATATGATATTTTCTACCCTAACTAAAACAAGGTAATGACTTACTGTGCAAACTGATCAATATCTGGACAAATCATGAGGACACATGTATGGGCTTGGGCCCATGAGTTGAAATTTAGTTGAGTTGCATCAAACCCTGACAAGGGCCTACCAATTGTCAACTGGTACAATGACATTCAATATGAAATTGGATTGCTTCATACAAATCCATGGAGGGAGGTTGTATGGTATCAGTACTATTGGCCATATGCTGTATGCCAAGTTCATGTTTCTGAAGGGATTGAACCCATCAGTCGCAATTGCGAACCTGATGTTTCGTGGCTCCTCACTGAACCATAAGTGCTTCCCATCAAAATTCTTCCACGCTGGTGAGTCTGCTGGGTGCCTCATCAACCCATCCATTGTCCTCCCATGTGCATGCCAAGTCATATTCTCTGCTGTTTTTTATGACAAAAAGAGCCTTCTCACTCTGTGCTTCAGTTTGAAATGCCTGACTACCTTCTGTGCAACCTTGTGAACTCTTTTGCCATCAACACCAGTTTTTTCACTCCTCCATCTACTAGTGTGACACACTGGACACTCAGTTGCTTCAGAATGAATTCCTCTAAACATGACACAATCATATAGGCATGCATCTATACTTTCATATCCTATCCCTACATCTTTAATGTACTTCTTGTAGGCATGGAAAGTTTTAGGCAGGTCTTGACCATCTGGAAGTGCATCTCTGAGTAAGGACAAAGTCTCATCGAAACAACCATTGGGGACACTCCAAATGTTCTTAATGTTCATGAGTTTTACTAGGAAGTGTAGTTTTGAGTATTTTTTTTACAGCCAGGGTATAACTCCTTGCTGCCATCTAGCACCAGCTCCTTGTATGCTTCAGCATCAAATTGACGCTCATCTTCATCTTCTGCTTCTCCTGCACTAGCAGTGTCATACATCCCAAACCCTTCCAGAAGCATCTCGTCCATTTCATCACTGTCAGCATATTGTTCATCAAGACCATTTTCAGGTTCATAAATGGCCATATCTTCTCCATGGAAAATCCAAGTGGTGTATCCGTCCAGGAAACCTTCGCATATCAAATGATCCCTGACCTTACTCTCACTAAGCCAAAATCTGTTCGCACAAGTAGCACAAGGACAGAGGAACCTGTGACTCATTCCAGCTCTCTATGTAGCAAATTCTAAAAATAGTCATACCCCTTCCCCATATAGGACAGTGGACCTAGGTGCGTTCATCCAGCTCTTATCCATTGTTGTATTAAATTAAGTTGATAGTGGTTTGTTTCTCAGGTACAACACCAGCACATCAAGGGATGCGCATCAAAAACCTATAAAGTACAGTAGCATATTATAGTTGCCAGTAGCATATTTGAGCAAGCAATTAGCAATTACTACGAGCACAATTAGCAATTATTACAAGCAATTTGTGACATCTCAGGCACAACAACAGCTCGGAAGCAAGCAAGCAAGCACCCATCACCGTGAGAAGGGTCGTGAAGTGCTCACCAAAGGGTCGTGAAGTGGCTGCTCGCCGGGGATCCACCTTCTCCAGTGCGCGCGGATCTCGTCGGTACGGAGCAGCCATCACCGGTGACGCGGAGGCCTTGGCGACGAGAGGAGGAGCGGCGGCGGTGGTGGCCTCGTTCGTGCACGGCGACGCGGAGGCCTTGGCGACGAGAGGAGGAGCGGCGACGCGGAGGCCTTGGCGACGAGAGGAGGAGCGGCGGCGGTGGTGGCCTTGGCGAGGAGAGGAGCAGCGGTGGCGGCGTCTAGGGTTTGGACAGCTCCGCCTTCGCTCCGCCGTCGCTGTCGAGACGCCGTGGAGGATTTGGACAACTTGGGAATGAAGACGGCAATAATGGATTTCGAAATCGTTTGGACAGAGTAAAGAGAAGAGAGGAGGGGGTTTTCGTAAAAGTATTCCACGCGGAAGGACAAAACAATTAAATTAAAATGATGAAGGACTGTTTCGCTAAACTTGCATTGATTTAGTGCGGTTTCGCTGTCCGAATTCTATCCGGATATGCTTTGCATTGATTGTGTAATATCTTAAGTACGAATAAGAAATGTATGTGTAAATGTTGATTGTAGCCTCAAAAATAAAATAAAAAGACAATGTTTGGTTTCAGCTGCAAAAAGAAACAGAAATAGACAAGTTTAATTAACCACCGCCTGTCCTAATATCCACTATCATTAATAATGCGGTGAAGTTTAATTTTAACCCAGACGTGCAAAGACATGTCCTAATATTCTCTCTCATTAATTCAACTCATTTATCCAGACCCAGATGCCGTAGTTGATCTCGCCCTCCGCTTCGCCGACGATGATCCCGCCGCCTCGCCCTCCGCCGTCTGGTGCGTCGTCCTCCATCTGGTCCGCCTCGCCCTCGTCTGGCCCGCCTCGGCCTCCACCGCCTGGTGCGTCGACCTCCACCTGGTCCGCCTCGCCCTTTCGATCGCATGGTGCGTAGACCTCCGCCTGGTCCGCCTCGCACTCGTCTGGTCCACATGCAGCACCAAGCTCCAATTCATTACTCATGTTAGTAGATCTAGATCCACCTTCTACTGACAACAGATAGTGTTAGATCTCAAGTGCTAGATAGATTAACACACTGTGTTATGAGTTGTCTCATATTTGATGGATGCTAGGGTTTGTTTCAGAGTGTGTTGTTTCAGATTTGATGGATGGCCTTATTCATAACTTGTTTCATACTGGTTTGTTTTCAGAGTGTGTTGTCCATGAATATTTAGTTCTTGTGCTAGGGTTTCAGTACTAGCATAATTGGATAAGGGTGCAGTGTTCTTACTTCAGTGAACTGAAATATTCTTAACAAGTTATTGCTTTATTCACAACTTGTTTCAGAGTGGTTTGTTTCAGACTATGTATACTACTGCTACTCTCTATACTGAAAAAAATAACAAGAAAAGATTCTTATGGTTTTTGCCTTTCGTAGAAATCTGTATGTGGTTTGTTTGATCTTGAGATATGGACCTGCTGACTTCAGCTGGTTTGTTTGTAGTTAAACATGCATCATTCTTGCCATACATTCTGTTGTGCATAGTCTCTTGTCCATGAATATTTATTTCTTTGTTCTAGAATTTCAGTACTAGCATAATTGCATAAGGGAGTACTGTTCTTACTTCGGTGAACTTAAATGTACAGGGAGAATATGGCTGGTAACAACAACATCACCAATGATGATGATGAGTATTTTGAGCCTGATGATGACTATGTGGATCCAGAAGATAGTTACCTAGAACCAGAAGATTACTACATTGAAGAAGAAGATGATGATATAATCAGTGACTTGTGCAAGCTCATTGTCAGAGGTCTGTTCCAATTTGATTCAGAGCCTAGGTTAATCTTGTATTAAAAGCTTTATTGAAATTCTGACTGGACATTGTTCCATGTAGGACCTGAGTACACAGGAAGTGAAACCTATGACAAGCTGGTAATGTTTGGTAATGAAGTGGAGATGACATTTGAGCAAGAGTGCCAACTCTTGTGGTGTGTGGAGCAACTACCAAGGCCAACTATCAAACAATATGTGTGCAGGCTGGTAAAAGCTCAAGTCAATCTTGGAGAGTGTGAAATGGTAAGTTGCATAACACTTGTGTTTACCTGTTAGTACATACATAAAAGTCAAGTTTGTTTCATTGCGCTTATTTAGTTGGTTGAGGCATGCTTGTAGTTGCAGTAACTGATATTACTTCTTATGTACTTACAATTCAGGACTTCTCATCTGATTACACCCACCAGTACCTACTTCCCTTACTAAAACATCTAACAAGGGCAGATCCACTATCAAGTTTGGTTGTCCAGAATCCACAAAAAACAATTGTGAAGTATTGCAGGATGATGCTCAAGAATGGGAAGGCAACAATAACCTGTGAATGGAACTCAGTTGTTCTAGGGTTGAACTTAAAAGAAGGAGATATCTGCTGGTTCAGCTTCATTGATGAGAGGGAACTACAAAGGAAGGATAGAGATCCTTTTGGGATTACCACAAGGCTGTTGATTTTAAAGCTTGAAGATGAGAGACATAAGATAACACTGAGAGGTACCTTCTCATTAGAAGAGCTCAGGTTAATCTGTGTGCAACCTTTGGTTTCATTGTACATGTACAAACTCCTAGACATTTATATTGTTCATGCAGGACCAGGGCATGCTGGGGAAGATGAGGTGATTGACAGAAACTGCTATTTTGGAAATGAAGTACAGATGACCTATAATCAAGCAAAGGAACTCAAAACTTTGGTAGATGTTGTGCCAAAAGCAAAGATCAAAGAATATATGTGTACACTTATGAAAACAAATGTCGAATCTGAATTCAAGATGGTAAGTTCCCTAGTAATTGACTATATCTACATGTTGTCTCTAGACTAGATTAGTGCTCTATGGTAACACTAAACTTGGTTATCATGCTTTTTCTATCTGCCACTAGGAATTTAGTGCTGAGTTCACCAGCTACCACTTGATTGAAATCCTGAGATCACCAACAAATTTGCCTACACTCAGTGTAGTCATAAACTGTACTAACTACACAAGGGACATCTATTGTCGAATCAAGATTGGAGAACTTGGAAAAGCAACCATTGTAGGTGGCTGGAAAGCAGTTGCTAAGAAGTTCGACCTGAAAGAGGGGGAGATATGCATGTTTAGTTTCAGGGATGAGAGGGTATACCAAAGGAAATGGATAGATAGCTTTGCCTGGCTAAGGCTGGTGATAACAAAGCTCTATGTATGAATCTTTCTAGACATCTATTTACTATTTCTATTTGTATTATTGACATTATCTTGCTTCCTGATGGTACTCACCAATTTGCAGTGATGCTAGAGAAGTGGATAAGTAGTACTACAGGAGCAAGAGAAGTTGAAGTTGAGTCTGAAGATGGATATGAGTCTGAAGATAATCTTACATTTTGATTCTCTTGCTTACAGATGTTAGTCAGCAATTTTCAGTGGTTGTGTTGCTGCAGATAGAAATCTTAAGATGGATATCAGTGTTATGAACTAGTTTTACATCTACATCAACATTTGGCTGCCTGCAATGATTTATGCTTGGTTAATCTATTGTCATTTGGTTCCAGACTCTGCATCTAGATCTCTGTTAGTTTCTTACAGATATCATATGCGTTTTAACACTGATGGAATAATATGGTACTGCTTGCATATTTAGTTGTCAGTGTAATGTGCTAGTGTGTTTTTAAGGGCACTATGATAAAATGCCCTAATATCCCATTCCTTTTGGGGCACTATGATAAAATGCCCTAATAGCCCATTTCTTTTAGGGCACTATCTGAAACTGCCCTAATAGCCCATTCCTTTTAGGGCACTAGCTGAAACTGCCCTAATAGCCCATTCCTTTTAGGGCACTAGCTGAAACAGCCCTAATAGCCCATGTGTGTGGAGGCATTTCCGAAAACTGCCCTCTTAAGCCTACTATTTGGGGCACTTTCAGAAATGCCGCTATCAAACTGCCCCTATATCCAGACCGTGGACTAGTGAGCTCAGGTCGATCCTCCGGATCACCGAGTTGATGTTGGTCAGCGCCGCCACCGGATGGCCGCTGCAGATCACCACCACCCTGCATGCATGGAAGAGTTGGATGATGAAATCGTCCACTCTCTGCCCCATCTGTCATTCTCCTTTAGCTAAATTGTCGGTTGTGGTTTGTACCTACCATTCTCGTTCGATCAGTATGGTGTCGGCGAGTGTTGAGAGCGCCGCGAGCGCACCCGACAAGTTGGTCACGACGACGAGAACGACGAAGACAGGGAAGCTTGTATCTTTCAGGTTATCGAAGACAAGCAGAGCGGTCACTGAGACTCCCGCTACGATGAAGGATAAGGTTTGAACAACCAGCCACAAACCCAAAACCTGCAGTACGGTGCAGCACATTCAATCACCGAGGAAGGTTGAACATAAGTCAGAAACAAAACCTAGTTGATACATTGTGTCAAAATTTACACGATTTAATACCTTAGCCGGGTGATAGTCGGCTATTTAAAACAGAGTTTAATACTATCCCCTGATAGTGGCGAGTTGGATACAAGGAGGTGTCAACCAAGATCGCTGAGGAGTTACACTACTGGGATCAAGCAGGCCGCGTTAGGTTCCGTCACCCACCTGATTAGGCTTTTTTCTCGTTTCTGCCTGTCAGGACCCTGCTCCCTTCCTTCTTCGACAGCTACTGAAGCTCTTCAGCTACTGATTAGGCTATTTTGCCTTCCTGCATTTACCTTATCTTATTAGATCTGAGCCTCGCGTGCTCCTCTTCCCACCTTCTTCTTCTCCAAGGCAAGTTCGCCGTCACAGACCATCGAGGTCCATCATGTCACTGCCTGAGTGCCTCTACATAGTTCCTTTCTTTTCCTTAAATTTCTTTCGTTTTACATTTGTATCTCTGGCTCTGCCAGTCCCTCATAATGAATAAAATGTAGTGCCCTCTACATTTCCTAAAAAAATAATCTTTCATCACAGACTCACAGTTTGTTTTTTCGAAATGGGTAGCCCGGCCTCTGCATCGTGAAGAGCCTTTTTATATTAACAAAAAGTAGCAACGTAATATCAGTATGAACTCGACAATAAGTTTGGCACTCTTTAAGGACTCAACCAACAACCATATACACCTTCATGGTTTTCTCTGAGAGCATTAGGAACCTTTGGACGTTATAAGGTGGGGTATACATGATGTGTACTACATGTCCACATCCATGATTACATTATGGGGTTTTCCTCTTAAGGGTAGTCCCTGGAGCGATGGACAGCTATCGAATCTTTCTATACAACCAGTAGTGGGTTTTACATGATTTTATCAGGGAAAACACATGATGATGTAGTAATTGTCCCCAGTGAAAGTTCACATTTACCATCTCTCTCTTCCCGCATGAAAAGTTACCACGTCTCTCAAATTATCTAATGATGAAACCCCCAATTACTAATGAGCAACATCTCATGGTCTGTACTATCCAAAAGAAGAAGTTCTTATAGTCAACAGAGTGCTGAGAGTACTTGTAACCTGAACAACGGTATGGTTGACGAACCTGCAGGTATGTGAGCCTGTCGACAAGGGTGCCAACCATGGGGCCGAAGACGGCGACGGTGGAGGCCTCGACAACGCCATAGACGGCCGCGAAGAGCAGCGAGTCCGGCCAGATGCGGATCATGTACAGCCCCACCGAGAACTCCCACATACTGCAATACACAAACACGATCACCGGTCAAAACATGGTCAGTTGCAGAAAGCCGCACCGAGCTAGCGTGGCATGGATAAAATGAGAAAGGTCTCGGCCATTCCGGCGGCTCACCGTGCGCCCCATCTGGCGAGGAAGTGGCCGACGTAGAGGCGGCGGAAGAGGGACGCGTGCAAGCCGCCGCTGCTGTGGCCGTCGAGGAGAGGCACGAGATGGCCACCGCTGCCGACCGCCTCCCCGGCCTCCATCTATGCCGGCGCCTCGCGCTACCTAGCTAGGCGAGTATAGGATCTTGATATATAAGGACGAAGGGAGACCCTCGCCGGCGCAGAGGAGGCGTGGTGCATGCAGACATGGAGGTGGAGCCATCATCAGGGGACGGGACACCGGACACCACACCAGATCGGTGATCGCCAGATATGAGACGCGACCTTGGGAACCAAGATTGATGACGTGGACAGCAACCTGCTGGTCTACGCAACTCTGAGTCGTCGCTAGCATTTTTTTATGGTAATAAGTGTCTCGTTTATAAAATAAAATAAAATTACAAGACATGTACACACTGATCCTATATAACTGAAAAAAATAGGATAAATATATGCAAAACAAGCGTCTATTCCACTCTTTCAACACCACAGAAGGTAGCACCAAAGGACAGAAGACAAATCACCTCTTCACCCGAGGTCGACGCGGATCCATCGCTGATCTGCAGTTTTGCGGACCTCCAAAGTAGTTTAGCAAAACCATTGCCATTGAAAGAATCAGACCCGGGCACCATGTCCCCGAACACGCCATCGAACTCTAGAACTGACCCTCCGCACGACGCCGTCGAAGGAGGAAGTCAGAACTGTCAGCCTCTAACCACAAACACAACAAAGGATACACCATCTTTCACCTGTCACTCGCGCAGACAATCGTCTGCGCGTACTCTGAACGACACATCCACCCTGCTCCACCATGACGTCGAGACAACGTCGTAAACAACGGGGAAAGAGCAGAAGGAGACACACACCTGATGGGGTCACCGCCGCCGCGCCGACACCATCCATGAACCCTAAAACCGTCAATCTAAGGGATTGACAAACACATTATGCCATCACTCCGATACGCCGCCATAAAGAACACCGCCGGTGTGGGAGTGGAGTCGTCCGGGCGCTGCTCCCACCACCCCAACGACGCACCACAACCTACAAAGCCAAACCCAGAGCTGAAGAAGGAAATCCCCTTCCCCCCTAAACGCTGGAGCAGCGGGCGGAGGGAGAGGGCACCAGCACACTGCCACACTCGCCGGTGGAGATTGGGCGAAAAACAGATCGCCTCCCTGATCGTGGCGGCTAGGTCAGGGAGCGAAGCGGTGCTTCTCGCTCTTCTTTTCTGCCTGGCTCATCGTTGCGTAGATCAGCCGCAGAGATTCAGTCACGGGGTCTGCTACTACTAACTCTGCAATACATTAAGACTAGTTTTTGGGAAGCGTCTGCAATACATTATCAGAAGCATCGGGCGTAACCTGCATAGGACACTGCTAGCCCGCGCGTAATGCGAGTTTTATATTGCACTGTCATGTTCCGTGAGCTCACAACCTAGATAAGACGTGTCAGAGTTGTAACATAACTGAGGGATACAATCACTGGCGTATCCAGCGGGTGGGCCGGGGGGTTGTGGCCCACCCAGAATTTTTGAGAAAAATTCGAACCCCCCATATAGCATGGGCCATTTTGTGCTGTGGCTGAGAAAAATAAAATGCATTGGACAGGTTTTAGGCTAGCCCGCGCGTAATGCGAGTTTTATATTGCACTGCCATGTTCCGTGAGCTCACAACCTAGATAAGACGCGTCAGAGTTGTAACATAACTGAAGGATACAATCACTGGCGTATCCAGCGGGTGGGCCGGGGGCTGTGGCCCACCCAGAATTTTTGAGCAAAATTCGAACCCCCCATATAGCATGGGCCATTTTGTGCTGTGGCTGAGAAAAATAAAATGCATCGGACAGGTTTTGAACCTAAAACCTCCAACATCGCGCGGAGGATGCTCAATTGGGATAGCCATCAAGTGATGCGAACGTTCATGTCTTGGTGGTAAAACGCATCGTTAAATACATTCTACTTTTCTTATGGTTTATTAATATTTCTTCACTATGTTTATGTTTTTAACTATTTGTATTGGAATCATGCACATATTGATTACAATTATATGAATCGATCGCCTATTTATACTATTCAATTGGGAAAAAATCCGCGGTGCGACATTTTTTTTGCGCTGTGCCCACCCTCCAATTTTTTTGTGGATATATACGCCACTGGATACAATACTCCGCTTCAGAATCTTAACTCCACATGCAGGTCTTGTGTTTTGTGACAACAACTTTTCACCGTCACTTCTTCGACTGAGCCCTTGAATAGCACTGCTTCCGTCAGTTTCAAACAAGAAAGGACCTGTGCACTAACGATGAGCTAAATTCGTGCAATTTGTCTGTCTACAAATATGCAGAGGTCATTCAAATCTGTAATGCAAACAAATTGAGCCTTGCAACCACCTCTTAATGCACTCATTTCAGTCATTGGTAGAGATGGCAACTGGCAACCCCAGCATGTCGTTGTAACTCTCGTGGCCGGTTGAGGTTTCATCAATTCAATTAAAAACCAAGCTCAGCCTTCAGTTGTTTTTAAAAAGAAATACCGACATTCGTAAAAAAAAAACTGACTCAAGTGTTACCTTGAAAAAAAAAATTTGCCGCTCCTTTTTCTGGCATGGCTCAGAGGATGCAAGTGGAGGGCACTGCTTAGTGGCTTGGGAGCAAGTTTGCAAGCCCAAGAATATGGGAGGTCTCGGAATTCATAATCTGAAATTCCTGAATGCGGCTTTGAGAATGAGGTGGAGATGGCTGGAGAGATGTGGGCCAACGCGTGCTTGGTCGGGGCTACAATTCACCATGTCTGTCGAAGCTGAGGCCATGTTCCAGACGGCATGTGCTTGCAAGGTTGGCAATGGCAAGAGAATCAAGTTCTGGTCGGACAGATGGTTAAATGGTCAGAGTCCTGCGGATATCGCACCCACGCTCAAGGAGCTCGCAAAAGGGCGTGGTGCGTTGGATAAAACCGTAGCTGAGGCTTTAGTTGGGCAACAATGGGTCACGGACTTGAGAGGCGACCCATCTATCCAAGCAATCACCGAGTTTGTCCAGCTCTGGATGTTGGTTCAGTCCCAACCCCCTCTATCTGAAGATGAGGACTCCTTCACTTGGCGGCTGACTGCAAATGGCAAATACTCCCCTGCCTCTGCTTATCTCGCCTTCTTCCATGGAACAACTGAACCAGACTATGCAAAAGCGTTATGGTCCAATGGCGCACCTCTAAAGGAGAAGCTCTTCTGCTGGCTGGCCTTGCGTAATAGATGCTGGACAGCGGAAAGAAGACAGCGTCGTGGCCTGGATCATTTAGACAGGTGCACGCTTTGTGATCAGGTGCTGGAAGACATTGATCACCTCTTAGTCCAGTGCCCCTTCTCGAGAGTGTTCTGGTTCACCTTATGCAGGGATCTGGGAGTCATAGACATGGTGCCACAGCCAAATGAAACGCTGCGAGGATGGTGGTTTTCCCTCTCAAATAGACAACCCAAGAAGAACATGAAGATGATCTTGATGCTAGCAATTGCTGGCATGCGCAGGCTGTGGCTCGAGAGGAACTCGCGTACCTTCGAGCAGTAAAGTATGAACCTTCACCAGCTAGTTAGCATGACTAAAGAAGAACTGGGCCTCTGGAAGCTTGCAAAGACAGGAGTTGATCGCAGAACTGTGGGTCGCAGCGAGGAGTAGACTGCTACCTCTGTGTGTGTGGGTGTTGTAAGTGTGGGCCGATGGGCATGTTGTTAACTCTCCCCTGCTTAATCTTAATAAAAAAAAAAAGACATGCAACCTTGGTTGCTGTTCTTGAAAAAAAAACTATAACCTTTTCAAAACACTAGTAATCTTGCACGCGCAATACACGTTTTGTCCTTGTAGTAAAAGTAATAAAATTGTACGATATATATACCACGCAATATTTACTTAAAAAATTATGCACAATATGAAAATTCTACTAAACATGAGTAAAATTTAGGGTGCATTTAGTATGAATAGAAAACATGCGATAATGATAACTCTTCCTGCCACCTATATATTATACAGAAGAATTCTTACATCAATTTTAAACCTTGTAGCATTATAACGTTGATGAAATATGAACACCAATCAAAGTATCAACTTTGGAATATCCCACTCACTAATCTTATGTTCATGCCATGGTCAATTGATCACAGTTCCGGATAAATGACAGGTAGCAAACAGTTGTTGAGTAAAGTGAAACATGTTGTGAACATAAACCGATTAACTTTTCGATCGACTCTGCTCAGAGTGCACACCTTTACGACCATCTCCATAAATGATAGTAAACACCTTACGGTGAATTAATCGATGGTCTCAACAATTAAAATCAATCAGTCAAAGCTTACATGGCATATTGAAAAGAAATTAATCTCACTATTAGTAGTAGGGCAAACCACCCTAACATTTGTCTCCTCGTACCCCTCATACACCATGCGTCAGCTTACAGTAAAAGGACAGACCCAGTGCATAGAGGCTCCCACACAAGGTGGGGTCTGGGGAGGAATTATAGGAACCTAACCTTTCCCCTGCAAAGTGCAATGCAGAGAGGCTGGTTCGAACCCAGGACCTCTTGGCACAAGTGGAGAGGACCTCACCACTGCACCAAGGCCTGCCCTCATGCGTCAGCTTACAGTGATCCAATAAATATGTGTCAGCATCATTTTTGTCTGGCATGTACGAACCCTCGTTGTCCTTGCTACCGGCCGGTATGTTTGAGCCCTAATCTGTAGTTAGCCACTCAAAAATTACATATCCGAATAATGTTAAGTCGGTAAGCATATTAGCACTTCATAGTAATTCTACATGTGTTAGGATTAATTACCTGATGCTCACCCGTGTACTCACCCTGGGTTCTACACGAAACACACAAATTATAGTCATAACCACTTGAGAACTTTTGCAGTTGTTTGCAAAAAAAATCCATCGAGCTATCACCATATATTTGACACACATGTTCAGTTTACTGACTTCAAATTTTACTTCATGTGGAAGCAGCCATGTGTGGCATTCTGCAGCTCATAGACGAAAGACGATACACACCTAGACTAATTTCAGCAAAAGTTAATTTAGACGACAAGTTGAATTGAAATTTTAGCGAATTGATCAAGAATTCATTTTTACCTCTGTGTCATGCCTATGTCCTCGCTCTCTGGTCCTATGAAAAATGTTGTGCATCACCTCTCTCCTTCCCTCCCATTCTTCAGCTAGTACGCGTTGTACTCGATGGAGCTTTAGCCCACTTCAAGTGCCTGCACGAATATGTTCAACCTTTAAAACAACTATTTTCACTGGAGTTTGAAGATATGAATGTTGCCTTCTCTATATAGGAATATAAAGTGGGTAAATGTCATAAGAACTTCAAACAAACAAAAGGTAGTTTGAGAAGAGCAGGTCAACTTAATACATTCAGAAGAAAAAACTGGTCAACACAAATTGTGAGCAAGGTGTACATGCAAGGTATACTATAGTTACTAACCAACCAAAGTGCCCATGAATTCAAGTGAGAGAACTGAAAAATGATGCAGTGCCCATGATCATATTAACCGTCAGATACAAATTTTAGGTACATTACATGAAAGACCCTACCAAAATAATGGCACATATTCATAATCCAGGTATTTGTATATACAATACGTAACACCTAAATGATTAGCCAACCAAAGCAAGAAACTACAAAATCAACAAATTTAAAAAGATAACATGACTATGTAGGTCGATCATGCATAATTTGGATCTGTGAGAGACAGAGTACACGGCAAATGAAGGCAAGAACCTGCATGTTCAAAATTGCAAGAAACAAGCTACTGTAGAACAAAATAATGAGGACAAAGGATAGCAGGTGACTACTAAAGTCAAGAAATCAAGGGAGAAAGAAATGATAGTGATCTGGACGGTCTAAGCAAATCAATACCTGTCAATGCTACTGCAATGGGAGGATGAGCTGGGTACCTTCGTTGCCTGCATCCCTGAATCTTTTCTTCCCCCTCGGTGCTGTTTCTGCAACTTCTCTTATGTCAGCGATCAGCAAAGTTATTTCAATTCCTATTGCACTGTTCGTAACGGCGGCTATGCATGCCAAGCATCTAAATGTCTCTTATTCTCTTCTACACCATCATCTGAAGCTTTCTGTAACAGAAAGTATGCAGTTCTAAATCAACACACAGATATGAATCTCACACACACAGACATATGCAATCCTAACATTCGAAAATCACATATCTGAATCACCCAAACATCCGTATGTTAACTGACAGCAGTATCAGACAGATAGCTAGGAGGGGGAGATATGGAGAGACCTGGAAGACAGCTTCGCTGTAGTGGACGGGTGATCTGCAGCGCGCCGGAGCCATCGCCGACGAACGCCCAGGTGCGGCAGACAGCGAGGCCGCAGCATCTCGGACACGAACGTCAGGGATCAGGTAGAGAGCAGCAAGTAGGAGTTCCAGCCGTCGACGTAGAGCGGCGCGCCCGTAACGGCATCCACGAACAGAATAGCCTCTGGAAGGCATCAGATGAGTTGTGTGTCCGCCTCCAGCGAGTGCACAAGATATAAGGATGACTCCAACGGGCGACCCATCGAGTCCGCGCGCATCCGTCCCTGTCCGCGGGAGCCAAAAACACGGCCCAACGGGGCGACGCAAACGGACCGCGGTCCGTTTTTTGGTCCGCCATGACGCATTCCTGGCCCAAATTTGGGTCACCGATGCGTCGGGCCCGGACGCGAGCGGACCGTTCCTGCATCCTCCCCGTGTCCGCCCTGGCCCCGCGTGTCATCGACCCCAACGGCCACCTACCCGTAATAACTGTGGGCGGTGGAGCTGTATAAATCGCGCCGGCTGGCCAAACCCTAGGGCACAAACCCTAGCACTCCTCCCCAATCGCGCCGGCCGGCCAAACCATAGCCACGGCGGCCACCATCTCCAAGCTCAGATCCACGCGCCGGAATGGATCCGCCGCCGCCGCCGCATCATCTGGTGGACGAGGTCGAGCAAGCGCGTATGAGCGCGCGCGGGCGCTATCGCGGCAACTTCTCGCGCCGGATGGCGACCAGCCCGGCATGGGCCGGCATGATTCCCCAGCCGCCGCGTCCGCGCCTGACGGACGCCCAGAGGAGTGCGGTGGAGGCGGCGTTCGCGGACTGCGCCGACAGCGACGAAGAAGAGTACGCCGCCGGTGTCGCGGCGGCTGCTGTCGTGGCGGCCGGTGTCGCGGGGATGGCGCGCCGCCGGAGCCTCCCATTGGCGTGGGCGGCCCTGCTCACATCACCGAGGAGGAGGCGGTGAATGCAGTCCACATGCAGCTGAACGCGCAGAGGGCGGCCGCGTTCATGTCCGCCGCGCGCGCCTGTGCCGACGCTGCAGTGGAGGAGGAGATGAAGCAAATGCGCCGCGCCGAAGAGTCCAAGAAGCGCGCGGCGAGGCGCAAACGGCACCGGGAGGCCTTGGCGGCGGCCGAGGCCGCGAAAGGAGCAGGCAGCTCCGCCTGATGTCAGCTCCACCGCGAAAGGAGTCGAGGCCATGGCCGCCTATGTGCGGTTCATTTTCCAATAATACCGGCGCCCGCTACGTGTTTCGTAGCTACAAAATGATCAAAGAAGATTGAGTCAGCCAGCCCTGGCTGGCCATGGGCGCGATGAAGGAAGAGCCAGCAAGTCCGTTGCAGAACGGGCATGCTGCGTAACGTTTCTCAAGGCCGCAGCCCCTCTTTGATCTTCCCCCTTGCCGGCCGGTGGTCGGTTATTAATTTCCTTCAAGTTTAGGTTTAGGTTTTAGGGTTTAATGTTAGGAGAAGATCCTAGATTTAACTATGTAATTTCAGTTTCTAAATGTAATCCTTTTATTAAAAAAAAAGTTTAGGAAATAAAAGTGGCAAGCGGACTCAATGCGTCGGCCCCGTTGGGGGCACTGGCCAGAAAGGGGCAGACATGGGCCGGACGCGCGTCCGTTCCCCGACCTAAACGGACAAAACGCGGACCGAACGCGCGTGCTTTCCAGATCGTGGGTGTTCCACTTCGTGGGGATTTTTTTTCTTTTCTGGACGTGGGCGTTGTGATGAGGTGCTCATCATTGGGTGAGTGTTGTCCGTTAGATGTACCGGATGGACGGCTCTGAGACTGGGGGTACGACTTAATGATACCTCATCATTAGTTGAATCTGGATCATTGGATGATGCTAATCTGATGGCTGGTGTTATTTGGATCAGCCACTCTGGGTCTTTTAATATTAGTGGAGATTGTGCTGAACCACGCTCAGCTTTGCTACGCGTTGAGATGGACAATCGTTATGGGCTTGCACGGTTGCACTCGTTTATGTCTACTGTTATTTTGTTCTTGCAGAAGATCTGTTTAATTGGCTGCTAGCCCAGTGACGACCGTGTCTGTTGCCGATCTTTGCGACGGGAGCGGCCCAGTATGGGTCGCTAGCCTCCAAGTTCAGTTGCTGTTCATGTTTCCATTGTACATGTGTGGACTCCAGTTTGGCTACACGTACCTACATACTTTGAGTTCGTTGTGGGACTTGGGAGGATATCCAAACTCGTCAAAAAAAACAACCCCCTACTATTGTTTCTTTTATTAATAGTTTCAAAAAAAATTGTTTCTTTTTATTGAATTTATATCTGAAACTCCCATGAGCCGCATGATGGTGTCATAGTGAAGGCTCACAAACAAACATCGTCTACTTCTTGGTGGAGCAATTCCTTGTTGTAACTAGAACTGATCATCAAAAACAATCACAGTTGAGGCTTCGTACTAATAAAACCATCATATTTCTCAAAAATATCTAAGTTTGTACCAACTCGTTGCAAATAGCACTTATTGTGAATCATGTAAGATGGTCGCATATTCGGTTCAAAAATTATATAAGATAGTCGCATATGATTTATTCAACCAGTTTGGCTAGAGCCTACAAATGGGATTTGGTTATGCATGAGTGCTAATTGTAATCATGTTTCTGGGTGATGGAGCCAGTGTTTGTATCTTTTGCACTTTTGGTCCAATGAACTCTAAAAAATTATGCAAAAAATAGTTTTGTACACAAATCAATGCAAGGGCCAAGGAAATTGCCTCCTTTCCGAGAAAAACTATATCACTTTTTTTTTGAAAAGGAGGATAGCCCATGTCTCTGCATCGATTAATGCACACAACAATACTGCATATCACAAATAGATGTTCTTTTGGATATGTTTCAAGTCATATTTTTAAAAATGTGACTATAATATTTTGAATATTTTTACTAAGATCTTGGAGACCGTTCCAATTTTTGTAACACTGTCTACTTGTGATACAAGGCACAACAAGTTTTGTAACGCCGTCTACTTGTGATACGAAGGGACAGTCTGATTTGCACCCATTTATTCATAATTTTCTAAACTCTCTTTAAACACAGACTATGGCTTCCTAAAGCCCTGTAATTATCTAACTGTTCCTTTTGTTTTAATACAAAAACAGTAGGAGCCTTTCCTACTGTTATGAGCTTAAAAGACAATGAGGGAAAGTAAGATAGTTATCAAATCTTAAATATCTTTTTGTGGGTTATCTTCTTGTGTTCCAAATTGGTTGGCCCTGGTCTTTGTTGTAGCGAACGGAGGACAAAATGCGGATGGCTACAGATGACCAGCGGTTGGTTGTCCACTAAATTTACTTCCAATAATGGTCATTTAATAAATTATCTACTATTTCATCAGTAATCTTATATATTTCACTTGTTGTCGCTGCACACGAACTGATTGTTGTAAATTATTAAAGTTTTCTCATTAATTTGATGTGGAGGCTGGAGGCAGTATTTGCCTTTATCTGAAAAGAATTCGAGCCATCCGTCACCTTTAACATTTTGAAAGGAGACCGATGGAGTCACTCACAGGATCACAGTTTTGGAAGAATCTGAGAAGGGCATGCAGTACCAGGACCATGCTGCGTGCTCATATTCTTCCTCCACTACACATGCAAAAGTTCTCTTGTAACTACGATCCTACCAGGATGCTAGCACCTAATTGGACACATGCATGTAGTGTGCTGGGGAGCATTCAGTTCTATAATTAACCGGCCATGGTCCAATCAACTGTTTTTATTAAAGCTCTAAAAGAAAACAACGATCAAAAGAACGAGTAAGAGTGAGATAACGCTTTTTCGTCTAGCAAGTGACATGACAAGCTTTTCCATGGGCCTAGCTCTCTTCTTTTGCATGTCACAGTAACAAAAAAATAGGGTAACATTTGTTCCCTCTCATGCATATGTCACCGACAAGATATTGGAACCAAAGATATTCCTCAGAGGAAAAGGAGGATTTTGGAACTAAAGCCCTATCACCTTCCTTTTTCATCTTTCTAGTGTCCTTGGAGATGTAAATTTTATTCACACATGTGTATCTCATAAAATATTTAATTAATCAATCATCTAAAGAAATGGACCAACTCAATTGAACATATCTCTAGCCTTACAAAGGTATCTTTTGTATTCTCTTTCTAAATGTTAAGCTTCTTTGCTCAAATATATGACAAAATGTAAAAGTAAAATGGGGGATACAATTAACCAATGAAGCAATAATACAATCAGAAAAAAAGTATGGTATACTCAACTAATCTATACTAACCGGCTGACACTTTGACCAAAAAGACACGATAAACGATGATTGTCACAATGATTTTGCATTGATCGGTGTGAGCAACCGACTGTTAACTGACCTCCCGTTGTGATGTCACCTTTGTTTTCTGTACTCGCATTTTCTTTTTCTGCTTCCCCCTTTTTCTTTCCCTCCAATATGAACTTTGCCTCTTTTGACATGCAAATGTAAGCACCCAAATGAAACTTCCACCCCGTTATCTAGAAACATTGGGTGAAGAGAAAGGCAAATCTAGAGAGAAGAAGTCGGGTGTAGGGGGGGAGGGGGATAAAAGCTGCAGTTCGATTTTGTTGGAAACTTTGCCTTTTGGTTGTTTCTTGGAAGCCACTCCTCCTATCCTTCTATACCTGTGCTTTTTAGTCTTGTAGCCTATTGGTGTATGTATGCTGATTCTATAATGACAGTAATGATGGTGTCAGTGTTTTGGCTGGTCTTTGGGTACCTCTCCAAGACTGGCTACTGCCAAAGATGCATGGCCGATGTGTTTGCTCGTTCAGCCATGATGATCCTGGTTATCAGAAGGCCAGAAGGATGGGTACTGCCATTCTGCGCCCTCCTTGTTACCTGATGTTTCCTGAAAATGGAGTAAAAAATTATAAGTGCTCCCGAGATGAGAGAATTAACTACAGTACTTTTGTATGAAAGAGCTTTACACTACAGGAATGGCTAACAGTGCCGACGGCCAGAACTTGTGCCGACGGCTATTTATCGGGGCCGTCAGCACATGGGTGTATCAGCACCAGCCGTCCGCAAGGCCGTCGGCAAAGAAGCGGCCGTCGACACAGATGTTCTATCCCGATGGCCCCCGTCGGGACACAGTCAGCCGTCGGCACAGAGGATCAGGTGACGTCGACAGCAATCTATGCCGACGGCCAGGCCGTCGGCACAGGCCTCTACCGTTTTTTACATTTTTACCCTAATCTTATTTTTTATGTGTCTATTTATTACTCTCAATTAAGTTTAATATGTTTCATTCATATTCTATGTACATAGCTACGCCGAACAGCGGTTTCCACCCACATAAAATAACGTCGCGAATAATTGTATATCCCGGAGCGTCGGAACCCCAACCAAAATCTAGGTTGTGCCATACCATATGTATACAAGTGTGTTGTGTGTTGTAAATGTGCAATATCCTACTCCGGGGTGTGACCGGCTTCACCGACTTCACTTTCTCCCTAGTGAGTTTCTGCACTTAGAGGTGAAAACTCCCACTTCGGACGAAACGGGGGCAATCTTGTAAAAACTTGTGATAAAAGTTGGTTTCGCATATGCCTATGGCCTAACCTAACACAACTAGGCAAAAAAGTCCACTCTGTACCGACGGTGGCCGTCGGCATAGGTGTGTGCCGACGGCATTGGGTCCTTTGCCGACGGGCTGCGGCCGTCGGCACAGGTGGCCATTCCTGTAGTGTTAAATCGATCTTTCCGTCGGATATCTGTATTGCATTTTATTATCTTGCATAGTATAAGTTCTTTGGCTTTTCTGTGATGTAGATCGTGGTTGACATCATTGTGTATTTTGACATTTGATTGACACATTTTTACATATTTTACTATTTGCTTTCTGCTTTGACATAATGGGTAGAAACCTTTTAAAATTATGTACTAGGTAATAGAAATAGATATCCAACCATGTGGTAAGTGCATACTTTTGTTATTCTCTAACATTTGCATGCCAAACAAGAGACTAAATATGTACAGTAGATTATAAAATAAAATTGTCATATTGCAGTTAAACAAACCACAAGTTTGTCCATAATACATCTATTTCAACTATGTTATTTTGACTGTGCAAACTTCTCTACTTTCTATCCAAAGAAAGGGGTTTCATAAACGTCTTAATTATCATCTATACTTAGATTGTATGAGGAAGGTGATATTCCATATATATTTTACTATATACACCACATCATGCGCAAACGCAAAAAAAGCACTGCACTATGCATGCCCCTATAAAATGGTACAACCTTTGTTAAAGAACCATGAATGACGAGCTAAAAAAAGTGCAGTTAAGCCTATTTCTCTGTGGCAACTAATTATCAATAAAAAATTTGGATTTCTTCGATAGTTTCTATACTAAAATTTAAATATTTAACAATATCGACCAAAAATGTTCAAAGTTGTGTCTGTGAGACTGTGTTCATATCTCAAACATCATGTCCTTTGGAGCGCACAGGAGTATGTGACACAACTCATTAGAAAATTAGCAGCTTATAAACTAAAATTGGATGTTTTGATAGTTTCTAAACTAAAATTAAAATGTTTCAACAATATCGATTAAGAATGTTCAAAGTTGTGTCTATGAGACTGTGTTCATATCTCAAACATAATGTCCTTTGGAGCGCCCAGAGGTATGTGACACCACTCATTAGAATTAGTAGCTTATAAGCATGTAAGCGATATCTAGCATCTTCCAAAGAATTGAAGTAGTACATGGTGAAAATATTGCATGACTAGATTCCCAATTGTCTCAGGGGCTGGATATTTGAAAGGGTACTCCTGGAAAGATATAGACAATTGGAGTGGGTACTCACTCCGTTTTTATGTACTTTGCGTTCTGGGTTTTTTCAAGCTCAACCTTTTAAAAGTTTGACCAAATATGTACGAAAAATATCAACATGTATAATATAATATTAGTATAATATGCAAATATATTTTACAATGATTCTAATAACATTAAAAAATTATTGTAAGGGTTGATAATTTTTTCTTTATATTATGTCTATTGTTTTACTACTTAGAATGGTGATCTAAAGGTTCAGTTCGGAGATTGTGGTGATCTCCAAATTGACCATTTCTAGAGTTCTGTGCTCTCGTTTGGATGAGGGCAGAGGCCTCTGGTGTCGCCCTTTCGGTTAAGAACTGAGGCTTCACAATTAGAAGCCAATTTTTATGTCATGTCTTTCGTCGTTCATGGTTTGATATATTGTGGTGCCCTATAAGACAATATAGCTCGATGCTAGAATAACAAAAAAAAACCGCTTTTATTTGGCTTTTTACAATTTTGAAATACGACAAATATCCAAATCTAAAAGGTTGCTACCCTAGGATAAAACCCCGACCGAATCTCATAGTAGTGTCCGAGTTACTAGACAGATTTATAACAAAGGGAGAACATACATGATAAGTTGATGGAAAGAATCAGCTTGACTGCCAACAAGAGAGAGAGAGAGAGAGAGAGAGAGAGAGAGAGAGAGAGAGAGAGAGAGAGAGAGAGTTCTTACTCCTCCTTTGGACCTCCTGGAAGTGCATCCCATGATCACCTCTTCGAGTCCAGAAGTCTCAAACTTTCGCGTTTGGTGTGGCCGCTCATCCTCCTAATTATGTTCATTTTTTAGTCACGGATTAATCAAACCAAACCGTAAGACTAGACTGTATACTTAGGTACAACGCCAAAGAACTACATCGACAGAATTGTTTGCTGAGCTACCTGCTGATGGTGGTAGCTCGGTGCCCCATGATCGTACGGTTCTCCCGCTGGTGCCGTGAGAACGACCGAGCCCTGGTGGGTCCGCGGCACCGCGATCAAGGTGGAGATGGCGTGCGTCGGCGTGCTGACGTGGAACAACGCCGCCGCCGCGTGCTGCTGCTCCTGCAGGCCGGCGTAGCGCCGGTGATCGTGCTCGACGTGATGCTGGTGGTGGTGGTGATGATGAAGCGCTGCAGAACGTTGCATCACTCCCTCGTCAGCCCTAGCTTGCACTACTTGGTGATCTGATCTTCCCATTCCCACCTACATGCAGTTGTACACGTTAATTATTTGATCACTTGCACAGTATGTACGCAAATCGTACATAATAATTAGCTACCTTGACAAGTATAGGAGTATACATAGTAAGCACAATTTAATTATGTTAGACTCGAAGCGTTTACTCAGGAGTAAACATCTGTCACTGTTTGGTAGATAAGAAACGGTCAATTAATTTAAGTAAATGTAACACAAAAGATATTGTCGCTATATCATATATGCTCATATATATACACATAAAGGCGAAGAATAGATCGATGATGTCCTTAATTAGGGTTGCTTGCTGTTTGGACAAAGTGACGCCTAATTAAGTACAGTATCAGATACTGTGCATATTGTGTACTAGGTGTGTGGTACTAACTTTATGTGTCTGTGTGTATGTCTTGTTTCAACTGACTTAATTGCATGAAACGAAAATATATGTTACTTCAACATTGCATGCATGCATGTAGGTTAGACACATCCATCAATTTAGGTAAGATCTCAAACCATAGTCAGTACTGTTTTCTTCCAGAATTTCTTTCTCACCTTACCATTTCATTCATTGATAAGATTGTGCTGAATGGACATATTTCACCATACCAATTCCTACCTACATTTCATTGATCAACAAAATTAAGTTTTCATCTCTTATAGAAACCTTCCTATACTGACAATAAAACATAACGATTTTACAACGTACAAATTGAAAATATAAGGACATTTAGCGGAGACTGCGAGCAGTTTTTCCAGTTAGGTAGGCGTAGGGAGCTGCAATCTTTGATGCCACAGAATATGAGGTATATCCTAATTTAGTCCTACCATGCCTTAGGTTCTCCCACACAACCATATACTCGAAAAACAACAAAAATAAGTCATGAAATCTACAAACAAATTTGACAGAATAAAACTCTCGAATTCCATACAAAAATTTAATCCAAATTCTATGTATGTGTCGAGAAGCAAGAAAATAAAAAAATTAAATAGAAAAAGATCGATATTATAGTAGAAGTTGTTTTTTGTGTTCATGACTATTTGCATCGATCTTTGTGCTTAATTATTCTCTCATGTGGTCGGCAATTTAATATGCATAATGAATGTTAAATAGTTGTATTCTGGTTTCATGTCTCTCTCGGTGAAATGGTTGGATTTTCTCACTCAGCTAGCCAAAAAATAGTTTTTTCCAAACTTTGGATCTAACAAAGCCTTCCATCAGTTTCAAAATTATGACATTTCTACAGTCTGATGTTTGAACCGGATTAAAGTGTGATTTTTTTCTCCTTTTCTTCTTTGCATGCCCAATCCACATTGTGCTCCATGTTTTTCCCTACCATATCCTCCTTATTCCCAGTTTCCCACCTCACCTCGTTGTCGATGCCCTCGATGGTGGTGAGACAGAGTTGCACTGATAAGGCCATCACTCTAAGCGATGGTGAGAATCGGCCAATGGAAGGGGTGTCGGGATATATCTATCAGCCCTTGTCAGCACCCCCTCACCCTCCAATGCCCGCCAACTGGGGGGGGGTGGGGGGGGGGGGGGGGTATGTCTGCCTTCTTTGTCCCTATCCTCCGCCCCTCTCCCTCTGGTAAGCTGTACCCTGATGTTAATGAGAAGATTTTTCTTTGATGTTCTGTCTACCCCCTCCTCCGAGCCATCTCAGCCATATACGTTTTTTTTTTACAAGGAGCCATACACGTTTTAGTTTTGTTTTGACAAAATGGCACACCTCGACATGTGGGGTCCGGGCCTCAGGGGCCGCCTATCTATGAGCAAAGGACACTGTACTATTACTGTCACAAATGAGAGTGTGGTAATTCGTCAAAATGTCCCTATATATCAAATGAAGTGTGGTAATCCGTCAAAATGTCCCTATATATTTACTCACGTACACCGAGTCCCCGAACTACTAGTACTGCCACTAGAAGAGATATATCGAAATTCCCTCGTCGCACACAAATAAAAACTCACCTCCTGAAAGCTGTTCCTGAACTGCGTGAAGCTGAAATCCTCAATGCCAGCTGGGGCGCCGCCATGGAACGCCGCTCTAATCACGTCCGACGACGTCATTCGCGGCGCCGGCTCTGCCGCGGCCGCACGGTTGACCCTCCTCTTCTCCACGGCCGACGTGCCAGTGCTAGTCGCTGAGGCTCCGTCGCCGATGCCGCACTGCCTCGGCTGCGTCTGGTAGAAGATCTTGGAGACGACGAGCTCGCCCTCGCGCTCCTCCTCGGACTCGCCGAGGTGGTACTGGTGCATCACCCAGTTGGTCTTCTCAGGCTTCCGGTGCTTGCCGAAGTTTGTGTAGAGTACCAGGATCTTCTTGCACCCCCTCTGCCGGCCGCCCACCGCCACCGGCCGCGTCTTGCCGGTCTTGTGCCACCGTGTCTCGCTCCGTTGCTGCTGCTGTTGCGCCGAACCACCGGCGCCGCCGGAGGAGACAGCGGGAGCGTCGGCGGTGGCGGGTGGCTGGATCTTGCGGCGCTTGCGGGTGCCGGTGGTGTAGGCCTTGGACGGCCGGTGGAAGAAGTGCCTGCTGAGGCCGTCCTTGGACACACCTGCATGATCAGCATGGCCATGGATGTCGTCAGCACGTGCATGCGAGAGGATTAGTCATGTCTGTTTTCGTTGCTCCACTTTGAAAAAAGGGCAGAGGGAAAAGAGACAGTGATGCAACTATGCAACATCAGACCGTCGGCTGTTGGAGAATATAACAACCTTGAGAGGAGGACAAAACCTAACTTTGGAAACTAGGGGCAGATCTCATGTCACATTTCATTCTAGAGAGAGAAAGAGAAGCAAATGTGCCACGACAACATTAATGTCGTACGTGTGCAAGTACCCAGAGATTTGGGTGTACAATCTTCCTTCCTTTTGTTTCAAGATTCCTACAGTGTTGCAACTACTTGTAATATGGTTTTATGCATACATGCATGGATCGAGATATATGCTATCAAAGTATACAAATGTCACCTAAGAAAATTCGGAGACACGGAAAAGCAGACGGTGAATGTATTATACGTAATAGATGAACGAGAACAAAAAGAGCTGAGCTAGAAAAGAAGAAACTGAAATTGCACAACTCCAAAAAAAAAAAACTAAATCGCTGTATGTATTCCAAGAAAAAGAGGTTTTCTTTAAGAATAAAGAACATTTTTGAAGAGATTGGAAACGTATGGTAGCTATAGCTAGGAACATATATGTGCTTTAGAAATTAAACTCCCCGGCAGTAAACAAAGCTTGTAGAAATTAACCTGGCAGTTTCTCTGGGTGGGTGTAACAGATGCCATCCTCCCCCTCAATGGTAGGTATGAACTCATCGATCAGAGGGTGAGACAGGGCAGCCTCCGCCGCCGTGCCGCCGGACCGGACTTTCGCCTCCAGGTGCTCGATCAGCTCCTGATCTGTTGGGTCGAACTTCACCCCGGCCGGCAACCCCACCCAATCCTGCACGCACGCAGCATATATATACATGATTGATCAATCGAGAAGGAAAAAAGCTAGAAGAAAAGATGTCGATCACCCGGCCGAGGTCGTGCGTACCAGCTTCTGGTCGATTTTATGGCCGCACCTGGGGCAGCAGCTCGTCTCCGACATGTACTTGCGGTGCTGTTCGATCCTCGAGCCGATGAGGTGGTGGCTGCCGTCGGCGCCGCAGCTGCTTGTCCCTCCTGCTGCTGATGTTGCACCATCGTCCATGTTTTGTCACCTCGATCGCTGCCAAGAGGAGTATATAGTAGCACCTTGCCTATCTCCTCGGCCTATGCATGATCACATGTAAGAGAAGGGATTACTCACAAGGAGGAGCAAGAGTGAGGATGGGGACAGGAGAGAGATGGGAGAGGAAAGGGGAGACCGGCCGGGGGAAGAGGGGGTGTAGGGGGTTTTGAGCAAGTAATAAAGAAGATTTGGAGACCGGAATTCCATGTGTTGATCACTTTAACGGAAGGGATATAGAGAGAAAAGGAAAGGTTCTCCAGGTACACACGAAACCCCTTTAGACATACGCTAGATCAACCTGTCCCTCCCTAACTCCACCTATCTCTAGAGAGAAACGAGAGAGCGTGGCCTGCACACTTCTCTTCCACACTTACTACTGCTCCTAAATACAAAATAAATGCAGTTGATACTCGAATGATACACAAATTAAATATGACTTCCAATTTTACGCGTTATTTCATCTAAATTTAGGAGTTGCAATATTGATTTAATTACTCCTCTTAGGATTTTACATGTTATTTTTCTATATGACATATTGTAAACATACAAAGTAAATATTGTTATATTTTGTCCAGTAGTTTTACTGAAAAATAATCTAGGACAAAAACAACAAATTATATGAACATAAGCACATGTTACATCCTGGCAAGTGTTATAGGCATTTTCACCCGAGAAACGCGCTATAAGCATTTCTTCCCTCTCTGGCAAACTCCTCCATGGCATATATTTCAGAAATTCTAACTAAATCTGTAGGAAACATGCATGCTGTAAAATCTAATCTCTCCATTTTCTGATATTGTGGCAGTTTCGGAGTTGGCAAGATTTATCTTTGGCCAATAGTTAGTTCAAAAATATGTGAATATTCATATATTAATGTAAAACTATATTTATATTTAAATACACATTGCAATGCTATATATAAGATAATTTGCATATTGATGAATAACAATTGGTCAACCTAGGATAAATCATGAAAAGTATGTGTGTGTCGTACATTTCTCGTCGGAGAAAATGTTGTGGAACTTTATGTTACTCAACAATATATATAAAATATATGTTTAGTTAAATAAACGAAATGTTGAAAGACTGAATTTGTATGTGCCGAAGGACAACTAGTCCCAGTTTTTTATGTGTAAAATAGTGGAAACCGGTGAAAGACAAAACCAAAATATTTTAATTCAAATGCTAATCATCATTTGGAAACCAGATCAAGGCATACCCAACAAATCAAACAAGGACTTATCGAAACTTAATTAAAATTTATAATTTTATTTGGTTTTGCTAAATCTCAGTCGACTGAAATTTTCTTAAATCTCAGTCATCTCGAAAAGTGCAACCACAATTTAGAGAAAAGTGCTGCTCACATCACCAGAAAAGTGCAACTCGTTCAGTTGGAAATGGAACGAGTGGCACTTTTCTTTAAACTGCAGGTGCACTTTTCTCGGGTGACTGAGTCGACCAAGACTTAGACAAGCCCGTTTTATTAGAGTTGCCTGAAAAATTCTTGAGCGACTGGGTAAATTACATAAACCAACATGTCATTGGCAAAGCAAAGTGATGACATCGATCGAGCTTAGCTACCCTACAATCGCTTCACCCACACGCTTGGCCTCTTTCCCCGGTCACATGTTTCTCGCCATGTGGCATGATGCCCTCATCGCTATTCACTCTATCACCATCTCCGACATTCAGCTCATGAAAAATATTATTTCAATTGCTCACTTAACTTTTGAACTGAATTTCCAAAATAAATCGAATCAAAATGTGAAAACTTAGACTCAAACTATATATTAACTTTCTTATAACAAACCAGCCAACTTCGTACTCGCTTCTTATAAATTCTGTAAATGCGAGAGCTAGGCACAAGGAGATGCATGCACTCACCTTCTTCGATTTCGGCGGTGTTGGTCACGGGACCTTTAATACTTGATATATATTGCCCTCCCAAAGAGTCTTTGGTGTGAGGCAAAGCACCAAGGAGTCAGATGAGAGATGGTATGAGTGGATTTGCAGGAGCTGACGACTATATGATTAGCAAGAGGCGTGAGTGAGGTGGATAATAATGAGGTAACTATTGAATGAGAAAACAAATGGTATGCACACTCTTATGATTTCCTCTTTGTGCGACTAAATCAAGCGGAAGTTTCACCCTATGTGCAAAAAAGAACGGTAAGTCAAGCGCTCTGATTTTATAACAATATCTATGCATTAAAGAGTTTGAGATCCAATATTAACTACACACTCAGAAAACATAGACTAATCGCCGCCTATCAAATGGCCTAATATTAGCATCATTTTATTTGCAAGGATATTTTTAGCACGACTTTGATTTATTTCTAAAAAATGGTATAATAATTGTCTAAGAGCATGTGCAAATACGTGGTTGTTAGTTGACACTTCATCCTACCATGAAGGAATATTGCTGAGGTGGAGGGGAGACAATATAGTAGACCGGTCTTGGTCATGGCCTTTACAACATAACCAATTATGATGTCAAAGTCATTACATATGCCAATCTGAAAGGCCTTCAGAGATACCTAATCATCTCAAGAAGGTCCTAGTCGATAACTGCCTGAGAAGAAGTTTTCACAGACTACTGTTAAAATCGTCTAAGATAATAAGTATCAATGACTACAAATGAAAACGTCTCTCAAAAGTCAAAACCATCATATATGTCTTTGGGAACGTCTAAGGTGACATTTTCTATTGTAGCGATCTTTCCGAATATTGATACCCTACTCGGGAGTCATGCAGAATCGAAGCTCCCTGAACTTGAAGTGGGTTGTGCAAGTTGTTGTATCCTAACGTTGACCATCTTAGATGGCCCCGCCTGCAGTATCATCTTTGTTTGACCCTTCCTTTGCTTTGATCACCAACTTGTATATTGCTTGCTTTTTCATATTGTAGTTTTACTTTATTTAATATTTTCGTAAGGTTGTTTGCCCAACCGATTATAAGAAAAATCAAGAAGGGAACCCGCCTCGCGAGCAGAGGCGTCGAATAAGATATTTTTAATTTGACTCTAGATCAAGGTTATGGGTACCGGTCGGGAACAAATACCAAGGCCAGCCACCGGCTCTAACGGAATAACTAGTGGCCGTTACCACTAGTGGCCGAGCTGCTGTATAAGCATTGGGTTCACACCCAATAAAATACATAATAGTCTTCACTAATCTAATCTTTGTCATTGCTTATTAGTGAAACATTACACAAATAAAGAAGTGACCCGATGGATTTATGCGCTAACTTCGCCACTTCCCGATATCATAAGCTTGCTCTAGATACACGTTTGTGGACCATACCATACAGTAGTTTGCACATCAATTCTAGAGCAGCTTAATTAGCACGAGAGTAGATGCAGCTACGACAGTGATTCATCTTTTATGTCAGGTTAAAAGGTTTTCTCTTGGAAAAAATAAAGGAAATAACGAAGAAAATGACCCATCATAGCTATTAAAGATCAGATATGCCATATAGGTTGGATAATCACCTGAATGTTAAGCGAAACCGTCGGAACTAAACATAGCGGGCACTGGATGGATACAACTGCCGTCTACAAGATTATGCTAGATAAGTTGGTGCATCCGGTGGTGTATGACCCTTTCCCTTCATAAGTTAGTTATGTTTTGGTATGTTTTCCAAATAATGTTACATGCACAAGATCAGTTTCTACCACATGGAACATGCCATACATCGAATCCAGTCACAGATGGTGAGTTAATAGTCATTATAAGTTCACGCAAATATGAAATGTCTTCTCTTGGTATGAACACCATTATTGGTTTCCAGTCCACCACCACACATTTAACTTCTTCCTGTTGCGGTGTTGCCTATCCACATGTTTAAAAGAGGATGATGACTCGTGATTTTGGTACCGTTCCTCTTTTCACTAAAAATCAATTTAGAGAGTTTCAGTGTCCAAATTGTGAAGCCTACTCGTTTTTCCTTTTTCTTTTTGCGAATCATGTGCACAGTTCTTGTTAAGCCTCCTCTTGTTGTGTGGTTCTTGCACTGATATTTCTCAAAACAATTCTTATCAATATACAAATTTCTTGGAACCATGTGGATACATATATAATTGAATTATAGAGATGCCATATGGTAGAGGCTACGGTTCTACCAGGTCTCGGACGTAGATTATAGGGTTGGAAGTGAGGGCGGCGAGGCTGGAGGCGCAGCTGCCGGCGGCTGGGCGCCGTTGTTGCGAGAGAGAGAGAGAAGGCGGTGGCTAGGGCAGGGTGCGGCTAGGGTTTGGGCTCCCGTCTCCTGAGGGAGACGACAACAGAATATGTTTATTGTCTGCTTACAATCGAAGGGGTACATGTGTTTATATAGGAGGTCAGCTCCTCTAAACCCTAGATACTTGGGCTAAGCCCCTAATTCGACCCACTATTGTGCCTCTTCCGTGCATACTGTAGCCCGACCATAACATCTCTCCCCGCCTTCTCAAACAGCTCGTCCTCGAGCTGAACATCTGAAAACTGCTGGCGGAAATCGTCGAGCTTCTCCCAAGTTGCTTCCTCCTCGGGCAGGCCGTCCCACTGCACCAAGACATGCCACACGTCGCGGCACTGCTGCGCCTGCATCACCTTCGCCACCTTCGCGGGAGCTGGCAGAAGTCGGCCATCCGAAGTAGGAGGAAGGGCTGGTGTCGCTGCAGGAGGGTCCCCGCGGTAGGCCTTCAGTAAACCGACATGGAAGACGTCATGGAGGCGAGAACCAGCTGGCAGCTCGAGGCGGTATGCAAGTGTGCCCATACGCTCCAACACACGAAAGGGACCAGCGTAGCGGGTCCCAATTTGCGTTTGGAGCGCGGGTCCAGGGACTGCGTGGTCCTGTGAAGGAGGCGCAGCCACACCCAATCGCCCACCGCGAACTCCGCCTCGCGATGATGAGCATCATAGTACTTCCTGGCCAGCTGCTGAGCTTGGAGAAGACGCTGGCGTGCCTCAGTCAGGATCTCGTCGCGGTGCGGAGTAAGTCGCCCGCCATCTCGGACCGAGCCGTGCCATGCTCATAAGGAAGCATCACCGGAGGTGGGCGCCCGTAGACCACCTCGAAAGGCGTGGCATGCAGGGCGGAGTGATAGGAGGTGTTGTAGCAGTACTCTGCCCATGCCAACCAGTCCACCCAAGCTCGTGGACGATCACCTATCACACAGCGCAAATACATGGCGATCACCTTGTTGACCACCTCGGACTGGCCGTCCGTCTGAGGGTGGAACGCCGTGCTCATGCGTAGCTTCACGCCCGCCAGCCGAAAGAGATCCCGCCAGACATGACCCATGAACACAGGATCACGGTCGCTGACGATGGACGAAGGAAACCCGTGGAGGCGGACTATGCCGTCGAAGAAGGCCCGTGCCACGGACGCGGCTATATAGGGATGGCCGAGGGCGATGAAGTGCGCGTACTTGGAGAAGCGGTCAACCACCGTTAGGATGACGGACTTGCCGCCCACCTTAGGAAGGCCCTAGATGAAGTCCATGGAAATATCAGCCCACACCTGGGAGGGCACGTCCAGCGGCTGTAGCATACCCGCGGGACGCAGCGTCTCCGTCTTGTTGCGCTGGCACGTCACGCATGCCCGCACCCAGTCACGGACCAGCGCACCATCACCATGTGGGGACCCCGGACTAGCTGTCCGAAATACCCGATTATGCTTAACACAACGATCCCGTGATCAGTCTGTCGTTGCACATAATCCGAATTGGATACCAAAGTTTACATCCATTACAGTACCGAATTAAAAGTCTTACATAAATGGTCATTTAGACCAAGTTCTTACATAGGTGCCTTCAAGGGCCAAACCAAAATATCAGCGGAAGCTACGGCGTAGTAGACATCATCTCCTAACGATGACGACCCGACAGGCAGCTGACTTGTGGAGATCCTTAGTTCGCATAGAAGTCGCCATACTCCTGCTCGGCGTAGTGCTCCTCCTCGTAGTCTGGCTAGGACAATAGCCAGGGACGAAACCAATATGAGTACATTTTAATGTACTCGCAAACTACCCCAACATGAGTATGCACTAGTTTTATTTTAACTTACAACTTTTATTTATTTAAGACATCTCTATATCTTTATTGAAAAAAAAGGTAAGAAGAGTTTTATAACTATTTTTAAAAGAAATCACCATCTCCTTTGTTTCTCCAAAACCCTTCCTTTTCCTGACCATGGCTCAACATGGTCCATTTATTCCAACAACTCATACCACTCCATTTGGTATAGTTGTGTCACACCATCACCAATTCATTTTCTTTTAAACTTAAAAGCTTTTCCAAAAACTTGCACATGATCTTAGGACAGCCTCCCAATTGTCCATATCCGAGGACTCGGCTATTCGAATAGTTTTGACCCTCTGCAAAGGTAGCACACTTTTAACCCACATCCATCCGGTAACTCATCGTGTCAGTCACGTCACGCCATACAAGGTGTATGCGAAGTTGAGCCACCGACCCTAGCCTCTCCTTTGCTCATGCTAGTATAGGATCCTACCCATATGATAATTCCCACCAACACTCAGTCCGGTCCCCGTCGGCAACCCTAAGTGTGAGGACTCATATGTTTTTCCCGGCGACCACATTTATGAAGTTTCAATCCTCCTCCTTATCTTTCCATAGAGTTTGAGCGAGGACCCAGGTCAGGGGAGTTCACAAACCATCCCCTCATGCATGACGGAGTCATCTCCGTCGATGAGGTATCCCATACTAATAAGAGCAAATTATATGACTAAGCCCCGTTCCCATATGGGGGTAAATGTGGTCGCACAGATTAAGATTGGTTGTCATAACTAGGACATTGTGCATTTTTCATAAACATCAACATCCTCCGTTTCTCCACTTCAATACCGACATCTCGGCATTCCATAACCACACAAGTATTTCCAAAGGAGTTTTGAATAAACAACATTGTTTTCCATCCTAAAGTTTCATGTAACTACTACATAGGGTGGCAAAATAATTTCCATATACTTTTTGAAAAGGTTTTGTAAACCATTGGTTTTAAGAGTAAATCATTTGATCAAAGTAGATGCATATATATTTAGGTGCAAGCTCAGAGAGTAGCTTGCCTTGCTCGGCAAAGTGGACTTGATCTTGATCTTCAGGTTCAACAAATTCCCCCTCCTCGATAAATCCAGCAACGTTCTCGTCTAATCGATAAACAAACAAATACAAGCAATCACTAAACTACTCAAACAACATCTCAACATCACAATCCTAAATGCTCTAAATAGCCACTGCATACATCGAACAATACAATTTGATTTCAATTATTTGATCTAAACAATATTTATTTATGTCCAAATTATGGCAGAAACTTGTGGAACATGTTTAATTGCACAACTTGAGTTCTGTTGGTCACAAAAATACAAACTAAAATTCCATGGAAAGCTACTGATGTGTAGAAGACAACCCCATTTGATTTGGAGTCATTGGAGTTACTAAACTCCCTACACAAAGGTTTTAGTCCAGTAACTTAATAATCAAGTTTTGGCAATCAAATATGTTCTGTTGTTCCAAAAATTAAATCCTTTTAGGGGTAACTAAACATGACTAAACGTGATCCAACAAAATTGGTCCTAATTCATTTGGGTTAACCATTAAACATAATTAAATGTTTGAGTGCAGAAGGGTGTTTAAACTTCAACTCAATACTAAACAAATACTACTGCACAAATAATTCTACCAAAATTAGGGAAGCTAATACATGGCAGTACTAAGCTAACAAAATTGGTTTGGAATCATTTGGACTAACAGAGTATCAGAAACAAACAAGTTTAGAGTTTAAACCTTCTGTAGTATTTTTAATAATACTTTTTAACTCTTTATTTAAATGATATGAGACCAATTGGGTTGGTTAAACATTTTCATAAGATTTTCAGAAAAATTGAGTTTGATTTATTTCGATTCCTAAATCTCACGATATTGAATTTACAAGTTCATATCAGTACTGAAAATTTCAGAGAATTTAAATTAGGAAAATCCACTGTTGTGGATAATGTTGAAATTGCTGACATGGGGGACCCACTGGTCAGCGGCACAGTGCACGTGGGGAAATTGCTGACATGGGGGGCCCGCTCGTCAGTCTCTCTCTCTCTCTAATTGAAACGGTATGGCACCGTTGGATCGAGATCCAACGGCCCACGATCAAGGCAAACGGCGACGACCATAAAATGGCGGCGCCGCCGCGCCGGCGGCACTGTGGTGGACGGAATCCTCACCTAGAGGGCTCGGGAAGGCTTGGCGATGACGCAAGACGACGGCGGAGGCTCGGGCGAACGTCCTGGCTGAGTCCTGCTTGCTGGGATGGCGTCTAGCTCCGGCGGCGTGCTTCTGAACTTCTCACGGCCACGGCAGCAACTCCGGCGAGGTTCCTGCGGCGCTTCTGGCACGAATCAACGGAGAAAAAGGAGCGGGTGAGTGCGGTGAAGAGGGGCAACACGGTGCAGGGCCTAGGGGAGAGAATGGGGCAGAGTAGAGCTGCAGCTGCGTCGTCGCCTATCTCGGACTGTCGAGCACGGGCACGAGCAGCAGCGAGCTCGCGGCAGCGGCTCCGCCCTCCTGGTGGTGCACGGGCGAGTGGAGGGTGTGGTGGAGCAAGGGAGAGGCAGTGGGGCATGGGGAAATGCGAGGTGCGGCGCGAGTTTAAATAGGCGCGACGGCGGCGCACGGTGGTCGCGGTCCAGCGGCGTCCAGAGGGCGGGAGAGGCCGGCGCGCGGTGTCTGGGGGGTCCGGGCGTGGGCTAGGGTTCGCGGCGTAGAGGATTGTGTGGCGAGGTGCAGCGAGTTGGGCCAATTTTGGCCGGCGCCGTCCGTTTAACCACGGCGGAGAAACGGGAGACAACGGCGTAATGGCGAGGGGAGAGGCTCTCCTCTGCCAGCAGAGGGTGCAGAGGCACGGGGGCGAGGGAGAACGCGAGCAAGGGGGCCCTGGGGGGCCTGGGAACGGCGACGAGCGCGCTGCGGCCATGGTGACAGGCACGGCGATAGTGAGCTAGGGGAGGTAGGAGACGACGACGTTTTGCAAAAAAAAAACTGGCTCCTGTGCGTTGCTTCCTTTCCTTCTTCTTTCTTCTTTTTACTTTTTAGTCCTTCTGTTATTTGCAGTAGTACTTCTTGATTTTATTTGAGGCACTAAATCAATTTAGAAAAATTTGGCAAAATTTGGGGGGCCTTCTCATAATGTGCAGAAACTCCACAAAAATTGGCTTTGCAAAATAAAATGTTTTGAAACATTTTCCTTTATAGTGTTTCAATTATGGCATTTTAATTTATTTCTACTTTGTTTACTTTTGAATCTTAAAACTAGTTTGAAAATAGTATTTGAGAGAGATAAGTAGTAAGAATTCTAATAAGGGTTTTCATATACCACTCTTCTGAATTTTTGTTTAAAACAAATTGGATTTTTATACTTGGAGAATTTAGGTGACACACTTGTCACTTTGATTTATTTCTTGTTTCAATTTCTTTGTGTTTGTATTTAAAATTTTCAATTCAAGCAAACACATTACAAGCAACAAGAAATAATGTCACAAGTATAATACACAAGCAACAAGCATAACCAACACATATAACTTAACAAAAGTTTTTGTTGGCCCACATTTTTGGAATATTTCTCTGTTTATGAATTTGGGATGTTACAGATCCTTCCCCCTTAAAATAAATCTCGTCCCGAGATTTGCTAGGCTTAGGTACTAAAGAGGTCTGGGAATTCGCTTGAAGATAATCTTCACGTTCCCAAGTTGCTTCTTCTTCAGAGTGGTTAGTCCACTGGACTTTAAAATTTGATTGCACGTCTTCGGGTAACACGAACATCTTCTTCGAGAATCTTGAGGGGTCTCTCGCGATAAGTCAAATCTTGGTTCAGGTCGATGGAGAGGTGGTCGATGTTTTTGAAAACATCAGGCTGGTCAGGAACTTCAAGACACTTCCGGAGCAAGGAAATGTGGAAGACATCATGATAATCTCCTAACTCCGGTGGCAATTCCAGCTGATAGGATACTTCTCCTCGACGAGCGATGATCTTGAAGGGTCCAATATACCTTGGCGCTAATTTTCCTTTGACATGGAAACGTTGCATTCCTTTAAGGGGTGTCACTCGGAGATAGACATAATCTCCGATTGAAGGTGAGGTCACGGCGCTTGGTGTCAGCGTAACTCTTCTGACGGGATTGGGCAGTTTTGAGGCGTTCACGAATAAGCTGAACTTGCTCTTCAGCTTCACGGAGGGTATCTGGTCCAAACAATTTGCTTCTCCGGTATCGGACCAATTCAGGGGTGTACGACACTTCTTGCCGTAAAGGGCTTCAAAAGGGGCCATTTGCAGACTGGACTGATAACTGTTGTTGTATGAGAACTCTGCAAACGGAAGACAATCTTCCCACTTGGAACCATAGGATAGAACACATGCGCGAAGCATGTCCTCCAATATCTGGTTCACTCGTTCAGTTTGGCCATCGGTCTGGGGATGATAAGCTGTGCTAAATGCTAACTTGGTTCCGAGGGCTTCATGAAGGGATTTCCAGAATCTTGAGGTGAATTGCGTACCTCTATCAGATACAATCTTCTTAGGCACACCATGCAGGCTTACTATTCTGGAAATATACAAGTCTGCTAACTGAGCTCCGGTATGGGTGGTCTTGACAGGTATAAAATGAGCAACCTTGGTCAATCGATCAACGATGACCCAGATTGAATCATGGCCTCGGTTGGATCTTGGAAGTCCGGTAATAAAATCCATTCCAATCTCATCCCACTTCCACTCGGGAATTTTCAAAGGTTGAAGCAATCCAGCGGGCCGCTGATGTTCAGCCTTGACTCGCTGACAGATGTCACACTTGGCTACAAAAGAACCAATCTCTCGCTTCATTCCATGCCACCAAAATCTTTCTCGAAGGTCTTGGTACATCTTGGTTCCGCCGGGGTGGATTGAATAAGGGGTCTCATGGGCTTCCTTCAGGATTAACTCCTTAAGTTCCGTGACATTGGGCACACAGATACGATCATTGAATTTCAGCACTCCTTCAGCATCTTCGGTAAAACCGGGTGCTTTGCCGAGGGAGATCTTCTTCCTAATTCCTTCAATGCTTTCATGACCTTTTTGGGCTTCTTTGATTTGATCCATCAGGGTTGGGGCTAACTCCAAATTGGCGAGATATCCATGGCTAACAAGTTCTAGTCCAAAATCTTCGAACTCTTTGAACAAGGCTGGTGTTCGGCTTGGATCAGGCATTCAGGGTACAGGGTTTGCGACTAAGGGCATCGGCAACTACATTAGCCTTTCCGGGGTGATAGTGGATTCCAATATCATAATCCTTGATTAATTCCATCCATCTCCTCTGTCGCAGGTTCAACTCCTTCTGGGTGAAAATATACTTCAAGCTCTTATGATCCGTATAGATCTCACAGCGATGTCCCGCAAGATAGGGACGCCACTTTTTAAGAGCAAGGACAACAGCAGCTAATTCCAGGTCATGGGTTGGGTAATTCTCTTCATGCGGTCGCAACTGCCGGGACAGATACGACACAACTTTGCCTTCTTGCATCAGAACGCAACCAAGTCCGAGGCGTGATGCATCGCAATACACGTCGAAACTCTGGGTGACGTCTGGCATAACCAGGATTGGGGTGGAGGTTAGTCTCTTCTTCAACTCTTGGAAACTATCTTCGCACTTCTGAGTCCATTCAAATTTCTTGTCCTTCTTCAACAGTTGGGTCAAGGCTTGGCTATACTGGAAAATCCTTCAACGAACTTGCGGTAATAACCGGCGAGTCCGAGAAAGCTTCGGATTTCAGTCACACTGGTTGGGGATAACCAGTCAATAATGGCTTGGATCTTCTCGGGTCAACAGAAATTCCTCCAGCAGATACTATGTCCGAGAAATGCCACTTCATTGAGCCAAAACTCACACTTGCTAAGCTTGGCATACAGCTGGTGCTCTCGGAGGTCTCCAAAACTAGACGCAGGTGTTCAGCATGCTCTTCTTCGGTCTTGGAATAAATAAGGATGTCATCAAGGAAAACTACCACGAACTTGTCGAGGTACTCCATGAAAATCTTGTTCATGAGATTCATGAAATAGGCTGGGGCATTGGTCAGACCAAAGGACATCACGGTGTATTCAAACAAACCGTAACGAGTGGTGAAGGCGGTCTTGGGAATGTCTGTCTCTCTGATCTTCAACTGATGGTAACCTGTCCGAAGATCGATCTTTGAAAAGACTCGGGCTCCGTTCATCTGATCGAACAGATCCTCGATCTTGGGAAGGGGTACTTGTTTTTAATGGTCACGTCATTTAGCCTGCGATAATCCACACACAGTCGTGTGGTACCGTCTCTCTTGTCCACAAAAATAATGGGTGATCCCCAGGGTGAAGCACTTGGACGAACAAGTCCTTTGCTGAGCATATCTGCCAACTGCTTCTTCAACTCAACCAGTTCTTCCGGATTCATCCGATAAGGCCTTTGGGATATGGGGCTGTTCCTGGGATAAGCTCAATTATGAACTCAATTTCCCGGTCTGGCGGCATACCAGGCAATTCCTCAGGGAAAACATCTCGGAATAGGTGAACAACACGGATCTCATCTAGGTGGGTCGAGCTATGCTCTCATGGCAGCCTGGTTGGGAGTGATTGGGTTCAGACACATACTCCACTTCTACTTCTTTGTCGGTGGTGATGGATACAGCTCTTCTGGCACAGTCAATTCGACCATGGTACTTGGCTAGCCAATTCATACCGAGTATGACATCTATGCCTTGGGTTCCTAGAATAATTAGGTCGGCTGCAAATTTTTCGCCTGAAATCTCTATGGCAGTATTTGGACAAAATCTCTTGGTTTCTAGGGTGGAGCCAGGGATTTGTATACTCAAGGTTTTAGTTAGGAAGCCTTCTACTAAACCTCCCTTAGCAACAAACTCCTCGGTAACAAATGAATGTGTTGCACCAGAATCAAACAGAACAGTTGCAGGTACTGAGTTGACAAGGAACGTACCCAGCACAACATCTGGCGCATCCTGAGCTTCTTCAGCATTGATGTGGTGCAGACGACCCTTGACAACAGCAGCATTTCCGCGGGGTGCGGCATTCTTGCCATTACCATTTCCATTGCGGCCTTGACCATTGTTCGGTGCATTGGGGCGCTGAACATTCCTCTTGGGATTGGGGCATTCCTGGAGTAGTGACCTTTGTTGCCACATTCAAAGCAGACAACATTGGCATTGGGGTTGAAGTTGTTGAAGTTTCCTCTGGGACGGTTATTGTCATTGGGGCGGTTGAAGTTGTTTGGGCGGTTAGGGAAATTGGGGCGTGGAGCTTGGGGTGGTCGATAGGCAGGTTTGGGGTTTGCTGAAAGATACGAGGCTTCTGACTGCTCGAACCTTCCTGAGCATTCATCCTCCTCTTGCGACCTTCAACATAGACTTGCGCTTGGTCTCCAGCTGGATGGCTTTGTCCACAAGTGACTCCAGATCACGGAAGTCATGGACAACCAAAGCACACTGCAGTTCATCATGCAGCCCATTCAGGAAACGCTCCATCTTCTTCTCCTCTTTGTCGGTGTCCTCGGAGCATACCGAGATAAGTCGGTAAACTCATCAAGATAGCCGACTACATCTCTACTTCCCTGCCTCAGCTTGCGGAATTCATCCTTCTTCCTATCAATGAGTCCACCAGAAATGTGCTTCTTGCGAAACTTCTCCTTGAACTCAGCCCAGTTGATGACGTGGTCAGCTGCTGGAGAGCCTTGGTAGCTTCCCACCAAGCTCGTGCAGGTCCAGCAAGATAGTGGGTTGCATACAGCACCTTTTCATTGTCTCCTACAGCAGCAACTTCCAGATTGTTCCCAATGGTGAGAAGCCAATCATCGGCTTCCAGTGGGTGAAGTCCCTTGGAGAAGGTAGGTGGGTTGGTTTTCTGGAAATCGCCTAAGGTGGATCGCTGGTTCTCATTGCCATTGCCATTACCACCATTGTTGTTGTTGTTGTTGTTGTTGTTGTTGTAAGCGGCTGCGAGTTGTTGCAGGGCAGTGAGATGAGCCTGGCGCTCCTGCCGGGCATTTTCACGTTCCTCCATGATAAGCGCGAGAAGTTGGGCGGGGGTTGGGTCCGGTGGTGGTGGTGCTGATCCTGATCCTCCCGTATTGTCGCGACGGGGCGGCATCCTGAAGCACACCGGGTATAAGAGGCAAGGCAAGAAAAGTTCGACTAAGGGAAAAGACGATTTCGCAAGTGGTTGATTAATTTAAGGATTATATGAAAATATTTTACACAGATCTAACAAGACAAACATACTTATATTTCACAAACATCACATCAAGGAGTTCACAACAACATCAAGCTTACAACCTCAAGCTTACAACATCACCTTACATCTAAGATACATAGCATCTGGTTTCCAAAAGAACCACTACTACTCGACTAGCGATAGGGGTCAACCTAATCCTGCGGTAGTGATCAAGTCACTCGCCTACTGAGGTGGAACCTCCAGCTCTAACACGTCAGCATCTGACTGGTAGGTGGCTCCTCGGGATCCTCCTCCTCGTCCTCGAGAACTGCCTCGAGTGGCTCCTCCTCCTCGTCAACTAACTCCTCCTCATCATCCTCCTCCTCACAGTCCATCTCCTCCACAAAGTCATCATCGTCACTGAGGAAAGCGTTGTTCTCCTTGCGGAGATCCTCGCCCTCCTCCTCCATCTCGTCAGTATGGTGCTCTAGATCCTCGATCAGCTGGTCCTGCTCCGCCACCTTCTTGCGGAGCTTCACGATGGTCCTCCTCAGCTGGGCCCTCTTCCGAGAAGAGCGACCTTCTCCTCCAGCAGCTTCTCCTCATTCTCGCGAAGCTCAACGAGCGACTCGCGGTCAAAGCGAAGCTGAATCCTAGTGCGCATCAGATCATCCTGAGTGTGCTGAAGTAAGAGCTCCATGTCCATGATGTAGCTCCCAAACATCGGGTGGCAAGGGGAAGGAGTAGGGTGTCCGTCGCAGTTGCGCCTCCCGTAGAACCGGAAACGGGAGTCTACTAACTCCGCCTTGTGCTCCTCACAAAGTCGGGCTAGCATCCTCTGTGTAGCAGTACAGAGACCGTCAACCCAGGTGGCCTCCTTGGTGGTGAAGACGAGCGTCCTGGAACTGGGAGACTTGATGTTCCTGCGAACTGACGACTGATGAGCCAGCTCAGCCTTCCGACACCGTGAACGTCAATCTGAGCTCCCTCAAACTCTGGAGCGGGGCGACCTAACAGCTTGCTCAACTCGAACAAGTCACTCTCGAACGTCAGCTTGCTATCCTTCTCAAGCTGAACGAACTCGGTCCAGTGGAGTGCCATCTACAAATTTTTAAGCAAGTTTTAAGTTAGTATCTGACGAGTGTACAAAATTTTAAATGTAGTGAGGCAACAAGTGAGTCGAAATTTAAGTTTAATGAGAAGTGTGCATAATTTTAAGGATACAAAGGAAAATGTAATATTTAATGAGAGTAAAATTTTTGCAGAAGTAAGAGGATTGGAGATAAGCAGTTTTCGAAAATACTTCACTCCTTTCTTTTAGAAATTAATCTTTTGTAACATTTGTCTGACGACCATGCTAACTAAGGTTTCCTAAAGTCAGGATGGCTCTGATACCAAGTCTGTGGGGACCCCGGACTAGCTGTCCGAAATACCCGATTATGCTTAACACAACGATCCCGTGATCAGTCTGTCGTTGCACATAATCCGAATTGGATACCAAAGTTTACATCCATTACAGTACCGAATAAAAGTCTTACATAAATGGTCATTTAGACCAAGTTCTTACATAGGTGCCTTCAAGGGCCAAACCAAAATATCAGCGGAAGCTACGGCGTAGTAGACATCATTCTAACGATGACGACCCGACAGGCAGCTGACTTGTGGAGATCCTTAGTTCGCATAGAAGTCGCCATACTCCTGCTCGGCGTAGTGCTCCTCCTCGTAGTCTGGCTAGGACAATAGCCAGGGACGAAACCAATATGAGTACATTTGAATGTACTCGCAAACTACCCCAACATGAGTATGCACTAGTTTTATTTTAACTTACAACTTTTATTTTTTAAAACATCTCTATATCTTTATTGAAAAAGGTAAGAAGAGTTTTATAACTATTTTTAAAAGAAATCACCATCTCTTTGTTTCTCCAAAACCCTTCCTTTTCCTGACCAGGCTCACCATGGTCCATTTATTCCAACAACTCATACCACTCCATTTGGTATAGTTGTGTCACACCATCACCAATTCATTTTCTTTTAAACTTAAAAGCTTTTCCAAAAACTTGCACATGATCTTAGGACAGCCTCCCAATTGTCCATATCCGAGGACTCGGCTATTCGAATAGTTTTGACCCTCTGCAGAGGTAGCACGCTTTTAACCCACATCCATCCGGTAACTCATCGTGTCAGCCACGTCCCGCCATACAAGGTGTATGCGAAGTTGAGCCACCGACCCTAGCCTCTCCTTTGCTCATGCTAGTATAGGATCCTACCCATATGATAATTCCCACCAACACTCAGTCCGGTCCCCGTCGGCAACCCTAAGTGTGAGGACTCATATGTTTTTCCCGGCGACCACATTTATGAAGTCTTCAATCCTCCTCCTTATCTTTCCATAGAGTTTGAGCGAGGACCCAGGTCAGGGGAGTTCACAAACCATCCCCTCATGCATAACGGAGTCATCTCCGTCGATGAGGTATCCCATACTAATAAGAGCAAATTATATGACTAAGCCCCGTTCCCATATGGGGGTAAATGTGGTCGCACAGATTAAGATTGGTTGTCATAGTACTAGGACACTGTGCATTTTTCATAAACATCACATCCTCCATTTCTCCACTTCAATACCGACATCTCGGCATTCCATAACCACACAAGTATTTCCAAAGGAGTTTTGAATAAACAACATTGTTTTCCATCCTAAAGTTTCATTAACTACTACATAGGGTGGCAAAATAATTTCCATATACTTTTTGAAAAGGTTTTGTAAACCATTGGTTTTAAGAGTAAATCATTTGATCAAAGTAGATGCATATATATTTAGGTGCAAGCTCAGAGAGTAGCTTGCCTTGCTCGGCAAAGTGGACTTGATCTTGATCTTCAGGTTCAACAAATTCCCCCTCCTCGATAAATCCAGCAACGTTCTCGTCTAATCGATAAACAAACAAATACAAGCAATCACTAAACTACTCAAACAACATCTCAACATCACAATCCTAAATGCTCTAAATAGCCACTGCATACATCAAACAATACAATTTGATTTCAATTAATTGATTAAACAATATTTATTTATGTCCAAATTATGGCAGAAACTTGTGAAACATGTTTAATTGCACAACTTGAGTTCTGTTGGTCACAAAAATACAAACTAAAATTCTATGAAAGCTACTGATGTGTAGAAGACAACCCCATTTGATTTGGATCATTGGAGTTACTAAACTCCCTACACAAAGGTTTTAGTCCAGTAACTTAATAATCAAGTTTTGGCAATCAAATATGTTCTGTTGTTCCAAAAATTAAATCCTTTTAGGGGTAACTAAACATGACTAAATGTGATCCAACAAAATTGGTCCTAATTCATTTGGGTTAACCATTAAACATAATTAAATGTTTGAGTGCAGAAGGGTGTTTAAAATTCAACTCAATACTAAAAAATACTGCTGCACAAATAATTCTACCAAAATTAGGGAAGCTAATACATGGCAGTACTAAGCTAACAAAATTGGTTTGGAATCATTTGGACTAACAGAGTATCAGAAACAAACAAGTTTATAGTTTAAACCTTCTGTAGTATTTTTAATAATACTTTTTAACTATTTATTTAAATGACATGAGACCAATTGGGTTGGTTAAACATTTTCATAAGATTTTCAGAAAAATTGATTTGATTTATTTTGATTCCTAAATCTCACGATATTGAATTTACAAGTTCATATTAGTACTGAAAATTTCAGAGAATTTAAATTAGGAAAATCCACTGTTGTGGATAATGTTGAAATTGCTGACATGGGGGACCCACTGGTCAGCGGCACAGTGCACGCGGGGAAATTAATAAAACCCTGACGAGCGGGGCCCGCTCGTCAGTCTCTCTCTCTCTCTAATCGAAACGGTATGGCACCGTTGGATCGAGATCCAACGACCCACGATCAAGGCAAACGGCAACGACCATAAAATGGCGGCGCCGCCGCGCCGGCGGTACTGTGGTGGACGGAATCCTCACCTAGAGGGCTCGGGAAGGCTTGGCGATGACGCAAGACGACGGCGGAGGCTCGGGCGAACGTCCTGGCTGAGTCCTGCTTGCTGGGACGGCGTCTAGCTCCGGCGGCGTGCTTCTGAACTTCTCACGGCCATGGCAGCAATTTCGGCGAGGTTCCTGCGGCGCTTCTGGCACGAATCAACGGAGAAAAAGGAGCGGGTGAGTGTGGTGAAGAGGGGGCAACACGGTGCAGGGCCTAGGGGAGAGAATGGGGCAGAGTAGAGCTGCGGCTGCGTCGTCGCCTATCTCGGACTGTCGAGCACGGGCACGAGCAGCAGCGAGCTCGCGGCAGTGGCTCCGCCCTCCTGGTGGTGCACGGGCGAGTGGAGGGTGTGGTGGAGCAAGGGAGAGGCAGTGGGGCGTGGGGAAATGCGAGGTGCGGCGCGAGTTTAAATAGGCGCGACGGCGGCGCACGGTGGTCGCGGTTCAGCGGCGTCCAGAGGGCGGGAGAGGCCGGCGCGTGGTGTCTAGGGGTTCCGGGCATGGGCTAGGGTTCACGGCGTAGAGGATTGTGTGGCGAGGTGCAGCGAGTTGGGCCAATTTTGGCCGGCGCCGTCCGTTTAACCACGGCGGAGAAACGGGAGACAACGGCGTAATGGCGAGGGGAGAGGCTCTCCTCTGCCAGCAGAGGGTGCAGAGGCACGGGGGCGAGGGAGAACGCGAGCAAGGGGGCCCTGGGGGGCCTGGGAACGGCGACGAGCGCGCTGCGGCCATGGCGACACGCACGGCGACAGTGAGCTAGGGGAGGTAGGAGATGATGACGTTTTTGCAAAAAAACCCTGGCTCCTGTGCGTTGCTTCATTTCCTTCTTCTTTCTTCTATTTACTTTTTAGTCCTTCTGTTATTTGCAATAGTACTTCTTGATTTTATTTGAGGCACTAAATCAATTTAGAAAAATTTGGCAAAATTTGGGGGGCCTTCTCATAATGTGCAGAAACTCCACAAAATTGGCTTTGCAAAATAAAATGTTTTTAAACATTTTCCTTTATAGTGTTTCAATTATGGCATTTTAATTTATTTCTACTTTGTTTACTTTTGAATCTTAAAACTAGTTTGAAAATAGTATTTGAGAGAGATAAGTAGTAAGAATTCAAATAAAGGTTTTCATATACCACTCTTCTGAATTTTTGTTTAAAGCAAATTGGATTTTTATACTTGGAGAATTTAGGTGACACACTTGTCACTTTGATTTATTTCTTGTTTAAATTTCTTTGTGTTTGTATTTAAAATTTTCAATTCAAGCAAACACATTACAAGCAAAGAGAAATAATGTCACAAGTATAATACACAAGCAACAAGCATAACCAACACATATAACTTAACAAAAGTTTTTGTTGGCCCACATTTTTGGAATATTTCTCTGTTTATGAATTTGGGATGTTACACACCGGGGATATAGAAATTAGCACGGAGGCGATGGAGGGTCTTCTGCACGCCCTCGTGTCCTGCAGAGTGCGCCAGGGACAAGACCTGGTGGCGCAGGTCACCGTGGTTGGGCACGAAGAGTGGCGCCCGTGTAGCAGTAGGCCATCGTCCAGGCGCCAGGGCGCCCCCAGGTCGCCGGCATCCAGGCGCCCGCGGAGCGCCTGAGCGTCCGCGGCAGTAGAAGTCGCCCGGCGGATGTCGTCGAGGAAGGCGAAGGACGGCCCGGAGCGGATACACAGGACGGTGCCCGCCGTGGCGACGTCGTCCGGAACATCCTCAGTGTCGCAGCGGGACAAGGCGTCGGCGACCGTGTTGAGACGGCCGGGGTGGTACTCGACGGTGAAGTCGAAGCCGATGAGCTTGCTGATCCACTGGTGCTGCGGAACGGTGGAGAGGCGCTGGTCCAGCAAGAACTTGAGGCTGTAGTGGTCCGTGCGCACACGGAACGACCGACCCCAAAGGTAAGGTCGCCAGTGACGCACCGCCTGGACCAACCCGATAAGCTCGCGCTCGTATGCCGCAAGCTTGTGATGGCGAGCGGCGAAGGGGCGGCTGAAGAAGGCCAGCGGCCCCTCGCCCTGGTGGAGGACGGGTCCCGTCGTGAGCACCCGCTGGAGAGCCTCGAACGCCATAGTCGCCTCCTCGTCCCAGGAGAAGGCATCGCGTCGAAGGAGGCGCGTCAGTGGTGTGGCGATGAGGCCGAAGTCACAGATGTACTTTCGGTAGTAGCCGGCGAGGCCCAAGAAGCCGCGGAGAGCCCGCGGTGACTGCGGGGTCGGCCACGCGGCGACGGCGGCGACCTTGTCCGCGTCCATCGCGACACCGTCCGCCGAGATGACGTGCCCCAGGTACGCGATGGAGGTCGTGCCGAACGAGCACTTCGAGTGCTTGAGGTGGAGATGATGCGCTCGAAGCTCGTTGAAGACGATGGCCACGTGCTGCAGGTGCTCTGCCCAGGATGAACTGTAGATAAGAATGTCATCAAAGAAAACAAGCACAAAGCGGCGCAAGTATGGGCTGAGCACGTCGTTCATCAGGGCCTGGAAGGTTGCCGGCGCGTTGGAGAGACCGAACGGCATCACCAGGAACTCGAAGTGACCATGGTGAGTACGGAACGCCATCTTCTCGATGTCGTCCGGGTGCATGCGCACCTGATGATAGCCCGAGCGAAGGTCGAGCTTGGTGAAGAAGCGCGCTCCGTGTAGCTCGTCCAAGAGCTCATCCACGACGGGGATGGGAAACTTGTCCTTGGACGTCATGGCGTTGAGGGTGCGGTAGTCGATGCAGAAGCGCCATGTGCCGTCGGCCTTGCGTACAAGGAGCACCGGGGCGGAGAACGGCGATGTCGAAATCCTGATGATGCCCTGCGCGAGCATGACCGCCACCTGGCGCTCGACCTCGTCCTTCTGCAACTGGGGGTACCGGTACGGGCGCACGGCGACAGGTGCCATGTCCGGCAGCAGGTGGATGCGGTGGTCACAGGGCCGCGCGGGTGGAAGGCCCTGTGGCTCGTCGAAGATGTCGCTGTGCTGCTGCAGGAGATCGGCCAGGAGAGGATGCGCCTCGTCAAGTGTGGCCACCATGAACTGAAGCTGCGGGGTCGCGGCGCCGGAGCCGCCGATGCCCGTCCACTGAACGCGACGGCCGCCCTCGCGCCAGAAGATGAGAGACAGCACGTCGAGGTCCCAAAGGATGGGGCCTAGTGTGGACAGGAAGTCGACGCCGAGGATGAAGTCGTAGCAGCCCAGGTCGATGCTGACGCAATCGATGGAGAAGGGCTCGTCGCCGATGATGACGGGAACCTGCCGCGCCACGCCCTGGCAAGCAAGGCGGTCCCCGTTGGCGACGGTGACGCTGAACTGCTCCGCGCCCGCCGGCTGAAGTGCGAGGCGGCGCATGGCGTCCCTGGACAGGAAGTTGTGCGTCGAGCCCGTGTCCACGAGCGCGGTGAGATGCTCCCCGTTGATCGTCACCGGGAGCAGCATCGTCTTCGCCGTTTTGATGCCCGCCATGGCATGAAGGGAGACGACGAAGGCGGTCGCGTTGACCGGCGCGTAGGTCATGACGCCGGCCTCGGAGAGTGTGGTGGCATCGAGCTCCACGGTGAGGGCCTCCACCTCCTCGTCGTCGACGGTCTCCAAGTAGAACAGGCGGGCGCACGTATGACCCGGCGCATACGGCTCGTCGCAGTTGAAGCACAGGCCCTTGCGGCGCCGCTCGAGCTACTCGGCCGACGTCAAGCGCCGGAAGGGACGTGTCGGCGCGGGGGCGGCTGCAGTAGCGGCTGGCGGGGCGGGGCGGGTCGGGGGGCGCGTGCTGCGGCCCGGGAACGCCTGCTGCATGGCGTTGGCGCGCTGCTCGTACGCGCACGCGTAGTACATGGCTGTCTGCAGGTCCTGGGGGTCGCGCATCTCGACGTCGACACGGATGTGGTCGGGGAGGCCGCCGACGAAGAGCTCGGCGCGCTGGCGGGCCGTGACGCCAGGCGCATGGCAGGCCAACGTCTGGAAGCGGTAGGCAAAGTCCTGCACCGAGGTGGTGAAGGGGAGGCGACCGAGCTCGGCCAGGCGGCTCCCACGTATGGGGGGGCCGAACCGGAGGAGGCACAGGTCGCGAAAGCGTTCCCACGGAGGCATCCCTCCTTCGTCCTGCTCGAGGGCGTAGTACCACGTTTATGCGGCGCCACGGAGGTGGTAGGAGGCGATCCATGTGCGGTCGGACGCCATGGTCCGCTGCCCCCTGAAAAACGGGTCGCACTGATTGAGCCAGTTCAGGGGGTCGACGGTGCCGTCGTAGGTGGCGAACTCCAGCTTGGTGAAGCGAGGCGGCTGCTGCACGTGCGGCGAGGCCGTGTAGGCGCCCTCGTGGTGGCCCATCGCGACGGGAGGAGAGTACTGCGGCAACATGGAGCTCCCGGCGTACGGGTCAGTATACCCGCCGAGCCCCCCCAAGGTGGTGGCGGGCGGCTGCAGCACCGTCGGCCGTGGCGGCGCCGTCATGTAGGTCGGCGTGTCGATCCACGTCGTCAGCGGGGACGGCGACGACGGAAACCTGATCTGGGTGATCGGGAGTCCCTGGGTCGCGACGGTGGACGGTGGTGGTGGCGCGAAGGGCGACGCCGGCAGGGTCGGCGGCGGCGGTGGCGCGTAGGGAGCCTGGAGGAAGGTGCGGAAGTTCGAGACCGCCGCGGTGAGGTCACGGATCGCCGTCGACATCTCCGCCTGGGAGAGGAGGGGGCCGCTTCGGCCGCCGGGGCCGCGATGCCCGAGGCGGGCGGACCCGAGGTCGCCTGCGGCTGCGGCTGAGGGAACGGCGGCGGCTGCTGCAAGGTGGCGGTGGCCGCGCCGGTGGAGGCGGCGGCGGTGGTGGGGAGGCCGGAAGAACTCATCGAACCAAAGCAATCTGATACCAAATTGGTAGAGACTACGGTTCTACCAGGTCTCGGACGTAGATTATAGGGTTGGAAGTGAGGGCGGCGAGGCTGGAGGCGCAGCTGCCGGCGGCTGGGCGCCGTTGCTGCGAGAGAGAGAGAAGGCGGTGGCTAGGGCAGGGTGCGGCTAGGGTTTGGGCTCCCGTCTCCTGAGGGAGACGACAACAGAATATGTTTATTGTCTGCTTACAATCGAAGGGGTACATGTGTTTATATAGGAGGTCAGCTCCTCTAAACCCTAGATACTTGGGCTAAGCCCCTAATTCGACCAACTATTGGGCCTCTTCCGTGCATACTGTAGCCCGATCATAACACCATATGTGAATATCCGTATAGTTCAGTCTCTTAAAAGATCATGTATGTACTAGGCTGTATATAGATCTACACACAGGAGTGGATGGGTGCACACTTTCCTGGCAGTGGCAGGTAGTATCGGCACTGCAGTCTTCAGTGCACGGTGCCGCACCAGGAAACAATAGCTAATGAACGTTGACAGTTCGACATGCCTTGCATGCTCATGAGAATATTTCTTTAAACCGTTCATCAGGAATATATGGACAAGTTAATACTTAGGAAATAGCTGTCCAGATAATGATAATACAGATGACAGTCTTTAAGGTTAGACAGTGGATAGAGCTGAGCAGAGAATATTTCTTGTTGTAGATGGGCAGATTCACCATCCTGAGACCATCTGGTAAACACATAGAAGCAATTTGGCCACAAGATGCAGCAGCTCTCTCAACTACTTCTGCCTTCACATGCCGTCCAAGCAAGAGAATGGTAAACTGATGGTGAAGGCTATCAACAATCAACACAATCTAACCTAACCTTGCAACTCGGACAGCAGATGATGGATTGCAACTCAGACAGCAGATGATGGATAGCTGCTAACACAACATAACTCTAGAAATAGCCCTACAAAATGACATTCTGAAGGACATAAGAGCTGAAGGCTTTAAACGCTTGCAACTCAGTTCAAAAGATGACTTTGCATAATTATTAGCAATAGCACAGAACGACTCCCAAAAGAACAATCTGACCAAAAAAAGAAATGTTCAAACCAAACATGTGAACATGGTAGACAAACTGCCCTGATACTGCGCATTTGCAATGTTTCAGGAACTCATCAAAATGGCCTCACCTGGAATTATTTTACTACGATCTGATAAGGAACAATTAAAGTTAACTATTCCAAAAGAGAGTCGAAGGGAAGCAGGACATGGGTAAACCGGAACAGGGTAAACAAGGGGGGAAAAAGAACTGTGCCATTGACAACATTCAGCAGTTTCAGGACCCAATACCCCCACTTTTTTTTCGCTTGGCTTGCTCTCCAAAACCGCCTCTGGACAGCGGATCGTTTGGCACGTCGTGGTTTGCCAAAATTATGGCCTTTGCCCGCTTTGCAAGAGGGCTCCCGAGTCGGCCTCCCACCTCTTTGTCCATTGTCGCTTCACCACTAGGATTTGGAGTTCCTTGAAAGAATGGCTTGGGCTACAACATCTTGACCTCACGCCTTGGCCGACGTTCTCCCTCATGGAATGATGGCGCCACATGTCCGGTGCCGGCATGATAAACCGCAAAGCAATGACTTCCCTTGTCCTCATCACCTCTTGGGAAATTTGGAACGAGCGAAATGCTCGGGTGTTCCGCAACAAGCACGCCTCGTCTATCAACATTCTCTCTAAGATTAAACTCGAAGCGAAGTTGTGGGTACTCACGAGGGCAAAACGCCTTGGAGAATTAATGCCGGGAGAGTAATCCATTTGTAATGCTTATATTTGGTGCTGTTGTTTTGACTATTCCGTCCCAACCCTCTCTTAATAAATGAAATGGGGCAAGCCTTTTGCCTCTTGTTTCTAAAAAAAATAAAAAATTAAGATTACACACAGGCTCTGAATTCCAGACTACCAAGGCAGGGCAGTTGGCATCTACAGTATTGTACGAGTGGATTAAGAAACCCAATCATGACACCAAACCAGCCAGAATAAATATCAATATCAGAATAGAAAAGAATGAGCACGTTACATTTTCGATACAGAGATTACAATGTACAAAATGAATGGTGAACTGCACAATGAACTATTCCGTATGGCTTAACTTTCACCTGTGGACTTCCTTTGAAATTGCATTTCCAACAAAAGATGATTCCGAAAGTAGGTGTTTGTCTTCAACGCCATCATCTTCAAAGTGGTCAGTGATGCTTGTGTTGGAATCATCTATTCAAAGGCATAGACAAAAAAATAAACATGAGTGTGCGATTGAAAATGGCATGATCAATGAAAAGTAACTAACTAAATGAGGAAAAATATCTACCAGAGAATTGATAGTCCGTGAGGTTCTTTGTCTCAGTTGACTCTAACCGCATACTTTCTGGTAGAAGGCAGTTGCAAAATGCACCTGAAAGTAATTTGGATATAATCTTTGGTGACATGCTAAGAACGAAAATGCAACTTTAATTTAAGCTGTGATCTCTTTGAAACAGCACAAAAGATGCATATGCTTTTGACAGAAAGCATAGAAACCTTGGGACATCAATAGCCTTGTGTTTCATTGTCAGCTACAGTCTAAATGGTATACGTCATCATGGAAGATATTGACGTGATCAATTAGAGCTTTTGTCTAGCAGCACTGTTGGTCAATCAAGACTTACGGCTATTGATGTAATACCATATGCCATGTGGTGCTGGCAATGTTGACACACGATATTGTAGTGTGAACAGTACTTGCATATATCGCATCCTATTTTAACTTGGTTTATTATAGTTTATCTTCGAAAAGAATGTTAGTATACAAAATGTGTTATGTATGTCCATAGTTATCCATTTAGAGAATAAGATCTTGAAATAAGGGATAAGATCCTGTCATGGAAAGTACAGTTATTTTCTTATGAAACAACTTACCTATCAACGTGTACCCCATATCAATAAGAGAATGGATTAAGCAACTAATGAAAAGATGCAATATAGCTCAAACCACTAATTCTCAATAGTTATCTTTTAGGTAAGTCAACTAATTCAACTAAAAGCACTAACAACTAATAATGTACCATGTGGCCACTCCCTGTTTGACGAATTAACCATGTGGCCACTCCCATACCTGAGCAACCATTAAGCACCGAAACAGCTCCATGCTTGCTCCTCGTCTCTAAATTTTCCCCCATCCTTGCAGATATCACATATTACTCCATATATTTCTCTATAGCTATATATCAATGCCCACCCCCTCTTTTTCCCACGATTTTGTTTCCCTACTTTCCTAAATTATCTAGAACTCCAAATGAGCTGTCTAGCTGATTACTCTACTAGTTTGTGGTGATCAGAGTGTAACAGACCGATTTTTGGAGTTTTCAAAAAACTTTTATCCAAAAATGAGGAATAGAAAATTTCGTTTAATAAAATAAAACTTAACTAGACTTTTCTTAAACATGAAGCTTTAAAATGAATTTAGCATCAACTTGAATAAATCTTTGTTTTATTTTTCATTCAAGTTGGATCGTATTTTCTTCTTGGTTTTAACAAATTAAATATCCTCTTTTGAATTAGATTTCGTGTTCATAAATTCATTTGGTATTTTTCGGAGCTTTATAGCATTTTCTAGATTTCCCAAAAATGAAACTCTATTTCTTTTATCTCTTATATCATTCTATCTAAAATCCTAATTGGATTTGGTCCTCCACATAAATCACACACGTTTGTACATGCAGGCTGTAGCCATGCCCATACACGCCAGTACCGAACTAGTAGATCATCGATTGATTCTTTCCTTCCTTGCTATTTCCTCTTATCATTCTATCTCTAAAATCGCATGGACACATACCTGTACGCCAAGCTCTGGCTGATTGCACTGTACGTAAGTAGCACAGCATGCACCGATCGTTCGTTTCTTCCTATCTTTCTTCAGTTCCTTTTTCGTACCGATGCACTAGCACCCCGATGGTTCTTTGCTTCGTTCTTCCTTCTATTTCCGATCGATCAAACCAAAGTCTAGAGCATGCAGCCGAGCCAAACTCAGTTAGCCAACCCTGCTCGTTCTCGCACGCACGCACGGGACAGAGTCCCAGCAAAGCACGCCCAGCACCGCGCTGCTTCGTCTTCCTCCATGGAAGCACGCACCCAGCAAACAGAAACGGCAGCTCGTCTTTAAACTGCCGCATCAATTTCTCTTTACTCAGCCATACGTTTTCCAGTCCGTCCGCGTCGCACGAACGTCGCACTGCTTCCCCTTTATGCATGCACCCAGGCGGAAAGCTAGTAAGCCAAGGATCCATCTGCCGCCTCGCCCCGGCCAAAGTAGAGTCTCCATTCATCTTCCTCTACCTCTACTTTCTACCTCTCGCTGCCAGCACAAGCCCTAGCTCACGAAACTCCTCGACGATGACACCGTCGCGTTTCCAGCGATCGGCTACCAGAAGCCGAACTGCTGCGTCAACATGGCCACGAGGAGGTGAAGGCCCGATCTAGGCAACCAGAATCTGGATTGGTTCGTCGCAGCGGACGAATTGCGCGACCACATCTGCTCCGTTCATCTACTTCGTCCGACGAGTTCGTCGCGTATGGTGAGAATCAGATCAATTCCCTTTTCTCGTTTTCTCATCTTAACTAGCCCTACCGTCTAGACAATATTTCACAGCCCATCTATGCCGTTGGCCGTTCCAACTCTATCCATGCCATTCCATGTCGACATGGGTATGCCATCGTCAAATCTGAGCACGACTCTTTGATATCCTTCCATGTCAATTCATGCCAGTAATCACCGCTAATCCATGGGAGAAGTAGGATCTCCAAATCTGACCACCGTAGAGAAAATACTCCATTGATGCCAATTCATCGAATAGTGACATTGTCATACAAATCCATTTCTGGTTCATCTGTACACTTTAATCGAAACATGTGAAAGTATCTAGATGATAGTACAGGCCATCAGATGGGGTTGTATTTAAAATGCGTTGGGTATATTTTAAGCTGGGTTTAATATAACAATTTTTAGTCGAATCAATTGTTATTTGAATTGTGTGCTTCATTTTGTGGGTGATTTATTTTTCTTAGATGTATCACATGTATAGGAGTTCTCTGTAATTTCTGTGCATATTTGGTGACATGTTTAGATAGTCGGTTGTATTTAAATATTATTTTTTGGTTTATTATCATAAATAGAATTGCGTGTGTTAATTTTATTTAGCACTAGCATGATTATGGTGATGTCTTGTAGTAATATATTTGTGTGATGTGTTGATCCATGTTTAATCCTTTATTCATGCATGACATGTTACTGTTAGTTTCGTAAAGCATGTCTAGCTAAGAGTTTGCTTAGTAATCCATTACTTGTTTAGTACTTTTGTGAAGTTAGTACTTTATAAATAGATGGCATTCTTGATTCATATTGTTTGCTTATTTAGCCATGCATACACTTAGTTGTTATATTCATACTCTAGGTACCTTATCGTGTTATTGCAAGTACGTTGTTTGTTTATCATTCATGCTTAGCTATCTTTCTATCTTGTGTTTGACATGATGTTTAGTTCTATTTATTCTAGTCACATATATCTTTGTGCTAGGATATATGTTAATATTTTGCATGTATGTATAGCTAGATCTAAATTCGTGTCACATTTGATTGCTTAGTTCTTTGTGTGTTTATGAATATTTTGATTCTTTTCATGTTAGCATTGTACGTTAAATAGTGCCTTGTCTTCGGGTATGCTAGCATAGACTTGCCTATTGACTAGATAATAATATGTGTCAGTGTTGTTTGGTTCTAGATATATATAGTGTGTCTAATACATGTATGTTACCTTACTAGTTGTGAGTTATTTGTTGTAGTAGATCATCTCGTGCTTATGGTAGTTTGTATGTCACGTAAGTATTGCATGATAGTATCATATCGTTGTGTATATGCTTGTGAGCATGTGTTTTCTTTTAATTGGAGTGTTGAATGTCATGCGTGTGATCTTGTAGTATATACTTGTGTGTTTTGTTCTCTCATGTTGGTAATGTTATGCTTGCCCGTTATTTGGTACCATGTTATAGTATCTCTCAAATGTATACTCTTCTATACCCTTTGTGATTAGTCATATAGTGTTATGTTTGACCTTGCTTAGTATATGCTATGCTTTGTTACTATAAGCTTGTAATGATATTCTTGTTATGAAAGGTATTTGAGTTCTTCATGTATAACTAGCGTATCCTAGTTTGATATATATTGCTATGACATGGTTCATATGTTTTAGGTATTGTTAAATCATGTTTAGCTCTGGGATTACGATCACTGAATTATAGATATGGTAGTATTTATTTATTGTTTATGTTATCCTTGTGTGTTGTAGTGTATAGCTATATAATGCGAGACTAGTGTAATGTGTGTCTCCATATTATCAACTTTAGCTTGCATTGGATGTTGTTTTATGACGATGTTTGGCTTAGTGTTTGTTTTGTTATATGGTTATCTTAGCATGCTAGATAATCTTAGCTATTGTTTATATCACTAGTATGATAAGTATTTTCTTTGCTAATTGCAAACTAGTATGATATGGTTCATTGTTATGTCTGGTTTACATGTTTGCGAGTTATCTGGATATGCTATATTATGTTATTTGAGTTTATTGGGTTACACGAGCACGACCAACCATGTTATAACCTTTATGTTGGGTTTGTAATCAGTTAGATATAGCAAGATCTATCCATATATAGCAAGATCTATCCATATATCCTAGCACTACATCCAATTCTGATAATCTATTCGGGCATCCCGTATATGCCATTTGATTCATATATCCGAGTTCCCACAACTCACTTCCACAATTCTATCAAGTTGTCCTATCTTCTTCTTCAACTACTACTCCCTTCATTCACATTCGTATTTTATTTGAATTTGGTAATTATTGCTTTGGTATTTATTTGGTTGCCATTTGCTATCGTTACGACGAGTAGGGAGTGACGTGGTTGGACGTGGATATAATCAGCTTATGGAAGAACGTGGATATAATCAGCCTACTGAAGAAGAAGACGATTCATCAACGAAGGCATGCCCCCCCCCCCTCTCATGTTTTTATCCTATGTTTTTAAAATGGGGCATTATTTATTGTTTTAAAATTATGCATGCTATTTTCAATTTACTGGCGTGTCGATTGACACACCAGCCTGATCCGCTTGTCGCCTTATATACTTGATACCCTGAGTAGAAATTATATAGTAATCCTATAGAGTAGAAATGCTTAGCCATGCTTAATATCCAGTAGGATATCTTTATCTTGCCTCTTTGGAGGAATTGGTTGACCCTTGGGTCACAAACATCTTTCTGAACTTGATGAGCTCGTTGAGCTTGGCTGGTAAGCCATTGTTGCTTCCTCTACTCTATCTTCTACTCTGGGTGAAACTTACCATCTAAACATTGGCGCGGGCGACTGCTGGATCAACTGATGAAGGAGCGATTGGCTGCCTTCACTAGCTGAAGGGGGCAATCCGTCGTCCGTGCCGCATAAGGGCCTAATAAGTCTCGGATTTGAAGATTGTGACCACCGTACAACCACATGCTAATGGGCTCTGGCTGGGTCAAGTAAGTTAGTCAGCATTTGGTGTCGATGTCGCCGTACCGCAGATGGGGTGTCTGCCTACGGGAGAACCTTCGGCACAGATGGGGGACCGGTTTGGGGACGTACTCTCAGTTCCGGCGCCATACCCAGTGGGCATGTCACATCTTTGGGGGATTTAGCTAAAAGACCTTGTCACGAATTCTCTATTGCCATGCTAGCGACGGCTGGTTGCAATTAGGCGAGTTTGTGACGTGTGGTGAAAGTGTACCACCTCTGCAGAGTGTAAAACTATTCGAATAGCCGTGTCCACGGTCATGGACGACACATGAATCTTTCTTGACATACAGGAACCCTGTTTTGCTACTTCCCTCTACCCCTATTCTGGAATCTTATGGAGAACGTGAGGTGTCGAGGACACTCACAATGATGAGAAACATTACACTGAATACAAAACCTGTTTTCATCTAAAATCGTTTTTATCAAAACTACTACATATGGTATTGCAAACAAAATTAGCTTTTATGCAAAAGAACCATATAGCCTTTCTTTGAAGCCACATGTAGCTATTATAGGTTTTGCATGAGGGGGCACGCTGAGTACATTATTATGTACTCATCGCATTGCTTTTGTTGATTATTCAGATCACTACGAAGAAGAAGACTACGACTACTACGACGATGCTTAAGAGTGAGGCCTCGTGGACTACATCGACTGCCTGTGGCTAGATGGAGTCACTTCGCATTTATATTTCCGCTGAGCTTTCTGATTGTAACAAATGTCACAAGACATTTCGCTATTGCTATTCAAACTATGTAACTGTACTTTTTGTACGTTCTGCAATGGTATCATTTCGCTGTGTTGTCAACATTGTTCTTGGGATTGACATGATTACACAGGAGGTCTGGAAGTGTAATTCCGGTCCTCACACAGAGCATGACCAACACAACTTTGACATAATGTGAATAAACCCTTACCATTAATAAAAGCATTAGAAGGTTGAAATAAATGAATGTATAAGGAGCAGACTTATTACCTAGCTTAGCAAGTCGGTTGACCCAACCAGGAATTGGCTTTCCTGTCAATCTGGTGCTAAGATCATCAGTGAAGTGGTTACAATTCTTGGAAATGAGGTGGTATGTATCCCCATGATATTCCGAGGCCATTCTCTGAACGAAATCTCGAAATTCCAAGGGGTGTAGACTTGTATGGCCTATGAAAATCGAAGATCTGTACAAGAAGCCTGGGCATTTTTTTGGTTCCACCTCAAAAACACCACTTGTTGGATAATCATGAGCTCCAAAACTGTACTCCGATCCATGGACTGTGCAATGCAAATAAGATAAATCATAAACATTCTGATGATTTGTGGATGGAAATCATTATGCTTACAGGCAAGGAAATAATTTCACATACGGTACTACAACAAAAATTTGTGTACATGAGTGCGTCTACCACTTGCTGATCTCACCTACTTCTCTGTGATCATGCATAATTTTAACAAATGGCGTACGTACAGCTGGCTTGTAGTCACATATTAAATTGCCGTCTACAATAAAAGACTTCTAAAAAGGTTTCATCGTCATCATAGATGGATGGCGAAAAAGGCATGCATATTTGTCCTCTGGGAGATTAAAGTTGCACTGCTATGCATTTTCATTCCTAATAGATCAACGGTACTGCCTCAATTAAAACATACAAGCTCGGATACACGGGAAAAGGAAAAGATCGGAATCTCGAAGTTATGCATTTACTGTTAGTTTGCGAAGAAACTGCTTAGAGATTTCAAACAAGAGTAATCGAACAACCAAATTGCTCAAGAAATTCGAAAATTCCACCCAGTTAAATGTAGAATGAACCAGCTAGTAACCTTTTAGGAGCTCAAAGTTAACAAAACAAATACCTTTTGAAACTACTAATATACCACCAGGATAATTAACGAATAAATAAGTGACAGTTACATAAGTAAATACACATAAGCCATTTAGTAAATTACAACTATTTTGTATAGATAAGTACGTTGGTTTATTTAAATATGTCAAAGGCAGGCTCTTTCTGAGAAAAAATGAACCGCTTGGGCATTGTCTAAAAAAAATTCGAAGAAGAATGCATATATCAAACCAGGTTTAGATCTACAAATTTAAAATGAAGTTTCTCAATTCAAAAAGTTTCGCTTGATACAAATAGTGAGTAGAAGGCATGTTTAGTGCTCCATCTAAGTTTGGTTTTATCTACTCCGTATCACAAATCACAAAAGACAATTTCAAGAGACTACTATAATTACATAAAGTTTCGCTTGATACAAATATTGACAACCCTACAGAGTTCCGATAAAACACAAGCCTGAGTAGACCATTTACATAGTAGCAACAAGTTACTCTAAACAGGAGCGATCATACTAAATAGGTACAAAAAATCATGCTAATTGCGGCAGAGAACTAAGAGAATAGATAATCAAAAAGATGACTGATGTCATCTTCAAACCTCAAAGTAACGATTCCCATGTCAGCCTTTGCCATCTCAACCTTGAACCCTAGTTCGTAGGTAGCAATTGCACAGCTAAATAATATCCTACAGTTAAACTAGATAGTCCATACAAGAAGACTTTGGGGTTTCAACTGGCCAATGCTCTGAATGAGGTCCTTCAACCATGTAAAACACAAACCTCAACATCCCTAAATCCCCTGCCACTGTCAATTCGCATAATTAAACACCTAAAAGGAGATCAAGATCTACTAGTAGTCTGGCAGATACCCTGGAAAACCAGCTACACCCAAAAAGAACCCGCTTTTCTACAAAATCACGAGACTGCACTCGCTCCCCGACTGCCGTATGAAATTCTCCAATCGAGAAAACGGACAATACTTCCGTTCCTATCTCCCGCAGCGCTCAATCAATCGATCCCAAAAAAAAATATCGCAGAATCCGGTGGAGGCTACCTTGGAGGGCGGAGTGGAAGATGCCGAGGCCGCACCAGTGGACGTAGTTGTTGATGGGCGTGAGGTCGTAGACGTTGAGCATCACCGTGTACTCCCCCGTCGGCGCGACGCCGCCGGAGACCGCCCCTCCCATCGCCTCCCCCCTCCTAGTCCTACCCTCCGCGATGAGATAGATCCCGTGCAGGCTCGCCGGGGACGCGCACCGGCCGCCGGCGAGGCCGTAGGAGGCTAGGGTTTTGATCCGGAGCTCGGAGAGAGGGGACGGAAATGGGCGAGGAGGAGAGGAGTCGCGCCGACGACGACGAGCGTGCGTGCGTGCGTGTCGGAATAGGAAGAGGAGGCCGGTCCGTCCCGGGGTGGGTCGCACGGCCGTGAAGTCACTACCGAGGAGGTCCATGGACTGTTCCGTTTCCGTATGGTGGAAGGTGGCGTGTCAGTGTTGGGACCGCTGAAGGATCCGTCACGGCCTCACACGGGAGGGGTGAGATGAACACGTCGGATCTGACTGTCTCGTGGAGCCGGATTGAGTACCTGAGCGGATATTTTGGGCTGTACGAGCTTTTGATTAGTAGGATAGAAAAAATATAATACTCAATTTTGTAGGGCTCTGATGCACATTCTAATTTTGTAGGATTTTGTGAGCACTCAATTTTGTTTGATTCCATATTGTATCAAGAAGTTGGAGTAAATGTTACGGAGTAGTAGATTTTTTATGGGAAGTATTACAAATGATTTTTATAGGAAAATTCATATAGGATCCAATCATACAAATCAAATGATCAACATAGGAAAAAAATTAGGATAATCCTATGCAATTCATTTGAACCAAAGGAGCCCTAAGTGTTTTCAATTCCCGTTGAATTGAATTCGGAAATGGGTTTTCTAAAGGGAGTTTTTATTGACTTAATAGTTCGCATCAAGTCGATACAAACATAGCCTCTGAAACAAACTTTCTATGAAATTGGGACGGCAAAGCACTTCCTCTTCGTGGCACCTAGAGCTTCTACACTAAAACTAGATCATTTAGGCGCGCGTTGCCGCGCCCGTCTATTTACGGCTTTTGAGTCATTGTGACAACACGGTATCAAGGTGACAGTGTGGATACTTGTGTGTCTCTATGAATAATTTAGACATTTATCATGGCTTATTCTTGGGAATTGTGGTGTTTGTTTACTCAGACTTTGAGGTGTGCTTTTGCAGCCCTACGCATAGTACTCTTGCTTCATCAAGAAGGAGAATAATCCCGAGTAGTATTTACTTGTGTTCAGTTGTGCTAATCTAGTTGAATATGTAGATGTTACTCTTTGTCTGTTATGCACTCTAGAGGTTACTTTATATGAACTCCGGTACTCTCCACGGTATCGTCGTCCTTCACGGCATTCCCAAGAAGATAATCTCGGATCGTGGAAGCCTATTCACCTCCAAGTTTTGGACTAGTTTCCAAACTGCCATGGGAACTCGTCTTAACTTCAGCACCGCTTTCCATCCCCAAACTGATGGTCAGACCGAGAGAGTGAACCAAGTTTTGGAAGACATGCTCAGGGCATGTGTAATCTCTTTCGGCAAGGATTGGGAAAATTATCTCCCTTTCGCGGAATTCTCCTACAACAACAGCTATCAAGCTAGTCTAGGCATGGCTCCATTTGAGGTTCTCTATGGAAGAAAATGCCGAACTCCTCTAAATTGGTCGGAGACCGGAGAGAGAGCACTCTTTGGTCCGGATGTGATCAATGAAGCTGAGGAGAAGGTTCGAATCATAAGAGAAAATCTGAAAATTGCTCAGTCTAGGCAGAAAAGCTACTATGACAAGCATCATCAGGAAGTTCACTATGAAATTGGTGATAAAGCTTATCTCCGTGTCTCTCCCCTTCGTGGCGTTCGCCGCTTCGGGATCAAAGGGAAATTGGCCCCTCGCTATGTTGGCCCTTTCACCGTTCTGGCCAAGCGAGGAGATCTTTCCTACAAGCTGGAGTTACCGTCCATCTTCCCAAATGTGCATGATGTGTTTCATGTCTCCCAACTTCGCCGGTGTTTCAAAGATCCTATCCATGGAGTCAATCATGAAGAGTTAGATCTACAAGAAGACCTCACTTATCGTGAGCATCCTATCCGTGTCTTGGATGAAGCCGAAAGGAAGACTCGTAACAAGACCACCAAGTTTCTCAAAATTCAGTGGTCGCACCATTCCGAGGAAGAAGCAACTTGGGAACGAGAGTCTAGTCTTCGTGAAGAGTATCCCGACTTCTTTCCGCACTCTTAGAATCTCGGGACGAGATTCCTGTAAGGAGGGTAGATTTGTAACAGCCCACTTTTGGTAATGCAAATTATGGACCAAATTTTCACTTTTTGCATTCCATGCATGCATCATTGCATCATAGCATCCTTGTTGCATTTGCTAAACAACTTAATCAAATGGTTTGGCACCATTGAAATACAAATGCCAAACTTGTTCGAACAAGCTTCACAACCAATGAAAGCATTCAACTTGAAAAATACAAATCCTTGTCATATTATATCTGTCAAGGAAGTTCTAGGAGTTCAAACTGTTATTTTGGACTTGCTCTAAAATTGCTAAAAGATTATTATTTGGGGAATTTAGAAACTTGCCTAAATAAAACACTATGAACAAATGTTGTCCAAATTAATTTATTTTGCAACGCCAATTTTTGTGGTGCCTCTACATGCAGTTGGGAGGCTACCCAAATTTTATCAGATTTTTATAAATTGAATTAGTGCCTTAATTAAAATACCCCAAAGCTGATGGATTTTTGAAAACAAACAGAAGGACTAGTCTGTGATGAGAGAAAAGCTGTCAGGGGCCTTTTTGTAAACCGGTCATCTCCTTCGCTGTAGCGACCGAGACGCCCGTGCTCGCGCTGCACCGCACCCTGGCTGCTCGACAGGAGCCCCTCCCCACTAGCCTCTGCCTCTCCCTGCCGCACTCGCTCGCCTGCTCCCCAGCTTCCGCTCTCACTCACGTGCCCGAGCCAACCCTAACCCGAAAATGGCCGGAATGTGAGCTCGAGCTCGCCGCTGAATTGCCGTCGATTGGGGTTGTGCCGGTCGAATCCGAGCCCACCGGCGTGACCGCCTCGCTCTCCTCTACGTTCTCCTCCAAGCGATTGGACCGGGAGGCCGGGAATCGAGCTCTCCGTCCCCGTCTTCACCACGGCCGTCCGAGCACCGCCGCCGCATCGCCGGACGATTCACACCGGTTCTGTCCACCTCCGCGCCTACTGAGCACACCGACGAGTCGAGGGTGAGCACCTTTGTCGATTCCCGCTCTCCCCAACGTATTCTAGGTCCTGCACGCGGCGCTGCACCTCCGTCCCGACGGCCAAGCTCGAGCCCCGCCCCTGTTGACTGAAGCTGATTCTTCAGTTTCGTCAGATCCTACGCTTACACTACAAAAGAAACCTGCCCTACTCCTTAAACACCAACCCCTCACTACCCCAGTGGCAGAAGCCACTCCGCATCACCGCACGCTCGCGAGTTCGAATCCCGCCGACGCAGTGCCCCTTTTTCTTTTTCCTCGCGATAGAGGACCGGCCTCGGAGCCAGCCTAGGCCGGGCTGCAGGCCGGGCTGCAGGCCGGTGGGCTCTGCCGCGTGGCCGGCCTGTCAGCCGGCCCAGGCCGGGCTGAGGACCGGGCGCCTCTGGAGCCAGGCCGGCCTCACAACCGGCCCAAACCGGTGGGGAGGCCGGTGGCCTCTGCTACCAGGCCGGCCTGCCAGCCGGCCCAGACCGGGTGGAGCGCCGGTTTGTTTATGTTTAATTCCTGTTTTTTTTTCTGCGTTGTCTCTCTCGTTCCCCCTCGTCGCGCATGAATTCCCGCTACTCTCTCACGTTTTTATGGACATCGAACCTCATTGAACCACACGATCCCTCCCTCTCTTTCGAGTTCGAGGAATCGATTCTTATTATCGTCGATTATAATTTAATAAAAGCACCAAATTAAAAACTGGAGTCTAAATGTAATAACTTTTTATCGGGACCTCAGAAAAAGGTGTTCGATATACCAAAATGTCCAGAAAATTATGATTCACCCAGAATCGTCATCATCATGCATATTTGATCACAACTACTATAATGTACCTCTAGTAGCACTAGAATCACTAAGTTTTAATATTGGGTTATTCCAAATAATGCAAGTAATATAATGGGGACCCCATTTAACTTGTTGATCTTGTTCAATACTTTTATGGTGCATTCAAATTGTCATGCCATCATGTGATTGCGCATTGCATATGTTAGCCTGTGTGGTGTTTGATTGTATCTTCCCGTGTTTTGTGCACCGGTAGATCAAGGAGGTGAAGTGCCACCCCCGTCTCGTGACGATCCCTACTACCAGCCGTATCAACAAGGCAAGCGTAATCCCCCTCTGAGCATATCTTATCCTATGTTTCCGCAAGTATTTTCTCCACTATAATATTGCATGCGGTTCTAAATGTCAATTTTGCTGGATTAGAGTATCCTATAGTTGCATTAAGTTCCGATGCCAATACCTGTTTTCCCTCCTATTATCCATAGGTTTGTATTGGTGGCCGAGATACTTACTATGCTATGTTGATGCTTAGCCATGCTTAGTTAATTGCATAGCTATACAATGGATGGTTGATGTTGGAAACAGGTGTTGAACTGAGAGTGATGGTGGAGAAATGGTGGTGACGGATAATAAAATGCTTAAAGGTGGGGATGAGAGGCCACTGTGGTTGTGGTGTTTTGTCTCGTTCTCGCCGCCTAGGTGCGAGTTCTTTACCTCTTGAACCAAGACTGAGCGTGCAACCATGCGTGAGGCCTATGCATTCGCAGTGCAGGAACCCTAATAGACTAAATAACTCGAGCGGGGCTAGCCAGGGTCCTCTAGTTCGGGCTTCCATTTGCGCGTGCGTGAGTTGGTGGCTGAGAATGAGATGAGGATGGTGGTGTTAGGAAAATGAGTGGCTGTGGGACGGGGTGTTGTGATCCTGGCAGTCCTACCGCCACTGATGATCCTGGAAAGTCCTTAACGAGGGAGAAGTCGACACCGCTCCCACCCAGCCGGCTTTCCAAGGAAGAGAGCTAATGATCAGGTAATGGGCCGGACGGTACGCGTGGCAAACATTTGTACACCCCTGCAGGGTTAAATCTTTTCGAAAAGCCGTGTCCGCGGTTATGGACGAACTTGGGAAGTGAAGGTAAGATCATAGAATAACTTTAACGGAATGATTAAAAACTGGGTACTAGAGGTACCACTCAAGATTGTAAGGTGAGCTTCCTCGAGGGTGATTCGGGGAGGTGCCTTTGATGAACAGGTACAATGGTTGATGTTGAGTGAGGTGATGAAGGAAAGAGTTACTTCTTACCTCTTTTTGAAAATACTCTGAATAGTCGATGCCTTGAGTTATGTTTTCCATAAATAAAATCAGCTTTATGCAAAACAGCCCTAAAACCTTGAAAGCTAATCATCGAGCATATATTAGCTCCTAATCTTGCGAGTTCGTCGAACTCAACGTCGTTTGCTTATTTTCAGGAGAGGACTTTACCGACCTCGAAGGTGGGTTCTTTGTGGACGTCGACGAGTAGTCTGGGGTTCCCAGGTGGCAGCTTGGGACATCCTGGAACAGCTGGCGTTGTGATGTTTATCTGTAGGCCTCTTAGGCCATCTGCTGGTTCTTGTTGTTTAGAACAACCTATTTCGCTTCCGCTTGATGTAATGTTGGGTCTGTGACCTCTGTATGTCATTTGCTATCTTTCTCTATTATAAGAGTTGAACTATATGTTTTGTGTCGTAGAGTCTGTGATGTGCCAGTTGTTCCACAAGTCTTGGTCTCTCTATTATGCATTGAGGGTTGTGCCTGTGTTAAGGTATCAATCGGGGTGTTGCGTTGCCGATGATCCATTCCGAGCAACGCCTGCCAAAAGGTTTTGGCCGGGGATTGGTAAACCCGTAACCTCCGGTTGTATCGCTTAACCGGTGACACACAGCATCACTGTATAACAGTCAGGTCAGGGCGCCACAGGTATTACTATAAATTCTTTGAACACCATTATTGCTAATGCTATGGAAAAGTCTAAGCTTGGGGAAGCTGGTTGTGATGAATATGATATTTTTAGTCCCCCAAGCTTTAAGGAGGAAATTTGCTTTGATAATACTTTGCCTCCAATATATGATGATTATAATCATTGTGATATTTTCAGTCCACCTACTATTGAGGATATAGTTTATGTTGATTATGATATGCCTCCTATATATGATGTTTACAATGATGAATATGATATTCTCAGTCCATCTACTATTGAGGATAAAAATCATTTTGATTATTCTATGCCTCCTATTTATGATGATTACAATGATGGATGTGATACTTTTACTCTCACTATTACTAATGATAATGTTCATGCTTATGTGGAGAGTAATGATACTTTTATGCATGTGGATCATGATAAGAATGCTCTATGTGATAGCTATATTGTTGAGTTTATTCATGATGCCGCTGAAAATTATTTTGAGAGAGGAAAGTATGGTTATAGAAATCTTCATGTTACTAAATTTCTTCTCTTTATGATGAAGTTTTGAGCTTTCTCTTGATTTGCTTTTATTTGCTGGGTACTTTAAGACCTACTGGTCCTTATGAGAGAGGGAGACACGATTTCATATATCACAATAATATTAAGTCTCTCTCTTTATGTTGAAATTTTTGAAGTTACACTTGTTTTGCATTTCTATGCTAGTCACTTTGTTCTTCATTGACTTGTTTTCTTACAAGACTCCTATGCATAGAAAGAGTGTTAGATTTAAACATGTTTTATATATGCTTCTTGATGCTCTCTTTTATGTTTCAACTCTCATCTTTATGTGGCATCATAAAAATCACTATGCCTAGCTAAAAGGCTTTAAAGAAAAGCGCTTATGGGAGACAACCCATTGTTTTTATTTTCTGTTATTTTTTTTTTTTTTTAGTCAAGGTGCTTGTTACTTCTGTAGCAACTCCTTTGTATCTTTATTTTATTGCATTGTTGTGCCAAGTAAAGTCTTTTATTGAAAGTTGATGCAAGATTTGGATTTCTGCGCAGAACAGATTTTTAGCTGTCACGAATTTGAGCTTTTCTCCCTGAGAAAATTCGAAAAATTCTGTAAAAAATCACGCATTCCTGAGATATGTACGCAACTTTCATTATTTTAGGCCAGATCCATCTGAGCAACTTAAGTGCCTCGAAAAAATTCGTCATTCCAGACTGTTCTGTTTTTGACAGATTCTGCCTTTTGTTTTGCATTCGCTCTTTTACTGTGTTTGTGTGGATTTCTTTGCTCCACAAAGCATTGGTGGCTGTAGCTAATGTCCAGAAGCTTTGGGATTGATTGTATCATTACAGAATATGAGAATTTTTATTATGCACTAACCCTCTAATGAGAACTGTCTTGAGTTTGGTGTGAAGGAAGTTTTCAAGGATCAAGCGAGAAGGGTGATATTATGTGATCAAGAAGAGTGAAAAGCCTAAGCTTGGGGATGCCCCCGTGGTTCATCCCAACCATATTCAGAGAGACTCAAGCGTCTAAGCTTGGGGATGCCCAAGGCATCCCCTTCTTCATCAACAACTTATCAGGTCATCTCTAGTGAAACTATATTTTAATTCTTTCACATCTTATGCGCTTTACTTGGAGCGTCTGTGTGCTTTTATTTTTGTTTTGTTTGAATAAATTCGGATCCTAGCAATCCTTGTGTGGGAGAGAGACACGCTCCGCTTTTTCATGTGAATACTCATGTTCTTCACTTATATTTGTTGAGTATTCTTAACTAGCTACTGCAGTGCTTTTAGCTCCTGTTTTTCATGCATCTCTTCGAGCTGTTAGCACTTGTTTATAAATACTCTCTTGCTGCATTATATTATCATTTGGAGAGTTTATGTTTAAATAAATTGATTGGTGTTTGTTTGGAAGAAAGAAAATGCTACATGTAGTAGTTGGTATTGGAAAAGACATATGCATTCTTGTAGATCATTGTCTTGTTTCGATTTGATACTTTGCAATTGTTTTGAGCTCTCAAGTAGATCATGTTTAAGCTCTTGCATCATGTAGTTAAAGCCTAGTAGTGGAGAACTACCGTAGAGCTTGTTGAGACTTGGGATGCATATTTGTTCTCTCTAAGGTCTAGATATTTTCTGGTAAAATGTTTGAGCAACAAGGAAGACAGTGTAGAGTCTTATAATACTTGCAATATGTTTTTATGTGATTCTTGCTGTACCGGTTTATACTTGTGTTTGCTTCAAACAACCTTGCTAGCCTAAACTCTGTACTGAGAGGGAATGCTTCTCGTGCATCCAAAACTTGAGCCAAAACCCATGCCATTTGTGTCCACCATACCTACCTACTATGTGGTATTTCCTGCCATTCCAAGTAAATACTTCATGTGCTACCTTTAAACTATTCAAAACTTTATTACTCCTTATTTGTGTCAATGTTTTATAGCTCATGAGGAAGTATGTGGTGTTTTATCTTTCAATCTTGTCATTTACTTCTGACAGACTTTCACCAATGGACTAGTGGCATATACATCCGCTTATCCAATAATTTGCAAAAAGAGCTGGCAACGGGGTGCCCAGCCCCAATTAATTACAACTTTCATTAATAATTCTCTTCACATGTTTTGCCCTGATTTATCAGTAAGCAACTTAATTTGCAAATAGACACTCCTCCATGGTATGTGAATGTTGGAAGGCACCCGAGGATTCGGTTAGCCATGGCTTGTGTAAGCAAAAGGTTGGGAGGAGTGTCATCTATAAAGAAACTAAAATACATGTGTAAACAAAAGAGAAGAGGGATGATCTACCTTGCTGGTAGAGATAACGTCCTTCATGGGAGCCGCTCTTGAAAGTCTGGTTGACAAGGGGGTTAGAGTGCCCACTACCATTCGTTGACAACAACAAACACCTCTCAAATACTTATTTTGTGCTCTCTATATGCTTTCGAAAACTTAAAAAGCTCTAGCACATGATTTAATCCCTGCTTCCCTCTGCGAAGGGCCTATCTTTTACTTTATGTTGAGTCAGTTTACCTACTCCTTTCTATCTTAGAAGCAAACACTGTGTCAACTTTGTGTGCATTGATTCTTACATGTTTACTTATTGCACTTGTTATATTGCTTTATGTTGACAACTATCCATGAGATATACATGTTACAAGTTGAAAGCAATTGCTGAAACTTAATCATCCTTTGTGTTGCTTCAATGCCTTTTACTTTGAATCTATTGCTTTATGAGTTACCTCTTATGCAAAACTTTTTGATGCTTGTCTTGAAAGTACTATTCATGAAAAGTTTTTGCTTATATGATTCATTGTTTACTCTTTATCTATGTTAGCAAACTATAGACCATTGCTTTGAGTCACTTCATTCATGACATGAGCCTTGCAATATATGATCAAGATTGTGTGAAAGCATGTCTCCTCAGAAATTATTTGTTGTTATCGTTTTACCTACTCGAGGACGAGTAGAACTAAGCTTGGGGATGCTTGATACGTCTCCAACGTATCCATAATTTCTGATGTTCCATGCTTATATTATACCATTGCTACATGTTTTATATACACTTCATATCACTTTTATGCATTTTCTGGGACTAACCTATTAACAAGATGCCAAGTGCCAGTTCCCTGTTTTCTGCTGTTTTTGGTTTCAGAAAAGTACTTCTGCGAATATTCTCGGAATTGCACGAAACAAAAGGCCACGTCCCTATTTTTCCAACACGTACACGAGTCCGAAGGAGAGACGAAGAGGAGCCAGGAGGTGGCCAAACCACCTGGCGGCGCGGCCCCCCCTGCCGCGCCGCCTATGGTGTGGGCCCCTCGGGCTCCACCGACGCCGCCCCTTCGCCTATATTGCCTCAGACGCGAAAACCCTAAAAACAAGTCATATTTCCACGAAGAGTTCCGCAGCGCCGCCGCCATCGACGACAAGTTTCGGGGGACAGAATCTCTGTTCCGGCACGCCGCCGGGACGGGGAATTGCCCCCGGAGTCATCTCCATCGACCACCGCCATCTTCATCGCCGCTGCTGACTCCCATGATGAGGAGGGAGTAGTTCTCCCCCGAGGCTGAGGGCTCTACCGGTAGCTATGTGGTTCATCTCTCTCTCCATGGTGTGATCTTTATGTGATCATGTGTATTGCTAGTATCGCTGAATACATTAATAATGTTTATGCTACTCAAGTGATTTTGTCTAGTTTCTGGAGTCATTGTGACAACACGGTATCAAGGTGACAGTGTGGGTACTTGTGTGACTCTATGAATAATTTAGACATTTATCATGGCTTATTCTTGGGAATTGTGGTGTTTGTTTACTCAGACTTTGAGGTGTGCTTTTGCAGCCCTACGCATAGTACTCTTGCTTCATCAAGAAGGAGAATAATCCCGAGTAGTATTTACTTGTGTTCAGTTGTGCTAATCTAGTTGAATATGTAGATGTTACTCTTTATCTATTATGCACTCTATAGGTTACTTTAATATGAACTCCGGTACTCTCCACGGTGTAAAGGTGACAGTGTGTGCACCGTGTGTGATTCCTTTATGACGTTGTGGCGCTTGTTTACTCCGGCTTGAGGTGTGCTTTTGTAGCCCTACACAATGAATGGTGTTTGTTATCCAACAAGAGAGTGTTTAAGAGTAGCTTTTACTTATTCAGTTATGAGATCATTGTTGAGAGTGTCCACTAGTGAAAGTATGATCCCTAGGCCTTGTTTCTAAGCATTGAAACACCGTTTACAACAAGTTCTGCTACATGTTTGCTTGCTGCCATTTTATTTCAGATTGCATTACTACTTATAATCATCCATATTACTTGTATTTCACTATCTCTTCGCCGAACTAGTGCACCTATACATCTGACAAGTGTATTGGGTGTGTTGGGGACACAAGAGACTTCTTGTATCTTAATTGCAGGGTTGCTTGAGAGGGATATCTTTGACCTCTACCTCCCTGAGTTCGATAAACCTTGGGTGATTCACTTAAGGGAAACTTGCTGCTGTTCTACAAACCTCTGCTCTTGGAGGCCCAACACTGTCTACAGGAATAGAAGCGTGCGTAGACATCAGGGTTCAAGACGTGCTTGCGGCGGGAACTCCGGCGAGCTGTGGCGGTGCCCAGTGCAGGGCTCGATGGAAGAGGTGTGGCTGCGGGAAGATGGCGCCACGGCCGTGCGCGTTAAGCGTTCTTCAGCTCCGTCGCTTGCAGCAGATGGCATATGCGGTCTTCTACATGTGTGGGGTGCTTCCCTTCCCGGGTTTCGCGGCAGCCTGGCGCTTTTTTCTCCGGCGGCCGGTTCTGTCCAGGCGATGTGGAGGTTCGGCAGCGATCCCTGAAGCTGCTGTTGTGTTGGGTATCGTCTGCTTGTACTGCTGTGTATTTCTGCTCTTTATTTGTTTTCTCTGTTGAATACGCAGCTGTAATCCCTTCAAAAAAAAAAGGAATAGAGGGCTCCTGTCGGATGAACTAAGAAGTGGCCACTCGCTCACCACTGCCACATGCGCCATTGCCGTCAGATTCTATCTCTCTCTCCCTCTCTCTCTTTGGGTGGCGACGACGGCGGCACCGAGGCACCATGTCTTCCTGAAAAAAACGTTAATGTCAGATTGTTTTGTATGAAGCAAACACTTGAAAGTGAAAAATTATTTTCTCACCATGCAACTAATCTAGCAGCAAACTTTTAAACTAAAGAGTTATGCCATTTACCATCATAGCACCCGCATGCCAATCTAGCACATTTCATACATTTACAACACAACTGAAATTACATCAAGCACTCTAATACCAGGTTTCAGAGGTTACTTCTCGCTAGTTGAAACCCCACACTATACTGATAAAAGTCATAGATATACAGAAATAGACTGACATCTTCCAAGCATGTTATATTCCAACAAACTACATTGAACCTCTGGTTTCTAATAAAATTGGACCAAGGGCCTTAGATCTTATAACTTCGGAAACTACAGAACGGAATCTAACTACAGAACGGAATCTGACACAAAATAAAGGAAACGAAGGGGTTCAAGGAAGCAAACACAATGCTCAGAGTACGATTGTACGAAGCAGAAGCCGCAGTGGGTCTTCGTGTTCTTGAGGCCCATGCTGATCTTTTTGATCTTGTCGACGGGAAGAATAGCTCCTACTCTGCTCCTCCGTGTAGAAGGACATATTCCCCTCATAGAGGGTCAACGACAGCAGCAGCGCCCCCTCAAACTCCTCATGTGTCCCAGGGAACTGCCATCCGTGTATGCCCACAGTTTGCTTGGGTCCTGGAAAGCAAAGACCTTGGCTGCATAAGCAGAGAGGCAGGTCAAACCGAAGCCTGCGTAGGCACCATAAGCACCAAAATTAATATAAACCAAAACTCACGGTATTATAGAAAAAGAAGACAGAGAAATCACATATCAAATCGCAAACAAATCCCCAACCATAACACAAGCAGAATCACCGGTACAGAAATCCAAGCTTCACTGATCTCCAACCTAAGCAACTGAACACAAAATAGTGGACCAGCTACTTGCTGAATGGGGTCAGAGAGCACCTCTCTATGGTCCCTGGAGATTTATCAGCACAACATTCAGTGCTCCCTTATTACAGTCTGCACCATTGTAGTAACAGAGTAAACACAAGCCAGCCTACAAAATGCATAATGCAGCAAATGAGTCAAACTTGCTACCAGCAAGTTGACATTACTCAAGGTTCAGATAGAGATCACATAAACGTATCAGCAATATATAATGTCGGTAATATTTTAATTTAGCAATTCTCCTAATCCGAGTTTTATCGTCTCTGTACATGAATACAATCTCCTATGCAGCAGGCAAAAGAATGGACTGCTTATAAAATTGTACAGGTCACTGTTCCAATCTATAGCACGTCGGTACATTTATAAATCCACAAAATGCAGTATGTATTCTGACCAAAGAGGGCACTCGCATATATATTCACATGGAGAATTGTTCTTTACTAACTATATGAAAGCAGAGCGGTTTCCCGTGGTAATTTTGCAAAAAAAACCTACACTTTCTGGAAATTATGAGCCGGTCCCTCTATACAAATACCAAATTTTACCTAATTTTCTCATTTTCCCCTGCGCTAGGGTTACTCGCCGGCCGCCGCCGGCAGCTCCCCGCCTCCCCTTGCGCGCCCCTCGCTCCCGTCCCATCCAGACCCGCCACCACCGACAGACCCGCCGCCGCCTCTCCCGACTCTCTCTCCTCTTCTCCCTCCATCCTCGACGCCAGCAAGCTCACCTCCGGCCGCCATGGCCGAGCTGCTGTTCGCCCTCGCCGTGGCCGGCCTTATCCACCTGTCGGGCGTGCAAGACGCCTCGCCGCTGCGGACGGTGACCACCGCGGCCACGCCCACCACCACCACCAGTCCGCCCATGGGCACGGACAGCCCCCCGCGCACGGCGTGGTGGCGACGCGCAGGTGGACATCATGGAGACCCCTGGCGAGTACACCTTCCTGCTCGACGTCCCCGACCTCTCCAAGTTCGACATCCAGGTACGCACAAGCTTCGTCTCCTCATCCACACTTTTTTTGGCTGCACACAGGAGCACGACGAGTACACTGGCCATTAGCACAATCGCCTAGCCTCCTCTTCTTCATCGCCGAGGGCGCAGGCTAGCAGCAGAGCAACCTTCCCACCTCTGCCTTTCCTACATCCGGGATCTACCGATTTCTCTCTCTCTCATGAACCAATTGTTTGTCCAGATTCTTTTTAATTGTACAAGTTGTTCCAAGAAAAGGCAGATGGGCTGAAGGGGGAGAGTTAGTTAGTATTCATTCGAGACAATGTATTACTTGCAGAAAGAATATATTCCTCTCTCGGTTATGTGACTCGCCTATGCAAGTTATTATTGCTAAAAAGAGGAGACATTAATGGGAAACTAATTTTGTGCTAGGTTGTTTGAGACTACATTAAATAATAATTGTCAGATTTAAGTCCATGTTGTTAATTTTGTACAGATTCAGCCTTTGTATGGTATCATTTTAGAAATCAATTTAGAGCTCAGGTTTCTACTCTTGACTGAAATGATGTATTAGGTATTTTTTCTTCATTGGCTTAATGTTTTTAGCAAACATGTTTCTCTTTTAAAAGTTAATTGTGGTCTGCATGTTAGAAAGATAGCATAGTGATTACTATTTCAGTTCTCGAATTACATAAATTTATATTAGTGGTTGCTCGTTTCCTATGTTTGCACTTGGCTGAATCGCTCATATCATTTGTTGAACTTATCACGGATGAGAGTGCAGTCGCCAGGTGAGAACGATGTGTGTTATTGGTATATTTCCAGGATCTAGAATAGGAGTGCAATACTGATTTGATATTGTTGCCAATACATTAAGATTATTTGCGTTATTTTCTAGCTTCCCGCTCTCTTCTTAATTAGGTGATCAATGGTCTTCAGTCCAGTGTATAGAAGTTAATTTTTTGAGAGTTCATGGACAGTATAAATTTACGGTCCTTTCGATGCTCTTTCATGGAATTACCTGTATCCTGGGTTGAATTTGTCACAGGTGAAAGTGCAGTTCGCAGGTATAAAAGGTAAAATTTTGATGTCACTAATACCTTATCCTGTTATAGGTGAAACAATTATCATTACTTCAGGACATGGGAGTTTCAGATTTATGATACCAAAACAGGTAACCCTCTTTTTCCAAGAAGGAAATATTTATGAGTTTACCATTATGAAGTTGTGTTTTATTCTTCTACATGATAGGATCGTCTTCAGCTATGGCCTCATTATATTTAGTTAAAGCTTATTTTAGTTCCTCTGTTTCTTCAGCTAAGGCCTCATATATTTAGTTTTTTCATGCACGATAGATGAATCGACTGCTTCTTCAGCTAAGGCCTCATATATTTAGTTAAAGCTTATTTTAATTCCTCTGTTTTTTTTTTCCGAGAAGGAAATATTTATGAGTTTACCACTATGAAGTTGTGTTTTATTCTTCTACATGATAGGATCTTCTTCACCTATGGCCTCATTATATTTAGTTAAAGCTTATTTTAATTCCTTTGTTTCTTCAGCTGAGGCCTCATATATTTAGTTTTTTCATGCATGATAGATGAATCAAGTGCTTCTTCAGCTAAGGCCTCATATATTTAGTTAAAGCTTATTTTAATTCCTCTGTTTTTTTGTGGTCCTTGGTCAAGTTTTACCTACAATATCCGGCGGGATGAAAGGACTTTGATTTATCTCCAGTTCAGTAAAGATTTTGGACTTTTACCTCCATTGTTTCACACATGTCATGAATGCAAATTGGTTATTTCACTATTTGCTGTGCTTGCTAATTGTTCCATTCGGAAGTTGGTTGATCCAAATTTCCATTTGTATTTGAAAGCTTCGTTCTTCTTTCAAACCTGTTGCAGATATCAAATATATTGTGTCCCATGCAGCTAATTGGATTATTGCAATGAATTGACTGGATCAAACTTCTTGGATATTGAAGGGCTTTCTGCCACAGAAGTAATGTTAACTTTGATCCTTCTATTTTGAGCTCATGAAAGTTGAACCTGTAAATTCTATCTACATTTTCCTATTATGTGTTTCAGGTTTGGGTACTGTAGTTTTCAGTTTCGCTACTGGGCACTGTATTTTGTTTTGATTGTGGCTTGCGTGTATTACTTCTAGCCTTTGTATAATCAAGAATGTTCAAATTTTATTCTAGCACGTATGATGTATTTCATCTGTAGCTATCATATCAAGTTAATGAAGAATGCACCATGTCATCTTTTAGGTTTCTTCGGAAATTGAAAATAATCAATTACTCTCTAGAACATAAGGTAGTTTTAGACGACTTTGTGATGTTGGTTAATATTCAGTCACTCTCTATCTTTACAGCTTCTTTTAGTACAGTCCTCAAGTGTGTACTGCAAATTTACTCTTAACTGAATTTCCATTTTTCTTCTTATTTTTATAGAATCATATACTTTCTCTGCATTGCTACAGACTGAGTTTGTTCATTTAAGTTAAGAGTGGAATTACTCCTGAATTGCGGACTGATATCCCGGTGAGTACCCTTCTTCGTTGAGCATGTTGTAATGTTGGTTAACTTCTTTTGAGCATACCACAATATTGGTTAAGCACTCTCAAGCTATAGAATGTCATGTTTATGGACTTAGCTTTGGGTGCAACATAAGATGGTATTAGTCATATCTTTTGTGTATATAGGTGGTTAGTCTAGCATCATCTTTCCCTTCATTCTTCTCTTACACTTTCATCATGTCGCTTTTTTGTATGCCTGTTATGTCACTTCCTTCGTTAGAATTTTTCATGTTTAAAGAATGATCCGACATTTAATGTTCTATCATGGATCAAAGATTGATTTTAATCACATATGATGGGAGATACTTTCTACCTCTTCACAAAAAGGTTAAAAGTTCAAACGTCATATATATTTCCCAAATATGTTAAATATGAAGCACATGTTAAACCAAATAAGAATATTTTGTATGTTTGATATTTTTATGCCCTATGTTGTAACTAAGAATTATACATGAACACAACTAATGTGCATGGTCTCACCTGAACTAAATGATGTGTGCATACAGAGCATCAAGAATATTCCTTTGCGACAACTTGATGTATTCTCATCATGTTGGATGCACTTTGATATATTTGATGTCCTTCTGACTGTCATTGATCTTATTTTAATTTCTGTCAATTTAATTTTCTTAAGTATTAGACTTCCTAAATGATGTCTGATTTTGGATAATTTGCTGATGCTTATTGACTACCTACTCTACCACTATGTATACTCATTTATCCCACCGGAGCTTTAATGCTTTTTAACTAGGAATTCATGATTCATCTATTACAGGTCTTACATCCATGGACCTCAGTAATTGTGCAACGCCCTTGCAAGATCGTATGGGTTGTTGCTACCATCATTATTTAGGAGTTTGAAGCTTGACTGCTATTGTTCTGATGAGAACATAGGAAAAGGATGAAAGTGTATGAATGCTGATATGTCTAGATTTACTGCTATGTTATATCTCCTCTGTTCAAACTTCACCCACGAATTCTCACCGAGGGTGCGGCGTGCTGCCGCACCAAATTCAACTAGTACTTTTCCAAAAGAAAGTGTCACAAAACTGCACCATGAGAAGTTAAACACTATCTTAGCCGCACCAGTGGGTTGAACTCAAAGGCAACTTGCTCATTAATAGGCTAATAGCCATCATACTCTATATTTACATGCATTCCTAATAATCTTACTATGAAAAATTGAAAACAATTGAAATGATATGAATCTAGGTCTAGAAATTTCAAACATTGTAAGCAGGACATATAATATGAAGGAAATAGAAGAGGTAATGTAAGAACGAACCTGGCCGTCAGCCATTGCAACAACTGAGGTGAAGAAATTAACGGATAATTAAATTCGACCACGCTGCAAGATTCAACGGAATGAAAAGAGGTGAACCAGGATGAACACAGCCTGTGAAAAATGAATTTGAAACAGTGACTGTTTATATCTTGAGAAAATGGCGAACCAGAAGTTCTGCTCGAGTGGTATGGCAAGAATCGATGCAACATATTTAAAGGGTAGGAGAGGTAGTAACGTACCATCATCATTTGCCGCCGGCGATTTGCGCACGATTACTGTCATTAGTGCTTTGCAGGAACTGCAAATTAACACGGTCTTTACTCGGGCCATCAAAATCAACCAGCAGCGACGGATCAGATCAGCTCCCTGCCGCACCATCTGGTCAGGCCGCATCGGAGATCGATGCCCCGCCACACGGACCTCCCTTCTTTCGATCCACGAACGCGGGTCGCGTGGGGTCTTTCGCCCGGCCGCATCGGGCGGGTCGGTGTCGCTGGCCGCATCGTCGTGACTTCTCCATTGCCCGCTCGCATCTATTTCTTCCTCCCCTCGCGTCTGTGCGTTGACCTGTTTTTTTTACAGCGCAAGGGTAAGTGCGTAACCGGTCACGTTGTTGGGCTTTGCCCGTAGCCGGCCCAAATGCACCAGAAAAGGCCAGTTTGATGCCAGTGCAGCGTCCCTCAGGAATAATCGGCCCAATGCGTGAGTAAATCTAATCGGACGGCCAGAAACGAGCATAGATGGAGATCTGACGGCCGAAAATGCCCAGAACATAAGAGTGCTGTGGTTCGCCTCCTAGATGGCTCAGTTTTAATATCCCTAATTTCAAAAAATATTTTCCGGTAGGACAGAAGGAGAGGCTACTCTTCTGCATAAGATTTCCTAAAACTAGAGTAAACTAGAGTAAGTTGACCAAAGTTGCACGGACACATAATCAAAACAACTTTTGCAGATTATGCGAGTCTAAATTTTTGTTGCATGTACCACCATTATACAATAACTTTTTTAAGAACAGTGGAGCTTGTAAAGTATCATGAGTCATTTAACATATGATATATATATATATATATGATGATATATCGATGCTCAAAGTATTATGTATATCATAATCTATTTGGTTTCTGTCGTTATGATGCACATTTTTTAATTGTCCTATAATTGTGGCATATGCTACAGAATTCTAGGCCCACGTGTCGAATAAGTTGTTAAAAGATACTAAATCATCTAATTGTGCTAGCTACTAGTACTTATTAGCCCACAAATTAGGGTTAGCTGCAAAACTTGTTTTGATTTTTTGTTTTGTTCAACTTCGTCACCAAATATTGTGATAGTAGATTGATCATATCTCTCCATGTGCTATCATTGCTTGCTATCCTATATGATTACGATGTTATGGATGCAATTACTATGGTGGATCTATGATTACGAGATGATGTATGACATACATTTACTATTATGTTGAGATATTCATATATGCATATTATGCTCTCTTTTATTTGCATATATGAAAGAATTGCACTGTACCTTGTTGAAGTAGACGCGGATTCAATAGGAGATGTCATGAACCGTTAGCCAATTATTTGAATGCATGTTATAGGGGAATTATGGAGATCGCGAAAACTTTATGCGGTGGTTGGACATTAGTCATAGTATCTCCCTTGTGTGCGCACTAGGGGTGAAATTGCGCATGTATATGGCTGCAACTCTTTATGACTTCACCCTACATTTTATTCTATAAGTTTTTCTGTACTAACTTTTTGAAGATAGATTATGATAGAGCATGATGTGTCTTAGATGACGTGGTATCGGAAAGGTGTATGCGAAGTGACAAAAATGGCTACGCTAGGTAACATCAACAGCAACCACACCACATGACAAACGCACATGTATGGAACTATGGATAAAGAGTGAATGAAATACTTGTTGCTCGTGACCTCGAAGTTGGGCATTTAAGAGCACAGTTGTTCTCAACCTAGCTCATGCCATGAAATTTAAATCAGTACGTTGTTTATTACTTAAATCTGTGTGTGGGAACAAGCCACTTTCAAGTACAATAGAGTCCATTCAACATGCTATAAAGATTTAATAATATTTTTGTGCTTACATGGAGGAGAGAGGAAGAAAGTTGTCTCTCATGCAAGAGCCAGCTGCACCACGTGCTCCTAGGCACTACTCATATTTACATCTCACTATTATACATGATGGCTATAAGGTTAGCTATATGACACATTAGTAGGAAACTGCCTTTTTTGTGGATCCACCTTCTGTGGCGCACCAAACTGTCCATGCGCCACAAAAAAAATTCAGTGGCGCACCATGCCCATGCCCAGTGCGCCACAGAATACTGTGGCGCATATGCGCAACCATGCGCCACAAAAACATGGTGGGTCCCGCCTCCACAAAAATATGGTGACATTTCTGTGGCGCACCGAGATGGATGCGCTACAGAAATGCTGATTTGTGTGGCGCATCCAGTACCATGCGCCACAAAAATGTGGTGGCCCCCCTCCAATGATTGCATGGGTGTGTTTTCTGTGGCGCACGGGTATAGATGCGCCACAGAAAAAGATATTTCTGTGGCGCATCCGGACCCGTGCGCCACAGAAAAAGATATTTTGTGTGTGTGTGAAGACAAGCATATATATGCATGAATAAAATCATGTTCTACTAACAATTGTGTGTATATTCTTTTTTTTAATGTGTGTATGTTCTTTCTTTAAATATAAGCAAAAATGTTTTTTTAAAGAATAACAAATGTGTTTGTGTTCTTTATTTAAATTTAACCAAAAATATATTTTTTTAAAGAAAAAAATGTGAGACGGCCAGGATTCGAACCTGCCTGCCCCAAGTTGTGTGTGTGTGAACCATTGGGCTATGCTGGTATGCTTGTCACATAACAGCTAGCGGTGCTTTTAGCACTTTTAGCCACGAAATTCTGTGGCGCATATGTTGGGGATGCGCCACAGAATCCGAAACTTCTGTGGCGCATCTCTCCGCGGATGCGCCACAGAAATTGTTTCCCCCACTTACATGTGGGCCCCCCACGCCTGCCTCTTTCTTCAAAATTCGCCAAGTCCAACTCGCCACCGTCGTGTCCTCCCCAACTCGCTCGCCCGGCCCCAACCGCCGCCATCGGTCGCCCCAACTCGCCCGCGCGTCCGCCACCCCGCCGCGCTCGACCCCGCGCCCTGCCACTGACGGCCAGAGCACCTCCACCGCCACCCGCAACGGCGCCGCCGCCGACAGCCTCGACGCCGTCCCGCGCGCATCTGGAGGTTGCAGGCACGCTTCGAGGAGGACGCACCCGGCCTCGACGCTGTCCCCTTCCTCTTCGCCGTTGCGACCCCGCCCTCCTCCAGCCCCTCGCAAGGTACCCCCACCAGCGCTCCGTTCACCACGTCCTCGACGCCGTCCCCTTCCTCTGCATTCAAACTGTGCAAATTGGTGCCTTTACTGTTGAATTTAGTTCAAATTAGGTTGCTCTATTGCAAGGAAAGCTTAGTTCAAATTAGATTTTAACAAAACAAAAGGTGCCAAAATGGTATTTCAAACTTAGGGTTTAGGCCACTGATTTGACTACTGATTTGGTTAGCTCCCAAAACGACCAAGGATAAATAAGAAACTAAGTTAAACATATTTCAAACTTGATTTAAATAGGCTGATAAGATGGAGTAGATGAGACATACGTTGGCACATTTACAAAATAACCAAGATTAAGAAATTGGGAGGATCTAAATATGGTATATTTTAACAAAGAGGAAGATAGGACATTATTTGATGATTCGATTATTTGGGGTAATAAAAACATGGCACAAGGTCATATTTATTTAAGGTGCACACAAACACAATTTTCGAAGCAATCCAATATATTTGTGAGGTGCTGCTCGACATAGTCATGACAAGATTTTAGAAAATAGGATTAAATCACATCTTGATATTCAGCTAGCAGATAGAGTTTCTTGTTTGGTTGTGCCTAACTTAGTAATTTCATGGTTCCTAATATACAAGCACGAGATTCTTCTGATTTTTTACTTATATAAGTTCATGATCCTTTTTTTTTGGTTGTACAGGTGCAGAGGTGCTTGTGTGTGCTAGGCAAGAAGACACCCTTGGAATCGATTTGTGAAATATACCTGTATTTGTACAGCGGGCAGCAGCAAATCGCGATTACCTATACAAATATTCTGTGGCGCACGGTTTTTTAATTCTGTGGCGCACCGATTTCTGTGGCGCACGAAACAGGGATGCGCCACTGAAAGTATTCTGTGACGCACGGCTGGGGTGCGCAACAGAATTGTGGTATTTCTGTGGCGCACGGTTGGGGTGCGCCACAGAATTTATATTTTAGTGGCGAGCATTCTGTAGCGCACCCACCATGCGGCACAGAAAACTTTTCTGGTGCACCACTAAAGACCGTTTTCCTACTAGTGACATGTCAAGTTCTTATAGCCAATTGTTGGCTCTAATATTGAACTTGCTCTTAGGGAGTACTAGTGGTATTTGGCGCGGCGCACGCCGCGCCCTTGATGTGAAATTTTGATGATGGTTTGGATTTTTTTTTAAAGAGAAATGTTCAGATTTAAATTGTTTGAAATGAAGACAAAATATGTGAGTCTTTTGTAAGGCATTTTTCTTGGAATCTTGGAATTTGATTTTCGACAATGTGGCACGTAATGTTAGCATTTTTTGTGTGTTGTTATGTTGGTATGTCTTCATTTTTTTATTGATGAGTATGTTTGAATAGAAAATTCTTGATGAATTAATATATTTACATTTTTTATATATGTAGATAACGGTTTTTCTATAGCATTTTTTTCTATTTTATGGAATGTCGGAATATTCGCGTAAATTTTGGCCAAATTAGAATATTCAAACATGTTTTTACTTTTGTGTGAGTATGTAGCAATTTTGACGATCAATTTTTTATATGTTTTGTACAATATTCAAATGTTTAGTAGTTTGAAAGTCCAAACATGTTTGTATTTCGACGTGAACATTTAATCGAGATTAGGAGAAGTGCACATGAACTATCTCCAAATGCTGGTAATTTTTTTTAAATTGGAATTAGGAAAAAGGCATGTGGATCATCTCTAAATGTTGACAAAATTTGTATTTTCACTTTTTTTTAGCGTGCCGTCATGCCACGTCCTTGGTATTTTTTTTGCTACATTTTTTTTTGTTAACCAAAATGTTGGCTAAATTGTTGTGTTGGAACATTTGTTTGTTTTGTTATGAATAAGTAGCATTTTTTGCATGCATTTGTGATATGTTGTGTACAATATTCAAATAGTTGAAGGCTTGAAATGCTCAAATATGTTTTCTTTGGACGTCAATATTTAATTAAAATCAGAACAATCCATTTGAATTTGATTCCATATTTGGGGAAAGTTTGGTCGTGTCGAGTTGAATTGCTAGCCAAATTGAAATGTCGAAACAAATTTGGTATTTATTTTGAGTGCACTTCGGTTATTTTTTATGAGCATTTTGGTTTTTATTTTACGGAATATCGGAATATTCGCTCAAATGTTAGACAAATTGCAACTTGAGAGCATCTTTTCTATTTTGTTATTGTAAAGTTGAACAATACATGTAGTTCTTAGATAAATGACGCCATTATTAAGTGAGACATGAAGCATTTGGAGTGTTGTAAAAAAATGATTCCATTATCATTTGTTTAAGAATTTGGAACATTGCATAAAAAGTCTTTTCTTTTTATCTATTTCTTTTGTTTAAACAAAACTCCGAATATTTCATTTTTTTTGTAGACCATAAGATATTGGAAATTTTGAAGTTTTCAGTTTCGAAATTTCGGACATATGGCATAAATAGTAAATGTATATATTTTATGTGGTCATGTTGATATATTTTTTCCCCAACAGTTAGGTTTAAAGATATTGGTCTAGTTCATATTTCACATTTCTTTTATCCCATTTCTTTTGCTGAAATAACACTTCAAATATTTGGGGGTTTTATTTTTTGGAGTGATGATTTTGTTGTTGTTAATTACTGTCGTGTCTTTGTGAGAAATAGTTGTTCTGATTAAGTTTTAATTCGAAATTTAAAACTTGCTTAAATATCACTATTTGGAATTTGTAAGTTTTCTTTTTGGGAAGACCTGATTTGAATTTGGTGTGAGGTAATTTTAATTTGTGTCTTTCGTCGTGAACATTTAACTGAAATTAGAAAAAATGCATTTGTGTTCCCTCAAAATTATGGCAAAATTTGGATAGTCAGGAAAAATTGTTAGCATAAGTATTTTGTATATTTTTCTGATTGTTTTGATATATCATTCATATTTTCGAACAGATATATGCAGGGATATTGTTTTTTATTTTGTTTGAAATTCAAAAATTGGTGAAAGTGGGAAGCTATTTGCATTTTTTCTCGTCTTTTAAATGCTCAAATTTGGAAGCCATTGGAAAATTTGGAGTTTTCAAACATGGAATTTAGTCGTACGGCATAAGTAGTAAGCGTCTATTTTTGTGTGCTAATGTCGACATATTTGTCATATTTGTGAATACGTTGGCGGGTGAAATTCAAATTTGAAGATGTGCACATAGAAAAGTCGTTTCGATTTGAATGTGTTGGAATAAAAAAGAAGAAGTTTGCATTTACAAATTTTTAAAATTCAAAAATAGGTAAAAGCTTTTGTCATGTGAATTATTTTCTTGTGCCTTTTGAATGCTTAGATTTAAAGGGCATTTGGAATTTTGAAGTTTTCAAACTTGAAATTTGATCAAGTGCTGTTAATAGTAGGTGTCTTTGTTTTTTTTTTGGTGAATGTTGACATATTTGTCATATTGATGGATGCTTGGTAGGAAAATTTTAAATTTGTGAAGGTGCAAATGCAAAAGTAATTTATGTTTAAATATTTTGAAATTTGGTAGGTGAATGTTACATTTACAAAAAAAATTCTGTTTTAGTTAAATAGGGCACACCAACGCGTAAGAAATTTAACGGTTTCTGAAATTATTTCTGTGAAGGAAAAAAAATATGATACATTTTACAGTATGTCCAATTTTTAAGAAAATTGGAATGTTTAAAAATGTGTCCATTTGTTTTTCTATTTCTAATTTATAAGTCCATAATGAGTGCGAAAGCACATTTATTCAACTGAAATGCCATAATTAGGAAGTTTGTTTTCTGAAATTGAACTCTGTATAATTGATCACATAATTGAAGCTATTGTTCTGAGCATGTCGATGTGTGTTGCAGTATGTGACATAAATTTTTAATTTAGCTCTGTAGTTAAAAAGCATGGTATGAGCATTTATTAATTTTAGCTACGTAGTTAGATACATTATGGTTTAGCGGGAAAGAGTAGTTACATTTGTGGTACAAAATAAATTATGTTGCTAGCAAATTTATGTACAACATCAAAATGCATTTAATTACAATATTATATATAGTACGAAGCATAATTAAGAATCGTGTAGATTCTAAGCTATAATCGAAAAAAAATGATTTATCATATGAAATAAGTACAACTAATTTTGGGCGCATTAACAAAGCACCGCGCTGCTTTTTTTTCGTGAGCTTATGTGTAAATTTACACAGATTTTAGTTAGAAATTTTTTTTCCGCGGGGAAATTACGTAAAGAATGACTGTTTGGAAACAATTTCTGAAATTTTTTTGTTGTAAATGTGTATGGATTTGAGAAATCTAAAAGTCTATAGTTCACATATTGCAGTCAAAAACTTGTTTTGTTGTTAACTTAAAAAACTACCATTAGGAAATTATGTCTGAAGGAGTGTTTTAAAATGTGAGTGTGGGGAAAAAAATTAGAGGAAAATAAGATGCTATTTCTTTCTTGGTTATTTTGTTTTGAAAAAAAACTCAAATCCATACAATTGTCCATATAGTTGGAGTGAATGCATTTTTTTTTCAAATTCTTTTGGTGAATTGGATTGTTTGAATATGTTTGTAGTTTGGCCTAATTAGTAGGCACTTTTTTTTGTATGGTTAGTTTGAGTTGTTGTTCATATTTTTCCGGTAGGAAGATTTGAATTTTTTGTATATGTAACATTATTCGTTAAGATTTGGACATTATTCTTTTTCTGTGATTATCATTTCTCTAGAAAGATTTGGAGCTCATAAATTGTAGCAAAAAATTTGTTAACCGTGGGGCCAACATTTTAAAGAAAAATTAACGGAAGATTTTAAAGAAACTGTTACGGTCTCTCCGAGCTCCGTGCGAGGTAGGGTGCGGGAATGGTCGCATCCGATGCGCATCGATGCGAGCTGCCAGAAAGTGGCGGCGCGGCGACGATTTGGTCACCGGACCGTCGTCGGCGGCGTGCTGATGCGGCGGAAGAAGCAGCGGTCAACGGCGGCGATCCCGGCGACGGCACGGCCTCTCGGCAAGCGGAGCGTGGCGAGGAGGAAGAGGACGCGACGGCGCCTCCCTCCGTGGCCGTCGATCTGTGCGAGGAGGTGCGGTGCGGCGGCGCGGCGCGCCGGCGGCCGCGGCGTTCTGTGCGCCGTTCGCGAGAGAGAGAGGAGGGGCGGCGGTTCGTGGCAATTTTACGAAAAACAACCCGGACTTTCGCGTAATTGGAAAGAGGTCCCTGGAGACGAATTTTCTGTGAAGAGTATGGAATTTTCGGCCGCCCGCGTGCTTCTCCGCAAAAATCCGCAGCGGGATGTGAGGCTGACGTGCGGGGCCCACCGCGCGCTGTAGCACACTGTAGAAATCTACAGTAAGAACTGTAGCTATCTACAGTACTCGGGGCTCTCTCAGGCCGAGAAATTGCCCTCCTATTATACAATCGATGATTAGCATTACACATTAGAAAAGTAGGTGTGCTTTAGTCTTTGAACATGTTGCCCATATGAATGTTTGTGATAACCCAAATTTTCGAGTTATTAATTAATTGGATAAAGTAATTGTTATCTTCTAATAAAATTATTTTGCTAATTTTAGCTAGTTTTGAAATCTGGATGAAAAGTAGAGGACTTGACCGAGCTGCTTGTTTGGTGCATGCAATAGAAAATAGAGTTTGATCGTTGCTTGCTTGTGCATGTTCACTAGCTAGTACGTAGCATTTTTGCATCAATCGATCAGCTAGCTAGTAGGAGGATGTAAAAAAAAAAAAAAACTAGCTAGTAGCAGCTTAGTGTAGACGTTGTGCTTGTGTCATGCTTAGCTCAGCTGGGATATTTCTCCAAATGTGGGCCATGCCGCATGCTGGGCTGGCAGCGCCCTAGTGGCTGACTCAGCCTCTCTTTCCTTCCGTGGAGCTGCGCATGGTAATCAGCCCATCTCTCAGTGACACGTATTTGAGACCGATCCTTGGAGGCAAAGGATGCTTAGATATTTAGCCTGAGCTCACAAGCTGCGCTGCAGCTGCTCCAGTCGCACCACCAAATCGAGAGGTTAGCCAGCTGATTAGAGAGTCCAGTGCCGGTGTGAGGTGAGAGAGAAATCAGAGAGCGAGAGGCTGAGAGAGAGGTCGATCTGAGGCAAGCATGCATCCATGTCTCGGATACATGTTCGGAGGATGGATGCTGCTGATCCATAATCGGAGGAGTGGGTGCTGCTTATCTATGATCATATCCGAGAAGAAGAGGAGTTAGGCGGCGAGTATAGTTCGGGCGTATCATCTTTGCTGCTGGTATTCTTCGGCTCCGGTGCTATTGGCATATGAGCTCGTGTGCCGATCGTAACTAATTGCTGGAGCGTTCGTGGATATTATTGTTTAGCTACGACTTGGTTAACCGAGGCAAGCGGTTCTTATCTCTCTCATATATTTTGTAGAGTATGCCCTGATTGAATATGTGATACCCTGAGTGGCGCAAGATTTGTGTTGATATACGGGGTTAATGTGTTAGTGTTGTTACGGTGATGGATCCGTAGGAGCCACCGGTACGAGCGGGCTTAGCACGTATATTCGGCATGGAAATGAACTGAACTGAATGTTTTTATAAAGAAAACTTGGTGTTACGAAGGTGATCGTATTGTACCGGTCGCAGTACAGGTATGAGACTGTCTGAGATCTCCGTGAGGGGCGGCTCTGATGTCTACGCAAGCTTCTATTCCTGTAGACAGTGTTGGGCCTCCAAGAGCAGAGGTTTGTAGAACAGCAACAAGTTTCGCTTAAGTGAATTACCCAAGCTTTATCGAACTCAGGAGGTAGAGGTCAAAGATATCCCTCTCAAGCAACTCTGCAATTAAGATACAAGAAGTCTCTTGTGTCCCCAACACACCCAATACACTTGTCAGATGTATAGGTGCACTAGTTCGGCGAAGAGATAGTGAAATACAAGTGATATGGATGATTATAAGTAGTAATTGCAATCTGAAATAAAAATGGCAGCAAGCAAACATGTAGCAGAACTTGTTGTAAACGGTGTTTCAATGCTTAGAAACAAGGCCTAGGGATCATACTTTCACTAGTGGACACTCTCAACAATGATCTCATAACTGAATAAATAAAAGCTACTCTTAAACACTCTCTTGTTGGATAACAAACACCATTCATTGTGTAGGGCTACAAAAGCACACCTCAAGCCGGAGTAAACAAGCGCCACAACGTCATAAAGGAGTCACACACGGTGCACACACTGTCACCTTTACACCGTGGAGAGTACCGGAGTTCATATTAAAGTAACCTATAGAGTGCATAATAGATAAAGAGTAACATCTACATATTCAACTAGATTAGCACAACTGAACACAAGTAAATACTGCTCGGGATTATTCTCCTTCTTGATGAAGCAAGAGTACTATGCGTAGGGCTGCAAAAGCACACCTCAAAGTCTGAGTAAACAAACACCACAATTCCCAAGAATAAGCCATGATAAATGTCTAAATTATTCATAGAGTCACACAAGTACCCACACTGTCACCTTGATACCGTGTTGTCACAATGACTCCAGAAACTAGACAAAATCACTTGAGTAGCATAAACATTATTAATGTATTCAGCGATACTAGCAATACACATGATCACATAAAGATCACACCATGGGAGAGAGAGATGAACCACATAGCTACCGGTAGAGCCCTCAGCCTCGGGGGAGAACTACTCCCTCCTCATCATGGGAGTCAGCAGCGGCGATGAAGATGGCGGTGGAGTCGATGGAGATGACTCCGGGGGCAATTCCCCGTCCCGGCGGCGTGCCGGAACAGAGACTTCTGTCCCCCGAAACTTGTCGTCGATGGCGGCGGCGCTGCGGAACTCTTCGTGGAATATGACTTTTTTTAGGGTTTTCGCGTCGGGGGAATAAATAGGCGAAGGGCGACGTCGGTGGAGCCCGAGGGGCCCAAACCACAGGCTGGCGGGCAGGGGGCCGCGCCGCCAGGTGGTTTGGCCACCTCGTGGCTCCCTTCGTCTCTCCTTCGGACTCCGTGTACGTGTTGGAAAAATAGGGATTGGCCTTTTGTTTCGTGCAATTCCGAGAATATTCGCAGAAGTACTTTTCTGAACCAAAAACAGCAGAAAACAGGGAACTGGCACTGTGGCATCTTGTTAATAGGTTAGTCCCAGAAAATGCATAAAAGTGATATGAAGTGTATATAAAACATGTAGCAATGGTATAATATAAGCATGGAACATCAGAAATTATGGATACGTTGGAGACGTATCAAGCATCCCCAAGCTTAGTTCTACTCGTCCTCGAGTAGGTAAAACGATAACAACAAATAATTTCTGAGGAGACATGCTTTCACACAATCTTGATCATAATATTGCTAGGCTCATGTCATGAATGAAGTGACTCAAACAATGGTCTATAGTTTGCTAACATAGATAAAGAGTAAACAATGAATCATATAAGCAAAAACTTTTCATGAATAGTACTTTCAAGACAAGCATCAAAAAGTTTTGCATAAGAGGTAACTCATAAAGCAATAGATTCAAAGTAAAAGGCATTGAAGCAACACAAAGGATGATTAAGTTTCAGCATTTGCTTTCAACTTGTAACATGTATATCTCATGGATAGTTGTCAACATAAAGCAATATAACAAGTGCAATAAGTAAACATGTAAGAATCAATGCACACAAAGTTGACACAAGTGTTTGCTTCTAAGATAGAAAGGAGTAGGTAAACTGACTCAACATAAAGTAAAAGATAGGCCCTTCGCAGAGGGAAGCAGGGATTAAATCATGTGCTAGAGCTTTTTAAGTTTTCGAAAGCATATAGAGAGCAAAATAAGTATTTGAGAGGTGTTTGTTGTTGTCAACGAATGGTAGTGGGCACTCTAACCCCCTTGTCAACCAGACTTTCAAGAGCGGCTCCCATGAAGGACGTTATCTCTACCAGCAAGGTAGATCATCCCTCTTCTCTTTTGTTTACACATGTATTTTAGTTTCTTTATAGTTGACACTCCTCCCAACCTTTGCTTACACAAGCCATGGCTAACCGAATCCTCGGGTGCCTTCCAACATTCACATACCATGGAGGAGTGTCTATTTGCAATTAAGTTGCTTACTGATAAATCAGGGCAAAACATGTGAAGAGAATTATTAATGAAAGTTGTAATTAATTGGGGCTGGGCACCCCGTTGCCAGCTCTTTTTGCAAATTATTGGATAAGCGGATGTATATGCCACTAGTCCATTGGTGAAAGTCTGTCAGAAGTAAATGACAAGATTGAAAGATAAAACACCACATACTTCCTCATGAGCTATAAAACATTGACACAAATAAGGAGTAATAAAGTTTTGAATAGTTTAAAGGTAGCACATGAAGTATTTACTTGGAATGGCAGGAAATACCACATAGTAGGTAGGTATGGTGGACACAAATGGCATGGGTTTTGGCTCAAGTTTGGATGCACGAGAAGCATTCCCTCTCAGTACAGAGTTTAGGCTAGCAAGGTTGTTTGAAGCAAACACAAGTATAAACCGGTACAGCAAGATAAATAAAAACATATTGCAAGTATTATAAGACTCTACACTGTCTTCCTTGTTGCTCAAACATTTTACCAGAAAATATCTAGACCTTAGAGAGAACAAATATGCATCCCAAGTCTCAACAAGCTCTACGGTAGTTCTCCACTACTAGGCTTTAACTACATGATGCAAGAGCTTAAACATGATCTACTTGAGAGCTCAAAACAATTGCAAAGTGTCAAATCGAAACAAGACAATGATCTACAAGAATGCATATGTCTTTTCCAATACCAACTACACATGTAGCATTTTCTTTCTTCCAAACAAACACCAATCAATTTATTTAAACATAAACTCTCCAAATGATAATATAATGCAGCAAGAGAGTATTTATAAACAAGTGCTAACAGCTCGAAGAGATGCATGAAAAACAGGAGCTAAAAGCACTGCAGTAGCTAGTTAAGAATACTCAACAAATATAAGTGAAGAACATGAGTATTCACATGAAAAAGCGGAGCGTGTCTCTCTCCCACACAAGGATTGCTAGGATCCGAATTTATTCAAACAAAAACAAAAATAAAAGCACACAGACGCTCCAAGTAAAGCGCATAAGATGTGAAAGAATTAAAATATAGTTTCACTAGAGATGACCTGATAAGTTGTTGATGAAGAAGGGGAGGCATCCCCAAGCTTAGACGCTTGAGTCTTCTTGAATATGCAGGGATGAACCACGGGGGCATCCCCAAGCTTAGGCTTTTCACTCTTCTTGATCATATAATATCATCCTTCTCGCTTGATCCTTGAAAACTTCCTTCACACCAAACTCGAAATAGTTCTCATTAGAGGGTTAGTGCATAATCAAAAATTCTCATATTCTGTGATGACAATCATATTAAAGCTTCTGGACATTAGCTACAGCCAATGCTTTGTGGAGCAAAGAAATCCACTCAAACATAGTAAAAGAGCGAATGCAAAACAAAAGGCAGAATCTGTCAAAAACAGAACAGTCTGGAATGACGAATTTTTTCGAGGCACTTAAGTTGCTCAGATGGAACTGGTCCAATTTAATGAAAGTTGCGTACATATCTGAGGAAGATGCGTGATTTTTTACAGAATTTTCGAATTTTCTCAGGAGAAAGCTCAAATCGTGACAGCTAAAAATCTGTTCTGCGCAGAAATCCAAATCTTGCATCAACTTTCAATAAAAGACTTTACTTGGCACAACAATGCAATAAAATAAAGATACAAAGGAGTTGCTACAGAAGTAACAAGCACCTTGACTCAAACAAAAAAAAAAAAAATAACAGAAAATAAAAACAATGGGTTGTCTCCCATAAGCGCTTTTCTTTAAAGCCTTTTAGCTAGGCATAGTGATTTTTATGATGCTCACATAAAGATGAGAGTTGAAACATAAAAGAGAGCATCAAGAAGCATATATAAAACATGTTTAAATCTAACACTCTTTCTATGCATAGGAGTCTTGTAAGAAAACAAGTCAATGAAGAACAAAGTGACTAGCATAGAAGGCAAAACAAGTGTAACTTCAAAAATTTCAACATAAAGAGAGAGACTTAATATTATTGTGATATATGAAATCGTGTCTCCCTCTCTCATAAGGACCAGTAGGTCTTAAAGTACCCAGCAAATAAAAGCAAATCAAGAGAAAGCTCAAAACATTCATCATAAAGAGAGTTTAGTAACAAAATTTCTATAACCATACTTTCCTCTCTCAAAATAATTTTCAGCGGCATCATGAATAAACTCAACAATATAGCTATCACACAAAGCATTCTTATCATGATCCATGCATAAAGTATCATTACTCTCCACATAAGCATGAATCATTAATAATAGTGAGAGTAAAAGTATCACATCCATCATTGTAATCATCAAAATTGGAGGCATAGAATAATCATAATGAATTTTATCCTCAATAGTAGATGGACTGAAATATCATATTCATCATTGTAAACATCATATATAGGAGGCATATCATAATCAACATAAACTATATCCTCAATAGTAGGTGGACTGAAAATATCACAATGATTATAATTATCATATATTGGAGGCAAAGTATCATCAAAGCAAATTTCCTCCTTAAAGCTTGGGGGACTAAAAATATCATATTCATCACAACTAGCTTCCCCAAGCTTAGACTTTTCCATAGCATTAGCAATAATGGTGTTCAAAGAATTTATAGTAATACCATTGCTACCATCATGCAAACAAGCCTCCATAGGTTTTTTAATTTTCTCTTCAAAAGCATCATGTCCTAATTCAATATAAAGTTCATAAAGATCTCTAATTTTTTTGTTGTTTTCCATTAAGCCTAACTAGTGAAAATAAAAACAAGAAACAAAAAGATATAATTGCAGAATCTAAAGGAAATACTTCGAGCACTCACACACTAGCAACATACTAGAAAATAGCTTAGTAGCCAGAGGATGTGAATACCTTTTACCTTACCTCCCCGGCAACGGCGCCAGAAAATAGCTTGATGTCTACGTGCTTCTATTCTTGTAGACAGTGTTGGGCCTCCAAGAGCAGAGGTTTGTAGAACAGCAGCAAGTTTCCCTTAAGTGAATCACCCAAGGTTTATCGAACTCAGGGAGGTAGAGGTCAAAGATATCCCTCTCAAGCAACCCTGCAATTAAGATACAAGAAGTCTCTTGTGTCCCCAACACACCCAATACACTTGTCAGATGTATAGGTGCACTAGTTCGGCGAAGAGATAGTGAAATACAAGTGATATGGATGATTATAAGTAGTAATTGCAATCTGAAATAAAATGGCAGCAAGCAAACATGTAGCAGAACTTGTTGTAAACGGTGTTTCAATGCTTAGAAACAAGGCCTAGGGATCATACTTTCACTAGTGGACACTCTCAACAATGATCTCATAACTGAATAAGTAAAAGCTACTCTTAAACACTCTCTTGTTGGATAACAAACACCATTCATTGTGTAGGGCTACAAAAGCACACCTCAAGCCGGAGTAAACAAGCGCCACAACGTCATAAAGGAGTCACACACGGTGCACACACTGTCACCTTTACACCGTGGAGAGTACCGGAGTTCATATTAAAGTAACCTATAGAGTGCATAATAGATAAAGAGTAACATCTACATATTCAACTAGATTAGCACAACTGAACACAAGTAAATACTGCTCGGGATTATTCTCCTTCTTGATGAAGCAAGAGTACTATGCGTAGGGCTGCAAAAGCACACCTCAAAGTCTGAGTAAACAAACACCACAATTCCCAAGAATAAGCCATGATAAATGTCTAAATTATTCATAGAGTCACACAAGTACCCACACTGTCACCTTGATACCGTGTTGTCACAATGACTCCAGAAACTAGACAAAATCACTTGAGTAGCATAAACATTATTAATGTATTCAGCGATACTAGCAATACACATGATCACATAAAGATCACACCATGGGAGAGAGAGATGAACCACATAGCTACCGGTAGAGCCCTCAGCCTCGGGGGAGAACTACTCCCTCCTCATCATGGGAGTCAGCAGCGGCGATGAAGATGGCGTGGAGTCGATGGAGATGACTCCGGGGGCAATTCCCCGTCCCGGCGGCGTGCCGGAACAGAGACTTCTGTCCCCCGAAACTTGTCGTCGATGGCGGCGGCGCTGCGGAACTCTTCGTGGAATATGACTTCTTATTTTAGGGTTTTCGCGTCGGGAGGAATAAATAGGCGAAGGGGCGACGTCGGTGGAGCCCGAGGGGCCCAAACCACAGGCTGGCGTGGCATAAGGGGGGGGGCGCGCCGCCAGGTGGTTTGGCCACCTCGTGGCTCCCCTTCGTCTCTCCTTCGGACTCCGTGTACGTGTTGGAAAAATAGGGACTTGGCCTTTTGTTTCGTGCAATTCCGAGAATATTTCCAGAAGTACTTTTCTGAAACCAAAAACAGCAGAAAACAGGGAACTGGCACTGTGCCATCTTGTTAATAGGTTAGTCCTAGAAAATGCATAAAAGTGATATGAAGTGTATATAAAACATGTAGCAATTGGTATAATATAAGCATGGAACATCAGAAATTATGGATACGTTGGAGACGTATCAGGCTCTTGAATGGAAAGTGTCGGTGATGGATCCGTAGGAGCGATCGACATAAGTAGGTCAAGGTGTCCGGTGTCTGAGCGGGTAAAAGGGCTCTGCTCGTTCTGGAATCCTGTGCGGTTCTCGGCGAGGCTTTCGATGTCGGAGTACCCCTCTTACGAGTGTAGAAGCGTGAATATTCACCCTTGTGATTCCGGGTAGGGAAACTCACTTTCATGTGTGGCACCATGCTTCTTAAACTGATTAAGAATTAACCACACAATGATTTACTGGTATTTTAAAAACCTAGTGTATTTTACAAGATATATGAAAGTATATGAATTGTTTGTTGAGTATGATTTATCGTACTCACCCTTGCATTCCCTGTTATTATGTTATCAGTGTTCGCAGCGGAATACATCGTCCGAGGAGTAGGCTGGACCAGTTGGGTGGGAAACGACTAGAGAACTATTTTATTCTTGCAAATGTAATAATCCTGTAAAAATGAGTAAATGAGCTGGTTGAGATCCACTGTGCTGTTTTATCCTGCTTCTCTACGCTACGCCTAGCGCGTGTATAGGCTTTCGGGTCTATAGGCGCGCGGCGGCTGTCATTCTACTGGGCCAGGTCTCGGGGCGTGACAATGTTTATCATTAAAATATGAAAATTGTGTATGAATCATTGCTCATATCTTTGCTTAATACTATATCACCATGTTTATTGTAGAGATAGATAGATAGAGAGAGATATCAAGTGAATTTTTCAATCCATGCATGTCCATTGCATACATAAAAAGTAAATAGCCGGCTTGTACTATTACATCTTAAAGGATTGCGCTATATATGGAAAGGCAAACGCTACGCGTCAGTCGGCTGTAGGGAGCCATTCCTACAGCCGCCTCCGCAACCGTCCGATGCACTTAAGTGAAACGATCTCGCACGTCGGATCTATGTAGCAAAAACGTTTTGCGCACAACATTTTTTTTCTGATTATGCAACATCCCATGTAGCAATTTTTTTTTGGAAAATGTTGCCTCAGATGAATGTAGCAAAAAAAACCGATGCAACAATTTTTGTTTGCACATGTAGCACGGATGTGTAGCAAAAAAATCCGGATATGTAAAAATTGCAACATGTAGCACAAAACATAATGTAGCAATTTAAAACCAGCCATGTAGCAAAAACCAACTACATATGCAACAAATCCCAATTCGTTTGAAGCAAAACGTGAGTACATCGCCACTTTTGCAGAAATCATCGTAACACATTGTAGCACTTGGCGCATGCTTATACAACATAAAAAAGCCTCAAATGTAGCAAAACTGCACACCGCATGTAACAACAACAACAAAACTCCCAAAACTGACCTCTCTGTCATCGTCAATGGAGGCACGCCCATGACTGAGGCACGCCCATGACTGATTCGAGCTCTCCGCCCATGAATCCGCCATTCCAGAGGTGTGTAGAAGCTAGATCGAGCAAACTCCTACCCAATCCAGTCGCGGGGCATCGTCTTCTCCAATTAGAGCGAAGATTTGGCGCCTCTCCATCCATGGCCTCCATGGGGGCGTGCTTGTCGGTGGCCCCGGCGGTTGGAATCGAAGCTGGCAGGGAGAGCGGTCTGGGAGGCCGCGGCGCCGGCGGGTGGAACAGGAGGCGGCGGTGTGTAGAAGGTAGATCGAGTGAACCCGGGTGGGGGCGTCGGAGGAGAGCCGGGTCGACACGTGCCCGGAGGAGCGCGGTGGCCGGCGGTGGCCATGGCTGTGCGGTGGAGGAGCGCGGTCGGTGAGTTGGCGCCGGTCGGAGGGAGCAGGGAGAGAGGAGGCTCGACAGCTCAGGCGCTGGCTGTGCTGGGCGCGGGGAGGATGGCGGCCGCGGCGGCGCTGATTCGCCGTCGTCGGTGAGGTCGCTGGAGAAGAGGCGCTCGTGGTGGGAGCTGCGTACGGTAGAGGAAAGACGAGGGATTTTTATTCGAGATGTGACGCGCGAGTCCACCGGCTGTAGCTACAGCCGGTTGGAGAATAGAGTTTCCCATATGGAAAAGATCATCTTTACATTTATTATACTTCTGTATTTTTAATTTCAAGCAAGTAATTTCATCTTAATTGTTTTTAAATTGTTTAGTGCATAGAAACTAGAATTGTGATAGTGTAGTTGGAGAGAATAAATAGTTGGACCTTACTATGTAGCGACCGTGCCCCACGAATCCTCTCCCGTACGACGCCCGATAGCCCACCAACCCCACCAACCCCTGTCGCTATCGAATCCCTGGCGCCAGCGAAGCAAACCGGCCAGCGAATGCCAGCGAAGCAGAACCAGCCCGCTAACGGGCTAGAGACCAGACGGCCCAAAACCCAATCCAGCAACCCGCAAAAACTAGCCCAGCAAAAACACCTGGTCCACCTAACACCTCGATCCAACTGCTCCCAAACCGACCATAAAAACACCTGATCCAACTGCTACAAAACCGACCACAACCACCCCCCGATCTGGTTTCTTCTTCTTCCTCCTCACGACATGGAGGCTGACGACGAACAGGGGCGAGATCTGGACGCCCTGCAACAAAATCAACAGCAAAAACATCCCCAGGTACTGGCAAAAACACCAGATCCTTTACCTTATGTTACTGCACCTCACCCCCACTGTTCAGAAACTTGCTACACATCCCCTCTTCCTCCCCACCATTGTGCAGAAGCTTGCTACTCCTCTATTACAAACCTAGCTGGGGAAAAACTTTGTACCTTCAAAAACCTAGTACAACCATGTACCAATCCCCTCCCCCCATGCATGAAAACATATAGGCAGAAAGCAAAAAACACTGAGATGTAGTTCTTAACCAGACTAGCATACTATCCTCCATTGATAGAGTAGAGAAAAAGTAGTACACAGAAGGTAGATAAGTGGCAACTAAGAAATTGCTTCCTGGTGACTACAAGTGTGGCAACTATGAACTGAGAACCTGGCAAACTGCATATCTGGTAACTAGTGACTATAAGTGTGGCAACCATGAACTGAGAACCTGGCAAACTGCATATCTGGTAACTAGTGACTACAAGTGTGGCAACCATGAACTGAGAACCTGGCAACCTGCATATCTGGTAACTAGTGACTACAAGTGTGGCAACCATGAACTGAGAACCTGGCAAACTGCATATCTGTGAATCTGCTAACCAAGTGCTTGGAACCTGGCAACTTGAATATGTCAAAATGGCAAAAAAAATGCATTGTAGGGATTCTTCTTCTGCACAACCTCCATCATACATACACGTATTCTCTCCCAGAACACCAGGAAAAAGACCAACAGATGCATAGTGACAAAAACAAACTCCAGAACACCAGGACAAAGACCAACAGATGCATAGTGATAGAAGCAAAATACAAGAAAATCAGTGATATATATGTCTAGAACTGACTAGCATCATGGATAGTAGTAGAGAGAAAAAAGTAGTAGTAGAAGAAGGTAGCTAGATAAATTTGCTGCCTGTGTAACTACTAACTACAAATCTGGCAACTATTAAATAGTGACCTGGCAATTTGTGCGATTGGAAAATGACATGACCAACAACATTACACAAATCTGGCAACTAGAATCTAGGTCAAGATGTAAAAGTGGCAACTAAGGAATTGATGCATGGTGACTAGTAACTACTCATCTGGCAACTACGACATGGGAGTTTGCCAACCTCCATACTTATGAAAAAAATGATGACCAACTGCTTGAATCTGGCAACTAGCATCTGTGAACCAGGCAACTAACATCTGTGAACCTGGCAAACTGGCATTATGGGAATTGTCTTCTGCACAACCTCCATCCGTACATACACGTGTGTCTCTTTATGTGCTTGATCTCCACCTTGTGAAACCTCCACCAAACATTGGCGCAAAAACAACGGCACTGAAACACACAAAAAAGAGATGTTAAGTGGCTAACTTTCTGAAATACATTGCAGGTTGAAGATAATATCTATATGGCAGCTGCAAATGTGTTTGAATGTGGTGCAAAAAAGAATGGAAACAAAAGAGCGTCGATCATTATCTCAGATGACAACACGCAGCACAACAATGGGGTGGATGCATTTGCACAAACAATATACAAGGTGAGTTGTTGGACATAAGAAAAATACTAAAAAGAAAAATTAATGTACATGTAAGTTTAATGCCCGCATCTTACGCCTCCTTTTTGTCTTTTGAAACACAACAGAAACCCAGGATACCTACGGCTACTTCAGCAGTAAAGGTTGGAGTGAGCAAAAAACCAACAACACAACTTGCACTGCTCCAAAGTACAGGTTTGTATTCCCTTTTGTATTGTTTTGCCAGGGGACTTGTATTAGTTTGCCAGATTATACTGAACTAAGTTACCAAATTACTAAAAAAAATCATTGGAAATTTCAGGTAATGGCATTGCTGCCCCCACTGCTGTTGCTGCCCCCACTGCTATAGCTGGCTCCTCTGCCTTGGTGCTACTACATTGGTCAGAAAAACTAATTCAGAGGGCGCAAACTCAGTGTCGCAAACAGTGTCTGCGGGGACCTCAAGCCAGAATGCCGAGACGTTTTTTACCCTAGGTGAATCAAGTTGTCAGACCCCTAACGGTGCAGATGATGCTGCCATCAAAGCAAACGCAGAGGTGATTTTGCCTGCTCTGCAACCATTCCCGATGATGAGGTTTGATACACTAGAAGAAGCTGAAATGCATTACAGAATTTATGCAAAGCAGAAGGGGTTCGGCATACGGTATGACTACAGGAGAAAGTCTGATGTAGACGGTGAGGTGGCACGAGTCTCCATTGTGTGCCACAAGCAAGGCAAGAAACTCGTGCAGAAAGAAAATCCAGAAAAACCAGTTCTTAAGGAATGAAGAAGGAACATTGTCGAAAGATGTGAGTGTCCAGCAAGGATGTTTGTTAAGCGTAGACCGACTGGTTGGATAGTTACCGAGTTCAATGACAACCATAACCACCCTGTGATACCCAAATGGTCGCTGACTCGATACCTAAGATCACACAGGAACATCCCAGAGGATGAGGTTGAGTTCTTGAGGTTGCTGCACTCATGCAACCTGGAAACAAGCCGTCAGATGCAGATAATGAGCAGATTGGCTAGGAGCATTGAAAATATGTCGTATGGACCAAAGGAAATAGCCAACCTACGTGCTTCTTTCCGCCATGAGGATCAATACAAAGACATGGAGGGCACGCTTGAGTACTTCCTGTTGATGAAAGACCAGGACAAGGACTTCTACTGTAAATTCCTAAAGGATGATGAGGGCATGGTAGAATGCATGTACTGGATAGATGGTCCTGCAAGAAGGGAATACAAGCACTACAATGACTTCTTGGCATTCGACACGACATACTGTACTAACACTTACAAGATGCCATGTGCTCCTTTTATAGGCATAAACAGTCATGGCCAGTCAATTCAGTTTGGTTGTGCGTTTCTGAGGAATGAGCTAATAGATAGCTTCATTTGGCTATTCCAAACTTTCCTAGAAGCTATGGATGGGCTGGCACCACTCAACATTATCACTGACCAGGACTTTGCTATGAGGGTTGGCATTGATGAAGTTTTCCCACAAGCAAGACACAGGAACTGCAGACTTCACATCATCAAAAAAGCGCAGGAACTGATTGGGCCTCTCATGGCAAGGAACCTCGAACTGAACAATGAGTTCAAAGATTGCCTGAATAACAGCTTAACTCCGCAAGAATTTGGGACTAAGTGGCTAGCAATGCTACAAACGCATGACGTTGCAGGCAACAAAGACCTAGCAGCTCTGTATGAGAAGAGAGATTGTTGGGTGCCAGCATACTTCATGCACAACTTCTATCCATTCCTCCAAACAACAGGAAGGAGTGAGGGTTTCAATGCAGTGCTGAAAAAGTATGTGAACCCCAACAATTCGATCTCCGACTTTGTTCGTCAGTATGCAGACATACAAGAGAAATATCATAATGCTGAAAACAGGGAGGAGGCAGTCACACTTATTACAAAAGCATCAAAATGGTGTCACCACCCAATAGAGTTCCAAATGTCGCGAACTTATACCTGTGAAATATTCTATAGGTTCCAACATGAAATGGAGAAGCTTATGTCCTACAACTGCGAACATATCATGGGCGACATCTACGAGACGATTTGTATTACAGATTTTCTGCCTGACTATGGTGACAGGACATATACTGTGCATGCAAATGTCGGTGCAGAACACTATGAGTGTCAATGTAGTAAAATGGACAGGGATGGCATGGTCTGCTGCCATATACTAAAGGTACGAGAAAAATGCTTATGTAATTGCCATCCTACTAAGACTAAATTGCCATATTACTTACACCAACTTGCCAACCTACACAATGTAAGTTGCCAGATTTTTTAAAGGGAGGTTGCCCACTAGCTAGATGCAAGTTAACAGCTTATTTAGACCCCCATCTTTCCAAAATGTATTTTACAGAGGTGTTGCTACGTTTTAACTAGCAAAAAATATTTACCACAGGTTATGATCCATTTGGGAGTTACCAAGATGTCGGATGCCTACATCCTTAGAAGGTGGACTCCTAATGCAGAGCTCAACCATCAACCGTGACTGCAGCTGCCCGACAAGGTGAGATGCCGGATGAATCACGAAGAAAGATGAAGTATGCGGTATACTGCAATGATCTAACAAGCCTAGCAAAGGTTGCATGCCAATCGGATGATGGTCAGCGCATATTCTCGATGCATATAAAACAACTTAAGACTAAGCTAAATGCACTGAACAAAAGACAACAGCGAGCAGCTGCGGCTGCACGATCTACAGGCCCGTCTAGGACCAGAGGGCCATCGGTGTCAGTGCGCAAGTCTGCTATACCATCTGCAGGAACAGCGCCAAGGCAGGAGTGATCTAATGCATCCCAGCCCAATGCCAGACTACCGCGTCACGTCCAGTTGAGATAGTTTGCCCGACTGGCACTACTATTGTGCTTGTTAACAATTCTATGGTCGAGGATACTAATGCAGATACAGCAGTGTCAGAAAGCTCAGACACAGTAGTGCTACATGATCCGCCTATGTCAAACACAAAGGGTAGAAAGAAGGCAACGGCATTCCAAAATTCTCTGGACATACAAGTTAAAACCAAGAGGAAATGCAAAGTGTGCGGTTCTGTTCGCCACGATGCGCGCAACTGCCCGGAAAGATTGAAGGAGGCTTGATCTTAATGTTTATTTCTCTGAATAAATGAACAGAAACTTGTAATTTAACTGAGCGTGACTCTGGATGCCTTTTCCTTTCTAGCTTATTTATAAGCACACATCAAAAGCTATCTCTTATGCAATTATCAAGCATGGTGTATGAGCTTGTACCTTCATAGTTTGTTGTTGTCCAAGTGGAACCTCTACTTCCTTGTTTCGTTCAACTGCGAAGATAACAGCCCGAGTGGCCTTTTTTTTGCATATTCAACATGGTGTGGCTGCATGTCTGGTATTTCCTGACCGAACCACCTTTCAAGATTGTTGAGCATGTAGAATCCACAATCATTCCTAAACAGGATGGGACAAAACACTTTAGGGACTCAAAAAAGAAAAAATATGAACAGACGGCGTAAAAATGAACTGTTGTGTGTCGCATTACTCACGGCGTTCCTTGGAGAGGAACCTCGACTATCCTGGTCTCGAAAGCTTCAATCTTGTTCTTTGCATTTTCGTAGAAAACATCCCATGCTTCCTTCAGCTTGTTTATAACCCTACCGGAATGCTGAATAAGGCTTGGACTGTTGGGTCCACGTAGCGAGTCCAAAACCTCAAATCTTTTGGCCATCATGTTAATACCCACAACATACCAATGATGGGGATCTTCTGGTTTTGTTCCGAAGTTCTCCATCACAGCAAACAACACCTACAAAAAAAACACAAAAACATTAGAGAAATTTGCCGGGATACTAGAACAAAGTTACCGGATAATTATTTCTTATTTACCACGGGGGGTTAGTAGCAGTTGCCAAGAAAAATTCAGAAAGAACATGTGATGCCTCATGGGGAAGGGACAAAAAAAAGGACAAACAAGATAGTTGCCACATTATGAAAACTCAATTACCAGATGGAGTAAAAGCAGTTTTGCATGCATAAAAATTCTTTTAAAAAGGCATAAACCATCATGTCGAGGTATTGGTAACGCGGAACTACTATATGGATTCATACGTACCGTAGAGGAGGTGGGGAAGAACGTAGAGGGTTCCAGTGACGGGATTGCACACACGATCTTACCCAGCTTCGGATCTCACGACGGTGGCGAGATCCTACGTGCTGCTATAATTCACTCAAGGAGATATGTGTACAGGTTACAATGAGGTTGTATGCGTGCCCTAAGGCTGCTGGAAGGCTGGCTTATAAAGGCGCCAAGCCTTCCCCTACAAGGAAAGCTTAACCGACATAGATCATGAGTCCTAGACTAACACGGTAACAAACCCTAACTTGCTCCCTAAGGCGAACGCGTCTGGCCTTCGTCTTGGACTTCACTAAGCCAGCCCAGGGCTTATCCTTGCGCCTAAGCCCATGAGGCCTTCTCCATTAAGCCCTCCGGCTTTATCTGATGGGCCTCCTTGGTGGGCCATTTTATCCACCGTGGCAGGTATACCCGTTCGGCATAACCTCCACAGTAGTCCCCGGAAAGGTTTAAGTTCTTCGTTTTCCGTCTTTGTAAGACACGGGCTTTCGCCTTTGCGAAAGGCGACAGAAGAGCTTGGAGCATTCCAAAATGAGACGTTCAGTCTGCCTTAAGGATTAAGCCGAACTCTCCTGCACTTTGAACAATCTGGCAGAAAGATTCTGTCAGCGTCGAGTCTTGTCATGACGTCATCAGTCAAAGCCAGTCCACGACAGTTTGGACAAGCAAAGAGACGTTGTGACGCCATCACGCTATTTTCCGCACACGATCTCCGAGGCGTCAGGGGAAGATGCCCACTATCTGACCGTTGCGGGACGCGTGGCGAAAATCGCGCGGACGTTGCGCCACCGCACTAATCGCGGCGCACTCTCCCCATATAAGGGAACATATTTTCTTCATTATTCCATCGATCCATTTCCTGTTCATCTTCCTCCTCGCGCCCATCCCATCTGAACTCCGGCGAGCTCCACCACCACCACCTGCGCACCCACATGGAGAGCTCCGATGCGACCGCGGGAGCGGCAGCGGCGGCGTCGTCGCGGCGACGGGGGACAAGATCTGGCCACGAGGGGATCGGGGCCGCGGATGCATCTGCTTCTCGCGCGGCAACGGCAACAAGCTCCGGCCATCTCCACCGAAGCAGAGAAGAACCCAGCCCTCCGACGAGGGCGACGCGGCGGAGGCAGAGGAGGAGGGAGAGGAAGCATCTCCCGCAACTGGGCAGCTTCCACCATCACCGACGCGGACCTCATGCAGCTGCAAAAGGAGGGCATTCTCCCACCAAAGGAGAACTGCCACTGGCGGTCAGCGTACGGCCACCCTGCTCCAGATCCCGCCGGCGATGAACGAGTGCTCCTCGTCTCTCATCTCCTCGCGGTTTGTCTCTGCCACCGCATCCTTTTTTCCAATCTGTCTTAGACTACTATGGCCTTCAGCCTCATAGCGTAGGCCCCAATAGCATCTTGTACATAGCTGGCTTTATGGCCTTATTCGAAGGATACTTAGGCATAGAACCCAGCTTAGAATTCTTCAAGTACTGCTTTACTTGCAAGCGCCAAACAGAGAAGGAAGAACTGCTTTCCTTAGGAACAGTTAGCATCAACCTTCGTAGAGGCAGAGACTGGTATCCTAAGGCGCCAAAAATAGATTCCATTAAAGGCTGGAATAGCTCCTTCTTCTACTGCAAAGACATGGCGCCAGTAGGCAAAGACATAGGACTTCCTCGCTTTTCTCCTTTGCCTGCGGAGCCCCGCCTTTCTTGGGGCGAGAAACCACTGAAGGTCCTTCCTGACAACCTCCGTCGCATGCAAAGGCGGATTGAGTACTTGACAAAGACTGCTGTGCCCAAACTCACGGGCGCAGACACCATCTTATGTTGGTTGTCAAGGCGAATCCAGCCTTTGAAAGATCGCAAAGGCCTCTTATGCCACTACACGGACCAGAAGAAAGATCCCTCCGTGTTAGTGAGAGCGACCTCACGCACGACGCCCTCGTGTATCGCTTTAAGAGGATTGCCAAGGAAAGGATCCAGCTCACAGAGCAGCGTCCTATGTACACAGCCGCCAACCCGGCTCCCAAGGTAAGGCATTTACCGTCACTGTTTTTATACTTCCACGATGTTTGCCTTACTAACACCACTTTTGATTTCAGCTCGCCCTTTTGCCAGATAATCTGCTGGCTCCTTTGTTTTACGTGCCTGAAGCGGCACCCGAGCCCCAAAGACTCGGAAACGAAAGGCTTCAGGAGCTTCTGCAGCAACTTCAGCAGCAGAAAGGCGGAAGCGAGAAAGCCATTCCTGCAATGCCGAAGTGCTCGACATTGAGGACGATGAAGATGCGGCCTTCAATGCTCCAGTGCAGAAGTAAGCCGAACCTCAATTTCTTTAGTAAGGCGAACAGTGTCTATGAATGTTATCTTATTTTGTATATGATTCGCAGGATCAAGCCAACTGCGCCTCTCAAGAGGAAGAAAGTAATTTCTTCCAAGCAAAGGAAGTGAGCCTTCTCCGGCCATCGCTCCCCCCACCCCTCCATTCAACAAGAGACAGCCCCAGGCCCATCTGAAGATCATCATATAGATCTAGACTCCGTCTTACCTGATAAGACGGAAACTGAAAAGTTGGCCAGGGCTGCCGCTGCTGGGAAGGCGGCAGTAATTCAGTCAGAAGAGCCGAACGAGCCCATTACTCGTGAGGCTATCCGCAACATGGTGAAGCAAGAGCTCTTTGACGACGAGGGGTACATCTTACCCAACATCGCCGCCATGCTTGCCGATGAGAAGGAGCGCAACGAGCCGCCTCCGAAGCTAAGGCCAGTTGGTCAGACATTGACCATATTGAATCTGGAAGACAATTGTGACGAGCTGTACGTCACAATGAAGAAGAGCTACAAAGCCTTGAAGGCCATGATGCAGGTAAATTCCGTCTTTATGTACATACTAGTCCCCGGGCATTACGTTGTGCTTTGACTAAGCCGACGTAATGGCCTTTCTTTCATGTTGATAAAGACTCAGTCCCCAAGCCCTTGTAGCTATACTTTAGTCTTTACCTTTGTTACTTACTACTGCCCTTGCCTTAGCAGAGCAGCGAGCAACTTACATGCGATCTATGGTACTCACTGAGTAACCAAAGGCAAGTGCTCAAGCAAGCCGTCGCCGAAAAAAGGCGAACGAAGGTAAATGTTGTTCTTTCACATGCATTGTGAGTTTAGTTCATTTAAGGCATAAGATGCTCAACACATGCAATGTGTTTTGCACAGCTGTTGTGGCGAAGGCGAAACAGATCGTCAGCGAGACTGGCGATATAGAAGTGTGAGGCGGGAAAATGCCGCCTTGTTTAAGCAACTGGAGGAGAACCGAAAGACGGCCGAGGCCAATCTTAAAGCCGTCCAAGACAGCGCCGCTGCAGAGCAAGACAAACTGAAGGCAGAACTTCTGAAACTGCAGCGACAGGCTGAAAAGGATGGGCTCCTAATCCAGAGCTTACAAGGTCGTCTTGAACGCCAAGCTGATGAGAGCACCGCCATTGACGAGAAACTGCTAAGTAAGCCTCTCTTCTTTTACTTCTCGCCTTTCTGTCACTTTTGCCTTTACACTTCAGTACGCCTTAACTTTTTCCATTCCTCCTTTCCACAGTTCCAGCTGGGTTTGGGGAAAGGCTTACCTCTGAGACGCGCCTGGAGCTTATCTTGGAGTGTGGCGAAATTGTGTCAGGGCTGTATGCTGCGGGAAGAGACGTTGTCGCCAACATCTTCCCAAAACAGCTGCCCCAAGTGACAAACACCAGCAACTTGCTGCCACTTCTTCAGAACTGCGTCCCAGAGGTGGTGGAGCGTCTTCGCTCAGCAGCTAGAGGCGGAGCAAAACTTGCTCTAGGACTTGTTCGCGGCCACTACCCCGAGTCAACATGTGGCGCGTTATCAAGTGTTTCCCAGCCAAGGACAGAGACGGCAACGAGCTCGTCAAAGAAAAGGTCTATGCCTCTGTCTCTGGCTTTGCCTCAGCCGTTGCTGAGATGGTAGACTTGTCTATCTTCTTCTCCAAGAAGCCTGTGCCTCCCCGTCCTGACGACGTGTCTGATGACGAAGCCGAAGCACCCACCACTGGCAATGGCGATGAGTCAGAAGACGGAAATGAAGAAGAAGAAGAAGGCGAGTCTGAAGCTACGCTGGATCCATCCAAGTCCCCTGCGTCTTCGCCTCCTCAGTCCCCTGCATAAGATGCAGGAAAAACTTTGCATTAAGCGTGTCATGAAAATGGCACAAAAGACTTGTTAAGTTATGTTTTGTAATGGCAGGAGCCTTTTTATCTGTTGAACATGTTTGTTTTGCGACGCATGCACTTATTTTTAAAAGGCTTGCAAACTATGCTCCTTATCCGTCTTTAAGTTTTCTGGCTTATATGCTTTAGCCTTTTCGTATGCTGGCAGAACCTAAGGCACGGAACACTTCGCTGGCAACAGGGTTAGTAACCAAACTGTTTAAACACAGAAACGGCGCCGGCTTTTGGTGCGTAAAGCATCTACTAAGACAAGCCAGCATATACGCGATCAGATAAATACTCTTAGACGGATGCAATTTTAATTTTTGTAAGGCCTTAAGGCAAAAGCATCATGTGAGTAACCACAAGCACGAGCCAATTCGGGTTAACATTGATATTTTTATCGAAATATATGATCAAATGGAAATAAAAGACGGCGAGAACTCATGCATAAAAATAATTGAGGGAACCAAAGACTTTTATTTCATAATCATATATGGTGTGATTACAATAGAATTGCTAAGTGTAAAAAGGACGTAGCTGCTCAATGTTCCAAGGACGTTTCGTCTCTTGAGCACTGCTTCTTCGTTCCTTTTCCTTTTGCGGCCTCTTTTCTTCTTCTTCTTGATATCACGGAGGTCCACAAGATAATATGCCCCGTTCTTAAGCGCTTTGCTGATAACGAAGGGTCCTTCCCATATGGGAGATAGTTTGTGCTCCTTTTGCTGAACAAGGCGAAGCACCAAATCGCCTTCCGAAACGATCTCCGTCTTACCTTGCGACTGTGGTAACGCCGCATGTTCTGCTGATAAATGGCGGAGCGCTGAAGCGCTATCTCACGCTCTTCTTCGAGAAGGTCTAAGCCGTCCTGTCGGGCTTCTTCTGCGTCTGCTTCGACGTAGGCTGTTACACGAGGTGTGTCGTGCAGGACATCTGTTGGGAGTACCGCTTCAGCGCCATATATGAGAAAGAAAGGGGTATAGCCTGTTGCGCTGCTTGGAGTTGTGCGTATGCTCCATAAGACAGCAGGTAATTCTTCTACCCATGCTCCAGCTGCTCTATGCAAAGGCACCTCTAATCTTGGCTTTATTCCCTGTAGAATTATACTGTTGGTTCGCTCAACTTGGCCATTCGATTGTGGATGAGCCACAGATGCTAAGTCCAAACGAATACCAACTTCACCACAGTACTTTGCCAGTTCTCCTACGGCGAAGTTTGTCCCATTGTCCGTAATGATACTGTGGGGGACGCCAAATCTCGTTATAACCTCAATGACGAACTTCTTGGCTGTTGCCCCATCAAGCTTTTTTATGGGCTTAGCTTCAACCCACTTGGTGTATTTATCCACCGCAACTAAGAGATGTTTGACGCCGCCTCGCGCAGTCCTGAATGGACCTACCATGTCCAGTCCCCAGACCGCAAATGGCCACGTGATTGGAATGGTGCGCAACTCCTGGGCTGGCATCTTTGGCTGTCTTGCATACTTTTGGCATCCAACGCATTTCTTGACGAGTTCTTCTGCGTCTTGCTTTGCTGTGAGCCAGTAGAATCCATGTCTAAAAGCTTTGGCGACAATTGCTCGGGCAGAGGCATGATGACCGCAACATCCACCATGGATCTCTTCTAGTATCTCCTGTCCTTCTTCCGGCGAAACGCATCGTTGATATACACCTGTGGTACTCCGCTTGTATAGCTCTCCATTTATTATTGTGTATGCCTTAGCTCTGCGCACAACTTGCCGCCTTAAGACTTCATCCTCTGGCTCTTCCTTGTTAAGGAGGAAATTTATGTAGGGCTGTGTCCAATCTGTACCAGCATGACGGAAACAGACTGCGAAGCCATGGGGTCATCCTCATCTCCGCCTTTAATAGACGGCACGTACAGGTGCTCCAAAAATATATCGGAGGGCACCTTCGATCTTTTCGAGCCCATTCTGGCTAAGGCGTCCGCTGCTTCATTTTCCTCCCTTTTGATATGCTTGACTTCTAAGCCGATAAAACACCGACCAAACTCGTCTACCGTGCGTCGGTATTCAGCCATTGTAGGGCTCTTCGCGTCCCATGCCCCTTCTAACTGTTGAACAACGAGGTCTGAATCGCCATAGCACAAAAGACGGCTAATGCCCAAATCCTTTGCGACGTGCAATCCATGCAACAGAGCCTCGTATTCTGCAACATTATTAGTGGCATTGAAGTGTATCTGCAAGACATAGCACATCTTGTCTCCTTTAGGGTTCTTCAGTACCACGCCAGCTCCCGATCCCTGCAACATTTTGGAGCCGTCAAAGTGCATAACCCAATATTCTTCGTCAGGGAGGGGAAGTTCATCCATTGCTTCCGTCCAGTCTGCGATGAAATCAGCTAAAGACTGGGATTTGATGGCTGTACGTGGCTTGTACTGGATATCGAAGGCTGCCAATTCAATTCCCCACTTAGCCACACGTCCAGTGGCATCAGTGTTGTTTATAATGTCACCCAATGGCGCCTTACTGACTACCGTGATTGGGTGCTCTTGGAAATAATGGCGTAATTTTCTGGCTGCGAAGAAAACTCCATAAGCCAGCTTCTGATAGTGAGGGTATCGTTGTTTGGATTCGGAGAAGACTTCGCTGATATAATATACCGGCCTTTGTTCCGGTAGCTCCTTTCCTCTTCCTTTCGTTCAACAACAACCACTGCACTAATAACTAGGTTGGTAGCCGCCATGTAAAGTAGCATCGGCTCTTGTGGTAGAGGAGACGCTAATATTGGTGCTGAAACTAAGGCGTCTTTTAACTGTGCTAAGGCTGCATCTGCCTCTTCAGTCCAGACGAACGTCTTAGTTTTCTTCAACAACCTGTATAGGGGTAAAGCTTTATCCCCAAGCCTACTAATAAATCGGCTTACAGCTGCTGCAGATCCTGTGAGCCTTTGACATCTTTAAGACAAGTAGGCTTTTTGATGTCCATGATAGCTCGAATCTTTTCTGGGTTAACCTCAAGACCTCTTTCTGAAACAATGAAGCCTAAAAGTTTTCCTGCTGGGACGCCAAAAAAGCATTTTCCCGGATTTAGCTTCATGTTATATTTTCTTAAGTTATCAAAGGTTTCTTGAAGGTCAACGATGAGATCGCCGCGTTTTCGCGACATAACGGCAATGTCATCGACATAAGCGTGAACATTGCGGCCTATTTGATCGTGTAGGCAACGTTGTATGCACCGTTGGTACGTTGAGCCAGCGTTTTTAAGCCCGAAAGGCATAGTTATGTAGCAAAACGTTCCGAAAGGTGTGATGAAGGAAGTCTTAATTTGGTCAGACTCCTTCATCTTAATTTGGTGGTAGCCAGAGTAAGCGTCCAAAAAGCATAGTAATTCAGAACCTGATACAGCATCTACGACCTGATCAATTCGCGGCAATGCGAAGGGGTCTTTAGGACAGGCTTTGTTTAAGCCGGTGAAATCTATGCACATGCGCAAGTCTTTCACGTCCTTCTTAGGTACTAATACAGGATTTGCTAGCCAATCTGTGTGGATAACCTCTCTAATGAAATTAGCGGCACTAAGCCGAGCTACCTCTTTTCCTATTGCTTTCTTCTTCTCTGGACCGAAGCGACGAAGACCTTGTTTTACTGGCTTGGCACCTTTGGCGACATTAAGGCTGTGCTCGGCAAGTTCCCGGGGTACTCCTGGCATGTCTGATGGTGACCATGCAAAAATATCCCGTTGCTCACGGAGGAACTTGACGAGCGCGCCTTCCTATGCGTCACTGAGGTCCGCGCCTATGTTCGTCGTCTTGCTTGCATCAGCGTTGTCCAGCACGATCTTCTTCGAGTTTGAGCTGGCCTTGAAAGTGACATCCGAGCGCAAGGAGGCTTTTACCATCCGGCATTTCATTGGTGTTAACTTCTTTCTTGTACTGCTCCAGCTCTTCCTTGCTGATGACTGCTTCTGCTAAGACGGCGTTTCCTGCTTCGCATTCCTTCGCCTTCTTGAAGTCGCCATTGACCGTGATGACGCCGTTTGGTCCAGGTATTTTGAGCTTGCTGTAGATGTAACACGGGCGTGCCATGAATTTGGCAAAGGCTGGGCGGCCAAAGATTGCGTGATACGCACTTTTGAATTCCACCACCTCAAAGGCAACTTCCTCAGTCCTATAGTTTGTTTCGTCACCGAAGGTGACGTCTAAGACGATTGTTCCCATAGAACTGGCCTGCCTGCCTGGCACTATGCCGTGAAACTTGACTGTGCTATGTTTTAGCTGTGTCTCAGAAAGGCGCATGCGCTTTAAGGTTTCAAGATAGAGGATGTTGATGCTACTCCCTCCATCCATAAGCACCTTAGAAAGCCTGCATTGCTGCACAATTGGGTTTACAACGAGCGCGTAATTCCCTGGGTTCTGTGGAATATGATCAGGATGATCGTTGCGGTCCCATGTAATGGGTGCTCGGACCAGTTGAGATACTGGGGAACCGCTGGCATAGTGGCATTGAGTTCCCTCCAGGCTGCCTTTTCCTTTTTGGCCGAAGGAGTGGCAAGGAAAGTAACAAGGCTTGTTTCGACCCTTGGAAACTTGTTGCTCCTCTTGTGCTTTGGCTCCTGATCTTCCGGCTCCGAAGCACTTTCCTCGTTGTCCTTCTGCTCTTTCTTGTCTTTACGGTTCTTGCGCTTGAACTGCTTTGCCTTGAAGCCAGCGTCGGATCCTTCTTGATATCATCGTTAAGGCGGCACTGCCTGTTGGTATGGGTGCATTTGCCAAGCTTGCTATGATGGGCACAAGGTTCATCTTTGATGTCGTCATAGGTGATTTTAATGGGTCTTGACCCTTGACTGTCATCGCCTTCTTCTGCCATCTGCTAGCCCCGCTCTGGCCACCCTTCTTATTGGCAAAGGCTACCTCCTTTGATGGTCCTGGCGCATCGTTGGCTTCCTTCTTTTTCCGGCTTTGATTGTTGTTTCGCTTTTCCGGGTTAACAGCTATGTCCATGCGCAGATCGCCGTCGTCAGCTCGAGCGTCGTCTTCTGCTGCAGCGTAATTGTTCGCGCTGTCTAAGAGCTCGCCGAGGTGTTTGATGTTTTGGCTGGCTAACATATATCTCATCATGTTGCCTTTCTTCAGGCTGTTCATAAAAGCATGTATGGCCTGGATCTCAGAAACGTCTTCACATGCATTCTTTGTCTCTGTCCATCGAGCTATGAAAGCTCTGCTTGACTCCCCCTCCACTTGAGCGCACTTTAGTAGATCTGAGTAAGCCTTTGGACGTTTGTATGTGCATGAGAAGTGTTGCATGAATGTTTTCTGCATGTCTTGCCAATTGTGGATACTCTTTTCTGGCAAAGTGTCGATCCATAACCGGGCCGTTCCCTCCAACATGAGTGGAAGAAAACGTACAGCTGCATTGTAATCACCGTCATTAATACCAACGGCGTGGATATAATCAGGCAGCCATATGTCCGGTTTGTCAATGCCATTGTACTTGTCCACAATTTTCTTGACATTGCCTAGCGAGGATGGGAGTTGCACCTTGCGAATCGCCGGTCCAAAGCACACAGGGCCCAGGTAAGACTCCTCTTTGGCCGCTTTAATCTCATCGAGACGGATGCGGGCGTCTGAGATATGAGTGTTTTCCCTGGCTGGCCCTTTGTTGGATTGGCTACGCCTTGGCTCCTCCTGACGGCTTTGGCGATGAGGGGAGCGGGAGCGAGATCGCCTTTGAGGCGGATCTCTGTTGCCCCTGTTTCCTTCGTCTCTTGCCCGTGCTGCGGGCGGAGGTGGCATGTTAAGCCGGTCGCTCCCACGCCGTGCGTCCTTCCCCTTGTCTTGATCTCTTTCACGGCGAGGCGGATCATTCTTCTTATGGCGTGTTATCCTTTTGCCGGTGGTCGTCCTTGCCTTTGTCACTATGGCGGTTGGACCCAGTCTTTGACTCATCCCTGTGCTTGTCAGGAACTTTGTCCTTCCTGGGTTCCTTACCCTTATTGCCATGGCTACTGGAACCAGCTGGTTCCTCTGGATCCCCACCGCCGGCAACGGCCGTCTTGCAAAGACGCGTGTCGTCCGCCAGTTTTGAGTTTGAGTCCGCCTTAGCCTGCTGCTCTACCGCCTTTTCGATGAGCATCTTAGAATAATGGTGGCGCTCTTCAATTGGGACTGTTTCGTCTCCCATGATTTCCCTGGCCGCCTCTATATTTTTGGCCGGGGTGGAGAAGAATATGACTCCATCAGGGTTAACTTGAAGAGTATTTCTGCCAAGGCTTTAAAGACTTTTGGGCAGAAGGCTTCTCGAAGTTTCCCTGCAGATCCCGATGCAGAAGAGGGTCACGTATACTTCGTACTTTGCGGAATTTCTCAACATCGCGCTCACGCTGATACTCTTCCTCTTCTAGAGCCTTTCCAACTAGGATTAACTCTTTTTCCTTGTTCAGGAGGGACAACTTATACTTGATGTTGACTTCAGTCTCAGCCAGGAGCGCTTTCCGTCTTTCCTCAAGTTCAGCCGCGGTTGGATTTGGTCCCAAAGGTGTTTTGAGAAGCTCCAATGCGCGCATGTGTTCCTCCTTTGACCGTTCCAGGTCTTCTTCAATAGGCGTAGCCGGGGAGGCCCTTTGGGTCCAATACTCCTCTGGCTTTTCCGCCTTGTCACCAATGTGTTTGATGCTAGAGGAAACTTCAGCCTCGTCTGGCTTAGCCGCGGCGCCATCCTCACAGCTATCTGTGCCGGGAAAGTCATTAAGACTTCGTTTGGATCGGATGAGCCATAGCCTCGCGCGGCAACCTGTGCTGCAAAGTCTTCCTCCTTATGTTCATCGAGATCTGAATCTTCCGCCATTGGAGCGGTGCCATCAGATCCGGCTTCTGAGTCTGCTCCTGTCTGTAAGGCAGGTAATATTGACTCAGGGTCAGATTCGGCCGGCTTAGGGCCAGATGTGTCAATGACACCGACAAAGCGAGAGGCGGGCTCCATAAGCTCATAAGAGCTGGAGTCAGAATCGCTTTGGGTATCAGAGTCACTCAGATCGCGATAGACAAAGGCCTGATCCGATCTGTGTTGTTGCTCGATTGCATAATCGATGGGGTGGTGGGTGGGCCAAAAGGCGGCGGATCCCCTGGGGAATCCATACGCCTCAGCCGTAAAACCCATGAAGATGTTGATGGTGCCGAAGGGGACGACGAAGCTTGATACGAGTGCGTCGTTGCTGGGACGTAGGATCCGTCGTCTTCGATGCACCCAAAGTTGTTGATGATGCGGGCGCGACCAACCGCCATAGACTTGCCGATCTCGCCCAATGCTCCCGCCTGAAACAAAACTCCCGACGCCTTGGGCCCCACGGTGGGCGCCAACTGTCGAGGTATTGGTAACGCGGAACTACTATATGGATTCATACGTACCGTAGAGGAGGTGGGGAAGAACGTAGAGGGTTCCAGTGACGGGATTGCACACACGATCTTACCCAGCTTCGGATCTCACGACGGTGGCGAGATCCTACGTGCTGCTATAATTCACTCAAGGAAGATATGTGTACAGGTTACAATGAGGTTGTATGCGTGCCCTAAGGCTGCTGGAAGGCTGGCTTATAAAGGCGCCAAGCCTTCCCCTACAAGGAAAGCCTTAACCGACATAGATCATGAGTCCTAGACTAACACGGTAACAAACCCTAACTTGCTCCCTAAGGCGAACGCGGTCTGGCCTTCGTCTTGGACTTCACTAAGCCAGCCCAGGGCTTATCCTTGCGCCTAAGCCCATGAGGCCTTCTCCATTAAGCCCTCCGGCTTTAACTGATGGGCCTCTTTGGTGGGCTTGATTTTATCCACCGTGGCAGGTATACCCATTCGGCATAACCTCCACACATCACATGAGAAAATGGAAAAAAGGAAATGCGGTTACCAAATTCATAACAGTTAATTGCCAGGTGAGACACAAACAGTTGCCAACTATTTTTTTTAAAAAAACACAGTTGCCAGATTAGTGAATCACAATTACCAGTTTGGGTTATAGCAATTGCCACAACGATATATTCCTAGTTACCAAGTGAGTTTGCCACTGGCATGACAAAAAATGTTAGGGGATTATACCTGATTTTGAACAGTCAGTGAGTAATCTTTCTGCTTCCTGAAAGCCTTTGTTACAATTCTCTTTGCGAACTCATTGGCAAGCAAACGGTCGACCACCAGATAAGGAAAGACAACCCTCTTTTCAACTCTGCAGTTATTCCTTATGTACTCTATAGCAACGTCGCACACTGGTGTTGACAGCTGAGCCCTTGGCTTCATAGAGTCAGCCAACTCAACAGTGTGTATCCAGCTGTGTGGATATTTAACAATGTCCAGCCTACAAAAAATATGTAGATAAAGGATTTTATGGTTACAAAACTGAAACTGTTTTGTGCATAGAAACTTTAAGAAAAAAAACAAATTATTTGGCAAGTAGAGCAAACCAGAAAAACATTCAAAAAAATGAAACCTAAAAAAGAGAAAACGATAGTCAACTCGTGCGTACTTACTTCTTGATATTGGATGTCCTTGAGTTTGTGCTACTCATCATCAGCTTCTTGTATACATCATCTTCATCTTCAGATACACTGGAAAAACTCATCATAAGGCGATGACTTGAACCGAGATGCTTTCGTTACTCTTGTTCTCCTTGCAAAAGGTTTTGGTGTTACACTCAACACACCCACTTCTTCAGCATCTCCTCCATTGGCAGCGGTAGTTTCGCGCATCCTCTTTATGTCTTCTCTTGCATCATTCTCCATCTTGTCAAGCATCTCACCTACTTCATCGTCGACGGTTTCGATGGTTCCATCCAACTAGGCCCCAAGTTTCTCCTCTTTCCTGAGCTTGTCCACGGGATCTTTCGGAGGGAAAGAAACAAGGTAAAGAACACAGTAACCCGAAACAACCAACTACAGCATCGAGGGGGAACCCAAAAGTTGGGAAAGGGAAAAATTACCTTCAAATCGTGCCCAGGCAAGCGGGGGTGCGTTGACTGGGGCTGATATACCACATACAAAGCCATCTCTGTCAGGGCTGCTGTCGACATTCATATCATCATACTCGCTGGAATATGGCGAGGACTGTGTGATGCATGTAAAATGCATACATGAACTTTGCATTATATTACTTATATTTCAATCATATTTGCATCATATAAGGGTTATATCATTGTTTTATATTGATTTTGGGAATATTTCATAGTTTCCCTATTTTTCTGGAATTAACCCTGCACAGGCAGAAAAGCCTATTTTCTATATTTTGATGTTTCAGGGACCCAAACGATGTCCAAATGACCTAGAAATTTACGAGCATCAGTTTTTGGAAGGAACAAAGCGTGGGAGCGAAGGAAGCGAGCAAGCGGAGGCCCGAGGGTCAGAAGAGGGTGGCCCACGCGGCCAAGGAATCTGTCCGCGTGGGACCCACCATCTGGGCCCTCGTGGCTCCGTTGCCATCGATCTTTTTTCCTGAGCCTCCGTCTTGACCTAAAAACGACTATAAAAATAGTCCCCGACACACTTCGGAAAGGAGCGCCGCAGAAATACAGAAACCACGAAACAGAGACCTGGAGTTGCAGATTGGAGGGGGAAAACTCCGGCGGGGCGCTGCCGGCGTGGTCTCCATCTTCTCCAACGACTTCTCCACCGTCTCCATGATGAAGAGGGAGTAGTCCACCCCTGGACTATGGGTTTGTGGAAGTAACTTATGTATCTCTCCTCTCTTGAGATTCACTAATTAGTACCGTATGAGCTGCTGAACATGATTACGTTCATCTATGTAATACCTTTGTGGTGAATCTTTTTTTGAGTTAATATATGTTTGAGATTGCAATAGTTTTGTTTCAGTTATGAAAGTAGATGCATATTATGTACCCCGTTCTTGTTTACTTGTTTTGATCAAGCATGTGTATGAGAGCGTGTGAGGGGGAACGTGTGCATTAGTTGGAGTAACGGGGGGTGGCTAGTGCGGTAAACGTGAGAGAAAGTTCCGCGATCCACTTGGGTTTTTACCTTACTTTGTTGCCTCACTAGGGATAAAGAAAAATGCCTTGCTACCGGAGATGTGGGTGTGACCATTGCCACTACTCCATGACTAGATCTTGCATGTTCTTATTTTAACTTCATGTCATGATACTTAATGCTATGCTCTGATTTATCTTAATTACTAAGGTGTTATGATTTAGTTCGCATCTTGGTGGAGTATAAGAGAGATTTATAAACAAAAGATCTCTATGTTAGGACGTGATGCCCATATAATTAGTAACTTGTCATGAAACCTTTTTGTTGCAATCTCATATGTCAATTCTAGTGTTCCATTGTCTACCACTTTATTAAAGAGAGAGTGCATTTGTGAAACCATGAACCCCGGTCCATTTTTAATCATAAGAAACACCTTTCCAACAACTTTTATCCACTTTACATTTTCTGTCATTTAAAAATCCGAAAATACAAAAACACTTTTACATCTTACATTCACAATACAAAACCCAAAAATATCATCCATCATTGTTTCCATCATCCTTGCATATTTATTTATCATCATTGCATATTTATTTACTGTTTTGCATTCATTGTATTTTGATATCATTCTCACACCTTGTGCTTGACAACCACTTGGTGAGGTTGAGGGCCAAAACAATTTACTTTGTTTTGTAGGTTTTCAAGAGAAGGATAAGAAGATAAATCTTTCACTACTGATTCCACGAGAGTTCGATATTAAACCCTCGAGTCACCCCTCGTGGGGAAAACCGTCTTTCCTATACTATACACTTTGCACTTGGAGTCTCAACCTCACCCATATTCTTTTGACGCAGGTAACTACGTCAAGGGCCATCACTGTGACAACAAATGGAATGATGGGGGTGTAAACATGCCCAGACGCGAATCCCTTGGTTTACGCTTCTTCTTTTTCTTCGACCCACTTGCAGCAGAATCAGAAAGGCCTTGACCGCTGCCAAAAGTTCAGAAACAATTCTTCGTAGCTCGCTGGAGACTACAAACGGTGAGCCATCTGCATTCCGTGCTAAATTTGATCTTGGTAAGGGACCATGCGGACTAGGTGTACGATATAATGATGCCAACACATTCTCCCTTAATGCACTGCTCACCAAAATTGATTCTGCCCGAACAGTGGGAGAGATAATGATCGCTGTACTAGCACTCTTGCCAGCCTCGCGTGCTCTTCCCTCACCTCCCTTGCCTGTAATATCTGCTGTTGGTGACAACAGAATTGCACTGCTGTAGCTTAAATCGGTAATGTCGTTTGCTTTGCCCCCACCAATTGGTGCGTCAGCTGAAGCTGGGTTACCTTGTCCTTCTGTCAGTGCCTCCTCAACATTGTTCAACCTATTTGCCTGGTCTTGGCCACCATCTATTACGGCATCAGAAAATTTAGCTTGCTTATGCAGAGGGCCTTCAACATTTACTTGAGGGGATCCCCTCGGGTAAACTCTCTTCACTCATGTTCCTTTAGGAGTCATGCTGCTATCCCTGTTTTCATTCACACACACAAAAAAGCAAAAAAGAAATAAGGTGTAAGCAACGAGATGAAAGAATGCCTTCTGAAAATTACCAAGTATCAAGCATCTGATTGCCAGGTATGAAACAAAATCAATTACTAGAACATACATACTTAATTGCTGTGAAAAACAAAATAGGAAAAAAATGTAGAACTGCCAAAACTAAAAAAATTCTTACCCTGCTGTTCTTGTTAGTCCTGAGGGCGGCGTGCTTGGAGTATCCTTCAGCAATCCCAGTTTGCATGCTACCATACGCTTCACCTCTGAATGTATCTGCTCGTCGTGGATGTGTCCTTTGGCTTTCTCTGCAGTTGCTTGACGCCCCTTCAAACCACTTAACCTCATGGCCATGGATGCAGCCTCGCTCCTTATCATGTTGTCGACGTGTTGACTGCTGGTCTGTGACTCAGTAATGATAGTATCATCGCCGCCAGTAGCAGTTTCAGACAAAGAAGCATCACTGTCCATAAGAGGGATCGTCTGCGACCCGGTGTTGTCAGTCGGCATTGTTGCAAATTCTGTATTCTGATGTATCTGCTCAGTCGAAACTGTCCATAAGAGGGATGGTATGCTGTTCTCAACTGACTGAATGCCGCCATCATTGCTTCCTCTGTCCATATCGATTTGATGAACCCCCTCTCCCAAGTTCATATTGCTGGTATCAAAGCTGATTGCATTTTCAGTATGCTTGGTACTGTTGCATTGGGATGGTGATGCCCCTGCAGACTTCTCCCGTGAGTAACGAATGGGATGGGGTGTATGCCTAGTTGATGCCCCAATAGACATTTCTCCTGATGCCGGATTGAGATGGGGGCTACGCCTAGGTGATGCCCCAGAAGGCTGTCTTCCTGAGGAACGAGTGATATGGGGGGTACGGCTTGTGTTCTGGATAGAACTGGTTCGTACTGTTTCAGTTCTATCAGTCCTCTCATTCGAAGACTCGGAATCAGAAGACGATTCTTCAGCAAGCGAATCATCTTTCCCCTGCTGTTCACAAGCTCTGGGTGGTGGCCTTGCTCTCGGTACAGACAAAAGGTTGAATGAATCTTCCATACAAGCGCTTGCAGCTGGACCTAGAGCTGTCCACCCTTGCGCAAGCTTCCTCAAGAGACCATTTAGCCCGACCGCGTGATCAAAAAGCAGTGAGCCAATTATTTTCTTTTCCTGCGAACACAGAAGATGATAGCAAAAAAGTAAGAACCAGTTGCCCTAATCGGGGGGTACCGTCACACACACCTAGTTGCCACTTAATATCTCCTTAATTACCACCACATGAAAACTTGGTTGCCAGCTTAAAAATACTTAATTACCATCACACCCATACTTGCTTGCCAGCTTATGGATGCACACAGAAAGAGACAAAACAAAAAATGAAAAATTTCCTACTCGGGGGGGTACCGTCACACACACACCTAGTTGCCACTTAATATCTCCTTAATTACCACCACATGAAAACTTGGTTGCCAGCTTAAAAATACTTAAATGCCTACTCGGGGGGTACCGTCACACACACACCTAGTTGCCAGTTAAAAATCTCATTAATTACCACCACATGAAAACTTGGTTGCCAGTTTATAAATATTCACAGAAGACAAAAGGTTTTACCAGTTTTACACACAGGTGGGGGTAACATCATGCAGAAACTAGTTGCCAGTTTTAAAAATTGCTTAATTGCCATCACATGCATAGATGGTTGCCAGATTATGTGCACCTACCTCCGCGCTGCAACTATGGTGTGTATTATGGGTCATCCACTTCTCAAACCCAGCTGGTCCACCAAAAAGCTCTAGCTTCGCAGCGAACTCTTCCTTTAGCTATAGAAAAGAAATTTCACAGTGTGAACAGATGAAACTCAAAAAAAAGTATCACAAAAAAGTTGTGCTCTGCCTCATCCTTACCTGAAGTTTGCCAAATGAATTAGGATCATCGTCCTGTATGTCCAAAGCAGCTATTGCCTCAACTGTCTGCCTCGTCCATAGATTAATCTCAAACTCTGATTCCCCCAAGTCAACTACGTAATCATCGCAATTGAGGGAGGAGATGTATTTTAACTGAAAACATCATCAGAAATCATTATTAGTAAAAAAAGTTGCCGCATGCAAAAAATCTTCACAGACATAAATGAGTGTGCGATTGCATTACCAAAATGCAAAGCAAGCATGCATTGTTGAACTTCCCACTTGGTAAACTCTCATGCATGTAATCGGCAACAAATTTGCATAGATTATACTCTCCAAAACCAGCAACGTTTACCTGGAAAAAAATTGAACACACTTGTCAAATAACTTTGGGGTAAAAATAATGCAGATTAAGAAGAAAACATGTTCACTGGCAAAGAAAAAATGCTCACCACCATGGGGTAAACTTTGTTGCTAATTCTGGTTCCAGTGGTCGGTGCCAGAAAACCGCAGGTAACATATACCATCCACAACCTCTTGAATTTGTCATCTGCCTCCTTGTACCCAGCTAAAAGCTCGGCAACCCTAGTTAACTTTGGCCTGTTGCCGTCATTTGGGAATAGCTCCTTGACTAACCCATCCTCCATGTTATAGTCAACATAGTATGGGACAGTGAGTCTGCCCCTAGGTAAGCCTTTGGTCTCATAGACAACCTGCTCGTTAAGAGGGATGCTTCCACGCCCAGGGATAATAAGAGCCCTCTCCTTAGGACAATACAACTTGGTCACCCATGCTAGTAAAGCATTGCTCAGCTTATCACATTTTATATCCACTAGGGTACCCTGCTTCAGATCATCTCTAATCATGATCTTCTGTTTATCCTCCAAATGAGGATAGAGCTTCACAAGTCCAAATGAAGAAGCCCTATTCCTTTTCACGCCAGCTTTCGCCTATGTACACATGGGTGAAAAAAACAGACCAAAAAGGAAGGTAAGTAAAAACCTAAAGCAAAAAGCATACAACTGCCAGAAATTAAAGAAGGATATGCTACAAATAACATGGCTACCTACTCAGAAAAAATGGCCACAAAAAATATAAATACTATTGTTGCCGTATAATACACAAAAATTAGCATTTATAATAGGAAGTTGCCACCCCATGGTTGCTTAGTTACCAGAAAATAACAATTAGGTAAGCATGATGAGCTTACATCGTCACAAAAACTTATGTAAAAAATTACTAACATAAATTTCCCCCCGGTAAAAATGTATGTACTGTTGCCACATAATGTACACTGAATTACCATGTAACAAGGAATGAAAAAAGTGATAGGAAAACCAAAGGTGTAGGCCAGAAACTAGCGTAAATTAAAACAGTTGCCATCACTTGCGCCTTTCGTTGCCAGACACATTGTGCTTAGTTACCAGAAAAAACCAATTAGGTGGCATGCTGAATTTACATGGTCACATAACTAATGTCAAAAAATCTTACTGTCAGAAAGTTCACATGGTAAAATTATGGACAACCAAGGTAGACAGGTAACTTATGTATGCATCTTTGCATGATTATGCAGGTTTTGTGCACAAACCTTCTTCACCATTGGACCCATGACTCTTCCATCGCATTCGTCGTTGCTCGGAGCTTTCCTGCGTCAACCCATTATGGCACAGCCTTAACTGTTGCTCTGCAGAAAAATCATACCAACCGTGAGCACAAACAAAAACACATCCAGGAACTCAGCATCCAGGAACCTATCGCTAGTGCCGAAAAAACAGAGAAATTCCTCTCTACTTGTCGCATGTACAAGCAAAATTTGCCACGCTGCTTGAACACTGGAGAACCACCGCTAGCTTCACCCCACGACATCAAACTCACCTCGCTACCGGTAAACCAAAAATCGCCGCCACCCCAAAATCCCATAAGCATCACGGCAAGCACATCACCGCTCACAGGAGAAAACCCACACCCCGAGACAAAAATCAAAACCAGAATCTCCAACATAACGAGCCAGATCCACTCGCGGCGGAGCTCTGCCCGTCCATGGCGAGCGCATGAACCATCTCTCACCACCCCCAAAATCCCTCTATTGACGGCGCAGCTCTAGCAGTTGGGAAAGCAACAAAAAAATCGGACGCGCGCGTGCGAGAGGAGGAGCCGGAGAAGGAATACTCACCGCGCCGAACCCCCCGTTCGACGGACCGCCGGCCAAATCCGGCTACCTCGCAATCCCTCTACTCGTGACGGAGCTCTAGCAGTTAGGAAGCGAAAAAATCGGACGCGCGCGTGCGAGAGGAGGAGCCGAAGAAGAAGTACTCACCGCGCCGACCCTCCGTTCGTCGGACCGCCGGCCAAATCCGGCGAGCTCGCAAACCCTAGCCCGAAATCGCCGCTGCCTCCGCCGCGAGAGCAGAGAACGGTAACGGCAGGAGAGAGTGGGGAAAATGGGGGGCGGCGAAGCGATAACGCAGGTGATTTGCACACATCCCGATATTCGAAAAAACAGAGGCTGACGGGTGGGACCCACTACGCGGTCGGAAGAAAATAAACGGGTCCACCACCCGCGCGCCCGTTAAAACTGGAGACCGGTCGCGGTGACGCGCGCGACGTTCGATCGCGCTGCCCACGAATCTTGACGCGCGCCGGACGGGAGCAATTCCTGGGGCATGTCCCCTAGTTAAATAATCCGTAAATAGTTTACCTTTTTACTCATGCAGTTTGATGCCCTCTACTTTCACATTGAAAAGTGTTACAACTATTCGATCTCTGTCCTTGGGGAAATTCTACAAGATCAATCGTGAGAGAAAAGACCAGACGAATGAGAAGGGCACGATCTATGGCCTAGTCAATCAGGTAGATGGTATGTCCTTGCTGGGCTTCGGTGCACACATTGTACTTATATTACTGCTAGCTTTGGATAGTTGTGTATATATTGTTACTACTTGTTGTAGTGTGTACAATACTAGGAGGGACGAACCACTTGAGAAGGGAGGGGGAGGGAGAGGGTTTGGCCCTGCTAAGGGGCGGAGCCAGGATTCAGACATAGGGGGGGGGGGGGGGGGGGGGGGGGGGGGGGGGGGGGGGGGGGGCGAAAAGTCGACGACCATCAAAGTGAATAAACATAATAAAATATTAAGTCCAAAATATATTATTGAAAATCCGTATAAATATCCAAATATATATATGCTCAACCCTTGGAAACAAATCTAATAACATTATTAGCGCTGGAAGTCGAACCAATCCGCTTTAGAAGAAATCTACTCCCTGATGGTCCTATTCTCTTCATCTTTTAGCACAACAAAATGATAAAAGACACCTTTTAATAAACTAATCTACTGGTTTGTTTGCTAATGAATCAGATCAAGTGACTAAGATTTTAATTTTTAATTCGCTCAAGACAGTGTTGACGATATAGAACAAACAAGAGTCAGCTCATACCTTCAGGTGTCCTGGAGCAATGTTGAACTCTTTGTCTCTAATTACTGGCAATCCAGCCGCGGGCGCTGGAGCGGAATTACACGGCGAACGCAGAACGGCGGCAGTGGCGACGGCGAGCGCCCTAGGTCTTAGCAAGTAGATGAGGAGACGGAGAGGCAGAAAAGCAGGCATAATTTCGATCGATTAGATTGATCGGTTGGGGTTTGCGTCCATACTTCACGATGGCCTAAGCCTGATACGTGGGCTGTTGTGTATTGGGCTTAGTTACCTCTGTATGCAATGGATCAATTAGTTAACAATGGGCTAATTAAGTGTGATTACATCCGGCCATTAGCACACAGCACACTGCACTACACACACGTTCGACGCAATGATCGTATGCAGTACAGTATATATCTCTAGTATTACCTACTGAAAATCCTTGAGGGGCTACCCCCCCCCCCCCCCCCCCCGGATCCGCCCCTGGCCCTGCTCAACCCCACTCCGTCCGGATTAATGAGGGGAGCGGTTTAATCCCATGGAGCTTCTTGACACGGAAAGGGGAGCGCTTGAGAGGGGATGTGTAATACCCTGAATTTTGAGTAGATTAATTTATTTGATTAAGATGAAATTAGCTCTTGATTGTCATAATTGCTGCTAATCTTGTGTGTTTAAATTAGATGTCAATTTATGTGCGTGCAATAAAAAGATAGAGTAGTTGTTTTGGCTTGACTTGCTTGTGCATTCAGTAGCAAGTACGAATAGTAATGCATGCATCGATAGAGCAAGGTATAAGCAGTACGTGCATGCATAGATAATCTACACCATGCATGACGTTAGGGATTAGGCAAGCAAGAGTCAACGTGGCTTTGTCCTAGAGACACTGGTGGCAACGGCCGACGACCCAAGTCCTGCGTGGAGTTGTGCATGCCAAGGAAAGCTGAGTCAGCTCACTCAAGGAGAGGAAAGCAAATCGGAGCTGGACACGTAGCTGATCCTTAGGAGCCAAGGATCCTAGATATTTTAGACAGCCCTTGCGCATGGACCGATCCCTATAAAATAGTTGCTGCTGCTGTTGCCGTCAACGATCGAGAGCGAGGCAGAGCAGGGGAGTGAGGCCAGGAAAAATAGACAGAGGGTCAGCGAGGAGCTCATGTCCGGGAGATACGGACGGCTACGCCGATCTGCTTGTATCAGAAGGCACAGCTCGGCCGAACTACTGCAGTAGATCGATTGGAGTATTATTGGCACGGATTGTGATCGCGCGACCTGAGGCAAGTAGTGCTTTACTAATCCCTTGATTGTTGCAAGTATCTATTTTGCTAATATCTAGATCCTGCTAGTAGTAGTTTTACTACGCTGGCTTCCATCTTTTTGTTGCATTATTGGGGTGCTTGTACTGTTGCTACTTGCATCATCCTATTGTTGATCTCATCATTGATCTTGTCATTGTTGAGGAGATATGTGCCGATGCTATCTCTTGCTTGTTCTTCGTATCATGGATGCCGTTGGCCTTGGTACCATCAGAGATATGTGTGATGATGAGTACGGAATCATCACGATTTAGTTGAGCTCACGCGGAGGCATGATCCTTGATATTTTGGTTTGATCTCTTATTTCTCCACAAGATAAATCATGTTTCCGTATTGGTGTCATGACGGCAAACGCATTGTAACGGTCACAGTTCAGGTATGGGACTGTCTGAGTTCTCCGCGAGGAGCGGCCCTTGTTCGGAAAAATGTCAGTGATGGATCCGTAGGAGCGACCGACATGAGTAGGTCAAGGTGTCCGGTGTCTGAGCGGGTAAAAGGGCTCTGCTCGTTCTGGAGCATGTGTGGTTCTGGTCGAGGCTGTCGATGTCGAAGTACCCCTCTTAAGAGTGTAAAAGCGTGAATATTCACTCATGTGAGTCTCGGGTAGGGAAACCTTGCGGTTATGTGTGATACCAATAGATTTTCCTTGACAATCTTTAAATCCAGTTCGTCTGATATTCTATTATCCTTTTTAATGCCGTTCTGTTACTTTCCCTTAAATACATTTTATCCTTTTTACTGTATTTAATCTTACTTTGTTCTTTTGTTGTTAGTAAAGTACTTGCTTGCTGGTGATTTATCGTATTCACCCTTACCTCTTTATGTTTTTAGATTATCATGTTTTTAGATTATCAGAGTTCGCAGCGGAAGACGTGGTCGTTCGAAGAGTAGGTTGGACCAGTGGGTGGGAACGACTAGAGAACATATTTCATTCTTGTCAAATGTAAATAATCTTGTGAAAATGATTAAATGAGCTGTTTTGATCCACTGTGCTGGTTTATGCCTGCTTTTCTAGCCTTGCGCGTGTATAGGTTTTCGGGTCTATAGGCGTACGGCGGCTGTCATTCTACCGGGCCGGGTCTCGGGGCGTGACAGGATGGGAAGGAATCAACAAAAAAGACAAATTAAGCAGACTAGACGGTGAGGCCACAATCCATGACTCAATGGTTGCTTGGAGGTGAGGTTGTGTGAATGACCGGTGGGCATGAGATGAGGGTGCACAAGTAGCAAACCCGGAAGGTGGCATGAGGACGAGGAAGGGGAAGCTCGGATGTAGCCAAGCTATCCATCAGCGGTGTCGGCAAGGTGCCAAGCACCAGGAGGATCTCATATGACAGGAAAGAAACATGCTTTCATGTGTGGCTTCTTAGTAGAGTTGATTTGAAAAATAGAATGAGCTCGATAAAAAATTCCTCCAACACCTTAGATTTTCCTTATTTTCTCAAATATTGCGTTTTTATTTCCACATTTGTGAACCTGGTGGACTATACACATCTCTAATATGTAAAATATGTGTATAAACTTATCGCGATTATCTTGACTTTTTTATGCCGTTTGAGTTAATAAAACCCCTTTATGGAAAAAGATAGTGCAACTAATTGTATATGCATAAATTATTTTGCGACTAACATTTTGACAATGTCGGTTCAGATTCTCCTCGCGTTATCTCGGGCCAAACCAGCCAAACCAATATAGTGCTTGGAGCAAGAGCAACTCTCGCAAATGTCCTACCAAGTTGAGTTGCATGCAACATTTGCTCTAACTTTTGGATGAGTGTGCATCTCACTTTAACAATGGGTACATTATATCCTGCATCCTCTGCTACCATTGAGCCGATACCACGGCATAATAAGATGATATAATCAGAATATAAGATGGAGAATATGAAGGAGAAGAGAACAGGTTGTAAAAATAGTACATTTTTTTAGCTAAGTAATATGCATGTCAGATATTAGATTGACTATAAATGATATAGTTTTTCAGCAGCAGAGTAGCAGAACTCACTAGCGGTTGGGGTATTATAGACCGCCAAGCAGACACCGTATTGTACAATCTATATATAGAGATGACTATTGGTGACGTGGAGACCTGCTTCTAGACACCAGCCGTTGATACTATACTGTACATGCCCTAAGATATAGCCAACACGTTATCCTTGCTCCCACGGAGTCCCGACTCTTTCGTGAGCACTTGTGCTTAAGCAAACGAAAACTTTCTGAACACTACCGAACAGAGAACAGCCTCACAGCACGCGGGAGGGAAACAGACAAGTTTCTGTTCAAGACGCGAATGGCTTGGTCAAGTGTTCATTGAATGCCAACAACGACTTGTCACCTGCCTATCCACTTGCCTGAAATTTCACATCGCTCCTTGTATAGAAACAGAACCACATCAGTTATTGAGCTGCGTGCTCGAGGAAGAGAAACGATCCTCAATCATAGTACTACAGTACACAATCCACATACGCATCCATTTGTACCCTAGTACGTCCGCCGGCAGTAACCGGTATCAATCTCCATGTTTTCTTGAAGAAATAGGCTTTCGCTCCACTATATTAATATAGCAACCACCCGATACAACCATGAGTCCACTGCTGGGGCAAACAGCACAAGTGGCAACCCGCATTCAATCATTCAGCCAGATGTTGCAGTCACGCACCGCCCTCTTCTTCCTATAAGTGGCAACCTGCAGCAGGCAGATATAGCAAGTCAAGCTCACGAGTTAGCACTACTGCCAGTTAGTCCTGTCAGCTTGATGACAATAATGGCCATGGCCAAGCTCCTCCTGGCATCTCTCTGCCTCTTCATCGTGCTAGCACAGTACGACGAAGCTGCCGCTGCTTCTAGGGGCTGCCGCGCGGGGAGGGCGACGACGATGGTGGAGGCCATGTTCGTGTTCGGGAGCTCGCTGGTGGACAACGGCAACAACAACTTCCTCAACAGTTCCGGCGCCGTGCGCGCCGACTACCTGCCCTACGGCGTCGACTTCCCGCTCGGACCCACCGGCCGCTTCTCCAACGGCCGCAACACCATCGACGCGCTCGGGGAGCTCCTCGGCCTCCCCCGCATCCCGCCGTTCGCCGACCCGGCCACCAGGGGCCGCGCCGCGCTACATGGCGTCGACTTCGCGTCCGGCGGCTCCGGCATACTCGACAGCACCGGCAAGGACACTGTGAGTGCTCTACTGTTATCCAGTTCTTTGATTGCTGCACAGTAGCATTCCGTACGCTACCGGTAGTTGTCATGTGTGTTTCAACTGTAGTGAGAATGCTATTGCTACCTAAAATGCCAAAACTCTTGAGAAATGTTAGTAAATGGATGAGTGTGCATCTCACTTTAACAATGGGTACATTATATCCTGCATCCTCTGCTACCATTGAGCCGATACCACGGCATAATAAGATGATATAATCAGAATATAAGATGGAGAATATGAAGGAGAAGAGAACAGGTTGTAAAAATAGTACATTTTTTTAGCTAAGTAATATGCATGTCAGATATTAGATTGACTATAAATGATATAGTTTTTCAGCAGCAAGTAGCAGAACTCACTAGCGGTTGGGTATTATAGACCGCCAAGCAGACACCGTATTGTACAATCTATATATAGAGATGACTATTGGTGACGTGGAGACCTGCTTCTAGACACCAGCCGTTGATACTATACTGTACATGCCCTAAGATATAGCCAACACGTTATCCTTGCTCCCACGGAGTCCCGACTCTTTCGTGAGCACTTGTGCTTAAGCAAACGAAAACTTTCTGAACACTACCGAACAGAGAACAGCCTCACAGCACGCGGGAGGGAAACAGACAAGTTTCTGTTCAAGACGCGAATGGCTTGGTCAAGTGTTCATTGAATGCCAACAACGACTTGTCACCTGCCTATCCACTTGCCTGAAATTTCACATCGCTCCTTGTATAGAAACAGAACCACATCAGTTATTGAGCTGCGTGCTCGAGGAAGAGAAACGATCCTCAATCATAGTACTACAGTACACAATCCACATACGCATCCATTTGTACCCTAGTACGTCCGCCGGCAGTAACCGGTATCAATCTCCATGTTTTCTTGAAGAAATAGGCTTTCGCTCCACTATATTAATATAGCAACCACCCGATACAACCATGAGTCCACTGCTGGGGCAAACAGCACAAGTGGCAACCCGCATTCAATCATTCAGCCAGATGTTGCAGTCACGCACCGCCCTCTCTTCTTCCTATAAGTGGCAACCTGCAGCAGGCAGATATAGCAAGTCAAGCTCACGAGTTAGCACTACTGCCAGTTAGTCCTGTCAGCTTGATGACAATAATGGCCATGGCCAAGCTCCTCCTGGCATCTCTCTGCCTCTTCATCGTGCTAGCACAGTACGACGAAGCTGCCGCTGCTTCTAGGGGCTGCCGCGCGGGGAGGGCGACGACGATGGTGGAGGCCATGTTCGTGTTCGGGAGCTCGCTGGTGGACAACGGCAACAACAACTTCCTCAACAGTTCCGGCGCCGTGCGCGCCGACTACCTGCCCTACGGCGTCGACTTCCCGCTCGGACCCACCGGCCGCTTCTCCAACGGCCGCAACACCATCGACGCGCTCGGGGAGCTCCTCGGCCTCCCCCGCATCCCGCCGTTCGCCGACCCGGCCACCAGGGGCCGCGCCGCGCTACATGGCGTCGACTTCGCGTCCGGCGGCTCCGGCATGCTCGACAGCACCGGCAAGGACACTGTGAGTGCTCTACTGTTATCCAGTTCTTTGATTGCTGCACAGTAGCATTCCGTACGCTACCGGTAGTTGTCATGTGTGTTTCAACTGTAGTGAGAATGCTATTGCTACCTAAAAATGCCAAACTCTTGAGAAATGTTAGTAAATGGAGATTTTTTTTTTGAGGAAAAAGTAACGTGACATTACCATTATTCAGAAGCACAAAATTTGTACTCCTACTACTAGCACGAGTACTATAGAACAAGATACAACATTTAATGAAGGTGTGCCTGATGAGTGGCATATTTAGGGCGAGGTGTGGAGCCTAGAGCAACAAATCACCAACTTTGAGGAGGTAACTCTCCCTGACCTGCGGGCCCAGCTACACAATCGCAAGATTAAGGGCCAGGATTTCTTCGACCGGTGTTACTTGCCCAAGAGCCTGTTCGTGATCGGGACGGGTGGTAATGACTACCAGCTCAACTACTTCAGGCCCAGGAAGAGCGGGGAGATCCGGCCCGCATTGTCAGACTTCACAAGGTCTCTCATCATCAGGCTCTCGGCCCACCTCCAGGTAAAATAAATAAAACTGTATTAAAAGAGCTACTTACTGGATGAAGAAGCACCGTTGGCTGTTGCTAGTAAATCTCTGAAACTTAAGATAGGGAATTGAATCAATAGGCACCGGATGTCCGGATCAAGTGGCTAACGTGGACCATTTGGCTTCAATTTCCTCATAGCACTGTACTGAATTTGCAGTTTTCTCTTCGGTGCACTAGGTGTTTAATTGCGGCACGATTTATGAGTTTGCACTTTGCAGAGGCTGTACGCTCTGGGGGCGAGGAAGTTTGTGATCTTCTCCATCCAGCCCATCGGGTGCACCCCTGTGGTGAAGGCGTCGGTCAACGTCACAGCCGCGGTCTGCATCGAGTCGGTGAACGCCGCGGCGCTCCTCTTCAATTCTGAGCTTAGGTCACTCGTCGACGCCGCAAGGCCGGACATGCCGGCCGCGAGCTTCTCCATTGTCAACGCCTACAACATTACCCTTGACATGATAAACCACCCTATGGAACACGGTAATTAACTCGATCGATCTCATTTGATAATATGGGTCTCTTGATGTTGTTGATGACCAATTTTGCAGGCATCATGGAGGCGTATCTGCCTTGTTGCAGTGAGTTGACGAGCAGTCGTCGGGGGCGTTGTGTCTCAAGGGAGGGCCCATTTGCATGGACCGGACCAAGTACGTGTTCTTCGACGGGCTCCACCCGACAGACGTCGTGAACGCTAGGATCGCGCGCAAGGGGTATGGTTCCGAATCGACGGAAGAAGCATACCCTATCAATGTGAAGAAGCTGGCTATGTTGTAGGCAGTGATCTTCAGAGCAGATGTAAACCAAGTTGGTGGTACTCTTACCAGTAGTATATGTAGCAGCTAGCTGGTGATCTGGCAATGCGGTAGGTAGCATTGTAGTACCAGTGTTCTTGTATTATTTGATCAGGATTCACCACTCACCATTTGCTAGTATCTCTGCACTTCTGTGGAAGTCTAAGCAGGTACAGAGATTTGATGTACTTCTCCAGCATAAGCGTTCTACCCTACCGGCCGTCATAAGCATTTGTCTTGTGTTCAAAAAATTATAATCCAAGATGTGTTAAAAAAAAATCATCCAAGTACATGTTACAAAAAGCAACTTTTGGCGTGTTTTGTAGCTGTATGGAAACCTTAAAATTCAGTTCCTAGCGCCAACTTCATGGGCCCAAAACATTTGGCTCGGCTCCTGTTTCTGGCATGGGCTGGTAGTCCAACTACGGCTCCTCTAATTTAAAGAATTTGGTAAAGGACAGAACGCGCGCGTGCCCTTTAAGATGGCACGGGCGCACCCACCTGGTCCAAACGGGCCGATGCGGAGCCAAGTCCGCAAGTGGACATGCAAAACAGCTCAAGGATTTTTAAAAGTCCATAACTTTCAAACTGAGCGACCAAATTAAAATCGGTTTTCACCATAATATTTCTCGTGACAAGATGTTCAAAACTAGATCTCATATGAACACGTTTTGACATTTATTTTTTGAAAAGCAATTTTGAGGTAAAAACTTGCTTTTCAAACAGGTGAAAGTGCATGGTGCCCCCATGTGTGATTTTGGTAATTAATTACAATCTTTATGGATTAATGTTTGTATTGAGATATTCTTATAGGTTTGTCCATAGGCATCGCTTGAACTCCATGTGTTGGATTCAACATTGTATGCCATCAAGATCATTGATTATAATTGACACATTTGATATGATCAAGAAGAAGAAAAGATACAAGGTTGATAAAGACTAAGTGTAAAGAGTGGATTCAAGTTGATCAACACACAAAGGTAAATGATGTACCATGTGGGATCATGTGATCCAACGGTATCGTAAGCAATTGTGCATATAGCTTTGTGAACTAACCCATGACATATGTGTGCGTGGAGTATCTTTGTGCGGTTAGGTATCTTAACTTGGGCTTGAATTAAAAAGAAGATTTCATATAGCTCATGGAGAATGACGTCAAGTGGGGATCGTCATCAATTTTGAGAAGTGCAAGTTCAAGAGAAGCATCTCGAAAAAATCCTATGCTTAAAGCTTGCCGCTCATTTGGAGAGAATGGTCAAGTGAAAATGTGCCTAAGAGAGGCTCTCCCATATTGGTGTATGGGGGAGCGATATGTGAGTCTTCATCAAGCAAAGCGCAATCAAGAAAGTGGTCCACTTGAAGAGATCAAGATCGTAATTATCTAACTCAAGTGGAATGCGCAAAGCAAAGGTATGATCTTGATAAGGTTTCTATTTTACCGGTCTCATGGTGTTAGTAGGAGACCGGGTTATAGGATAGACGCCGTTCTCAAGAGGGGCTCTCGAATGAGTAACTTGATCGTATCGTTCGGAGAGAGCTCAAACCTTTGCATACTTGGCATCATCTTTATTGGTTCTTATTTGGCTTTTCTCCATGTGTGGTTTTAGAGCTTGTCATGTTTTCAAGACAAGCTCAAGTTTATCAAAAACGGATTTCATATGAAAATCTTATTGCGTTTTTGATGTTGGAGGTTTTACAGTTGTTCTTTTATCGAGAGGTCTAACATTTCCCCATTTGGTTTTATCCTCCCTTATTGGACTATGATGTTTCTCTGCATTATCTTGTAGAGCTTTTCGTTTCGATTGCAACGAGCCCAAAATAATCGAAAACGGAGTTCGGATGCTCAAGATATCGTCGTTTTCGTTTGGGTGTTCCTGCAGTTTTTTGTCCAGCAGTAGTACGTGGTTGGTACAGCCAGGGTACCGCCCGAAACAGAAGCGAAACCGCCCCGAAATCATCCGGGGACGGTAGTACGCCGTTGGGCGCGATTTGCACATAACGGTTGGATTTTGAGGGTCCTATTTAAGGGGGTCTTCTTCCCCAATGACCCCCATCTCTTGAGCTCGTGTTTCTCCTCAATTGTTGACCTTCTTGAGCTTGCTTATCTCTCAATCCCTCCAATGATTCTTGCTCCTTCTTGAGGGAAAAGAGATAGGAGATCTAGATCTACATTTCCACCAATCAATCTCTCCTCTAAGTGAGGGGAGCTTATTCGATTTAGATCTTGGGATTCATTTGTTGTTTTCCTTGCTCTTCCTCCCATCTTCCTCCATAGTATTAGTTGTTTTGGTGGGATTTGAGAGTGAAGAACTTTGAGCACTTCTTGTGTTCTTGCCATTACATTAAGTGCATCGGTTTGAGTTCTCCACGGTGATACGTGGAGGTGAAGTTTGCGAAGTTTATTACTCTTTGTGGATTGTCTCTTGGGTTGGTTATAACCCTAGGAGGCCTTTATGCGTTTCTGATACGTCCAAAACGTATCTATATTTTTGATTGTTTCATGTTAATATTATGCCTTTGACACTTGTTTTTATATTAAGTTTATAATTTATTTGGACTAACCTATTAATAGTTGCAAAAGTGCACAATGTTCTTGTTTTACTCTTTGATGTGTAGGAATTATCAAAAATACAAGAGGAAACCTTGTTGGAGTCAAATTGGGACTTTCCTGAAATCTGTCTGGAAACAATTTTCGGAGATGGTCACGTTACGGACAGAAGATGACGTCAAATGGAAAACGTCTAGTCGCAAAAGTTGCAGCGAATTTTCTGCCGAACGATCTGGACTTAAAATTCGGCCCAATCGGAGTCCGGACGCTCCAGATATCGCCGTCCCACTGCAACCCTAGATGGGATGACGGGAATCCGAGAAGATATATAAAGGGAGGAAAACTAGGTCGTGACCAACACCTCATACCCACGAATTTCCAGCCACCAAAGCCACGTTTTTGCCTCCCCCATAGATCTCATCTCCATGGGAAGGGCTCCCAAGAAGCCATGGAGGAAGGGGGCTAAGGGGCGGCGCATCCCCTTGATACCGGCGGCGCGGGAGGAGTTCCCCACGCCACCGCCGGCGCCGCCATGCGCTCCTCGCTGTCCCCTTCACCATCTTCACCGCCATCTCCATCGCCAATTCCTCCTTGTATACAGTGGTTCATCCTCCCACACACCTCTGTACCATCCTATGTAAACATGGTGTTTGATACTGTAAGTTATTATCCTATGATCTATGTCATGTTTGCATGACAAGGTTATACTCTGCGGGTACCCCAGCTTAGAGGTACCTGGTGCACGTGATGATCAAAGAAGCCCGAAGATTAATCGAAGCCCACGAAGGAAGGCCCGAGACAAGGAGTATTTCCCAAGTTAGACCAAGTTGTAGTCGGTTAAAACTTTCCATACATGTAACCTTGGTCGGTTGTGTTTCCCGAGACCCAGCCTCCTATATAAAGGCTGGGAGGGTGATCGATCAAGGAAGCAATCCATAGCCACCAAAACCTCGACGAGATCTACTATCGTCGAACCCTTGTAACCTCCATATTCAAATCATAAACACAGACAAGCAGGAAGTAGGGGTTTTACCTCACTCGAGGGCCCTGAACCTGGGTAAATCCAGCTTGTCAGCCGTCGATTCCACCAATACTACACGTCCTCTACCACATAATCAACCCTAGGTATAGCAACCATGGGATTTGCCGAGGGCACACCTCGACAATTGGCGCCGTCTGTGGGAAAGGTAGTATTGGGCTCACGGTTTCGCCGGTTTCATCATCAAGCGGCCACCCGACGATCGCATCTGCACAAGGTAACTCGCCTACGCGTCATCGAAAAGCAAATCATCAACCACCATTGCAAACAGCAACTCGCCAGCAAGATCTACCAGCATCAATTCAAAAAGTGATCACTCGCCAAAATCTCCAAGGAGGCTCACGCCGCACTCGATGGAAGCTCAACAAGCCTTCGCCGGACTCGAATCAGGTTTGGATATTACGGTTGGAAAACTTAACTTCTTTGTCGATAAAGATGGTGTGCAGGACCTGTTAGATCCACTCGACGTGGAGACACTCAAATGGAGAGATCGACAACGCTTCGACTGCAACACCATCCATCTTGGCGCGACATCGTCACAGATCGTCCCGATCCAATCGCCAAGCGACTCTGCAACGTCCATGACCTCACAAGAGTTCCGTGACGAAGTGGCAAAAAGATTTGGAAGAAGCGAGATCGAATCTGCGTACCGTCCAATAACGCAATCAAGTCACTCGACAACGTCGTCGACTGCTACGACGTCGCGGAGAACGAGGAGAACATAGATGACAGCATATACCTCGCCGATCTCAACGGCCCAGAAATCCGTGCCAGCCACGAGATATTCACCTGCGATGCAAATAGCCAGGACAGGGCACTCGAATATCAACTCGATTGCGGCAGAAACCCGGCAGCAAAGCAACCCCAGACTGGATGACGACGTCAATCCATAATGCGCATCAGCAACACATGGGCAGAAGATCGAGTGTTTCCATATCAGGTATACACCGCGAGTACAGCAGAAACGTCAGCAGCTGCAACATGCCGTCGACCTACTGAATACCCTTGCACAGTCACCATGCCTGACGGAACAACCACGCTGACCATCACAGCAGAGATGGCAGAAAAAGTGAGCAAAGTAATCGAAAGTTGCACGATGCTACCAGCAAACGCAACTCCGGAGGAGGTGTTGACCTTACAATACTTCCAGTGGCAAGAATCGATACGGTTGAAGAACTACCGAGCGGTACTCGAAGAACGCAAAAAGCAAGCCAGCATATCGAGTGCTCGGCGAAGAGCACTGTCTACAAGTTCAACAGGCAGAAACGACCCCGCGAATAGGTCACGATTCATAAACCTCGGAGACGCAGATCGTGCAGCGGTCACTCGAAACCTAAACCCAGCCTTTATGGCAGTCGACGCGGAAGGAGTCCCCATACCTACTGAGCCAGCCGGAGCGCTGATGACGCTCGGCACCTATCTCAGAACAATCGAACCTCCTGCAGGAGACCCAAAGAGGGACCAGCACCTCCAACTGTACAAACAACTGGCAATAGCAGCACAAGCCATACAGCAGCCACAAGCAACTCCAAGGAGAGATACAGATCGGACCGTCGCAGTCGAAGTCCTCGGGGAAGGAGCAGTCGAAAAAGCTCACACCGCCATCGCTCCAGCAGAGCCACTCGAGGAGGTCATACAGCAATAGCTCAGACTCAGAAGCAGAAATCGGACCCTGTGGAGCGCTATGCTTCACTCGACGAATCCGGGAGGCTCGTATGCCCAAGAAATTCTCGCTAGCTACCACGCCAAAGTTCAATTGCAAACAAGAGCCATCAGGCTGGCTAGAAGACTACAGGCTGGCAGTCGGATGTCAGCGCGGCACCACAACTACGGCTATGCAGTACATACAACTCATGATGGAAGGAACAGCTCGCGATTGGCTCAAATCGCTACCCGAATCATACTACGATTCGTGGGAGCACTTCAAAGGTGATTTCATCAAATACTTCGAACCTTTATGTGAGCGCCCCAAAACTTTCGAGGAGCTCCGGACCTGCAAGCAAAAGTCAGATGAATCTCTGAGATCGTACATACGGCGGTGGACTGCCATCCGTAATTCAGTAGGCAACGTATCAGAAGATAGGGCAATCGACGCCTTCAAAAACGGACTCTGGAGGGAGATTTCAAAGAAACGCTTGGTCGAGAAGATCCGAAGACAATGGCGGCACTCATGGTACTCGCAACAAAATGGGCAGATGGAGAAGACTCCGTACGAGCACTCGAGCCGCACCTCACATGAAAATCACGAGGGTGGCAGTCGAGACCGCAGAGATAGCTACAGAGATGATCGAAGGCGCAAGCGCAAGCATCGTTATCACGATGATGACCACCCAAACTTCATCGCAGCAGGCTTTGTCCAGTCAAGAGACAACCGCGACCAAACTGACCGACGACCCGACGATCATCGTGATAATCGAGATCATCGTACTGACGAACGCCGAAGTGATCGAGACCATCGCACAGACGATCGACGTGACAGTCGAGACCACAGACGCGACGACCGCGATAACTACAGAAGGCCAGAGTGGCGCAGGCGAGCAGACAAAGATCCCGAGCGCTCAATCGAAGAAAGGATGGACGATTATTGCAGATTCCATCTTTATAGGGGATGATGGTAAGCTTCGCTCTAGCCACTCGCTGAGAAATTGCAGGGAATTCGATCAACTCGCGATTGAACATATATTACGACTGCACAAGATGGACGTGCACCTCCTCAATTGACGCAGACCCCATCGACTACACCACAAACACAGCCTGTTCAGGCATATCAAGCACCGCAGCAAGTACAACAAGCACAGGTATATTCCATACCACCGCAAATGCAGCCTACTCAGGTGTATCCTGCACCAACACCAGCGCAATCGACGCCAGTGTACATGGTGCCAGCGCAACCCGTTACGGGAACACAAATGGCAGCAGCCGTGCACCAGATGCAGCAAGGAGATGAACAAAAATATCCCGTAACTCGCGGGCAGATGAACATGATCCAGCGAGGGCGTCCCTCCAATAGAGAGCAAAAGTTACACACTCGACACGTCAATATGGCGGTCATGGCACCCCCAGCTATAACAGATTTTTTGAAAGGATCAGAAACTCCGATTGTCTTCAATCGAGAGGACCATCCACCGCAGTATATCGACCAGGGCATGCAGCCTTAGTAGTCGACGCACAAATTGGAGGCTATGCCATGACCAAGGTCTTCATGGACGGAGGTAGCGGCCTCAACATAATCTTTGCAGATACGCTACGCAGAATGAACAAATCAGTCGAAAATCTGCCAAAATCCACAAGTACCTTCCATGGTATCGTCCCAGGCAAAGCAGTGCTCCCAGAGGCACCATACAACTCGATGTTACGTTTGGAGATCCTACTCACTTCAGAACCGAGTCGATTGAGTTCGAAGTGGTCGATTGGAAGTCACAATACCATGCAATACTTGGGCGCCCCACTTTCGCTCGATTCATGGCTGTCCCACACTACGCCTACCTCCAGCTCAAAATGCCGGGACCAAAAGGAGTCATCACGATCAACGGGAATTTTCAAAGGTCAGATTCATGTGACCGTGACTTCAGCAAAATCTCGGAGATGTATGGGATGGAGCAATCATTCGCTGAGCTCGAGGTTTCTAACGACCGCACACTTCTGCCGGAACACAAGAGGTTAGCATCCGACAGACAATTCAATGCAACCAGACACAAGAAAGCATCAAGTGCACCCGACAGATCCCTCAAAAACGGTCAACATATCATCAAGTCTTACCAGCGAACAGGAGAGTGCGCTCGTCGAATTTCTCCGTAAAAACTGGGAAATATTCGCATGGTGCCCAGCTGATATGCCAGGTGTCCCCAGAGAGTTCGCCGAGCATTCTCTACAACTCAAGCCAGGATCTAGGCCAGTCAAGCAAACTATGCGCCGTGTCTCCGATCCCAAAAGAGGTGCAATCGAGGCAGAAGTTGATAGGTTACTTGCTGCAAAATTCATTCGAGAAATCAAAAAGGCAGACTGGGTTGCTAACCCTGTACTGGTCGAAAAGAAGCACTCAGACACCCTGAATGTGTGTAGATTTTACAGCCCTAAACAAATGCTGTCCAAAAGATCACTTTCCATTGCCACGAATCGATCAGATCATAGACTCAACAGCAGGATGCGCTCGGTTATCATTCTTGGATGCATATTCAGGATACCATCAAATTCGGATGAAAGAAGAAGACGAAGACAAAACAGCATTCATAACCCCACTCGGGGTCTACTGCTACACAACCATGCCTTTCGGGCTCAAAAACGCAGGCGCAACTTACCAGCGCATGATGCAAAACTGTCTACAAGAACAGATAGGGCGCAATGTTCAGGTCTACGTCGACGACATCGTCATCAAGACTGAAAAGGATGACACATTAATCAGTGATCTACAGAGACATTCAAGAATCTCAATCGATACAACATCAAGCTTAACCCAAAGAAATGCACCTTCGGTGTCCCAGCTGGACAACTCTTGGGTTATTTGATATCTGCACGTGGAATCGAAGCAGACCCAGAAAAGATACAAGCTATACTCACAATGAAGAGACCTACCAAACTCCATGAGGTACAGCAGCTAGCTGGACGAGTAGCAGCACTCAGTCGATTCATCAGCAAACTAGGCGAAAAAGCACTTCCATTTTACAAATTGATGAAGAAAGCAGACAAGTTCGAGTGGACGGATGAAGCGGAAGCAGCTTTCCTCGAACTCAAAAAGATGCTCACAAGTCCGCCAATCCTCGTAGCACCTAAGGAAAATGAGCCACTCTACCTATACATCTCAGCCACCAATCGAGTGGTCAGCACCGTGCTGGTGGTTGACCGCATGGAAGAAGGACATAGTCAAAGCATACAGAGGCCAGTATATTACGTAAGTGAAGTTCTTTCCCCGTCCAAACAGCGGTACCCGCAATATCAGAAATTGGCGTATGCCGTATTTATGACATCAAGAAAGCTGGCGCACTACTTCACAGAACACCCGATAACGGTGGTCAATAAGTCAGCGATTGGAGAAGTCCTCACAAACCCCAACGCAACGGGGCGAGTAGCAAAATGGCTCATCGAGCTGGGACCACTAGGAATCAAGTACGAACACCCGAAAGCCATCAAATCACAAGTCCTACCCGATTTTCATACCGAGTGGGTAGAAGCTCAATTGCCAGGGGTACCTGACGTATCAAATTCTTGGACCATGTATTTCGATGGGTCCAAAAAGAATGAAGGAGCAGGAGCGGGCGTCATACTCATATCACCAAAAGGCGACAAACTGCGCTATATCTTGCAAATGGGTTTCGAGTTCCCATCAAATAACGAGGCCGAATACGAAGGTCTAATCCATGGCATGCGCATGGCAAAAGCCATGGGATGCACTCGACTAATGATTTATGGCGACTCTAACTTAGTTGTGCAGCAAACAATGAAGGCCTGTGATGCAATCGCAGACAACATGATCGCTTATCGGGATTTGTACAACATAATGGAGGGCAGCTTCGATGGCTGCGAGCTACGACACGTAGGGAGAGAAAGCAATGAAGAGGCTGACAAATTAGCCAATATTGCTTCCACAAAAGCACCAGTCCCACCGGGCGTTTTCTTTGAACGAATAGAGCGTAGGTCAATCGACAAACGAACATCGACTACGACAGCAGCTACAGACAAGAGCAAAGCGCCAAGCACAGCGGATCCTCCAATTGAGGTACTTCTCATTGAACCAATATGGACTCAACCTTTTCTCGCATACATACTTCGCAATGAACTACCAGAAGATACAAACGAGGCCAGACGCATCACTCGACGAGCAAAAGCATACACCATCATAAACGGTGAGTTGTACAAACGCAGCACCTCAGGCATGTTCCAAAGATGCATTGCACTCGAAGATGGCAAGGATCTCCTTCGAGACATTCACACTGGTACTTGCGGGCACCACGCGGGCAGTCGATCACTCGTAGCCAAAGCCTTCCGAGCAGGGTTTTACTGGCCTACAGCGCTAAGGGACGCAGAGGACATAGTCAAAAGGTGCATTGGTTGCCAGAAGTTCGCTTCCAAGCCACATGCACCCGCATCAGCGCTAAAAACCATACCATTAGCATGGCCTTTTGCCCAATGGGGCTTGACATGGTGGGACCACTGAAGAAATCATCAAAAGGAGGTCATACTCACTTATTAGTGGCAGTCGACAAGTTCACCAAATGGATCGAAGCTATCCCCATCACAAGCTCAACAGCTTCTACAGCAGTTCGTTTCATACAATCGATCATGTATCGATTTGGAGTAATGGATAGCATCATAACTGATAATGGTACAAACTTCACGGCGGAAGAGTTCAAATCCTTTTGCAAGGAACAAAACATCAAACTAAACTACGCTTCTGTGGCACATCCACAATCCAATGGGCAGGTCGAAAAGGCCAATGGACTCGTATGCAGTGGCATCAAAAAGAGACTCTTAGTACCACTCAAAAGGGCCGCGGGTGCATGGGTAGATGAACTTCCATCAGTACTATGGAGCTTACGGACCACCCCAAACGCCTCCACACAGTATACACCGTTCTTCATGGTCTATGGTGCGGAAGCAGTGTTACCATCCGACGTTAAGTTTAATGCACCACGGGTAGAAGCATATGAAGAAAACGACGCAAACAAGGCACTCGAAGACGCATCCGATTTGCTGGAAGAAGCACGCAATACGGCTTTGGCACGGACAACCGTTTATCAACAAGACCTCCGCAACTACCATAGTCGTCGATTACGCACACGGTCCTTCATGGTGGGAGACTTGGTGTGCGGGAGAAACAGAAGAAGTCCATAAACTTGCATCACCATGGGAAGGACCTTACATCGTCACAGAAGTCATCGAAGGAGGAGCCTATCGATTAAAGAATGCAAAGACAGGCGAAGTAGCATCAAATCCATGGAACGTAGCGCACCTGCGTCGGTTCTATGCATAGATTTCTTAACATCATATGTAATAGAGCATAATGTCAAAGAATCAGCAAGTTTCAGACGCACTCTTTTCCCTTACCAGGGTACCTAAGGGGACTGGAAGGTTTTAATGAGGCGGCTTGCTGATCATACACATATTTCAAGTAAAGATACATGTTCCTCCATATTTCTCATATATGCCTTTACCCCACTCAAGCACTCGGGGGCTCGATCGTAAAAACATAAAGCATCAAAATTTTAGCTCAAAAATCAATAAACACAATGACTTACAGCCCAATCGACATACTCGGGGCTGGGTCAAACAGAAAACCCAAACCCCACTAGACATCCTCGGGGCTGGGTCAAACAAAATGCTCAAAACCCACCGACACGCTCGGGGGCTGGTTCAAAAAGGAAACACAAACCCACTCGATAAACGCGGGGCTTGGCACAAATCAAAAAACACAGATATGGTTGACGTCAAGTGTGAAGACAACGTTCGAGGGATGGGATCGAGACTACAATCGATAAAAGGATTCGACTGACAAATGTACTCCCATGGGAGCATATCAAAAATTTGTTGCGATTGATCAAAAAAGGAGCAAAATTATTGAGATTATCCTATACTTCAAACGAAATAAAGCATAATCTCGGGGGCTACTCCCATGGGAGCGCTGACGCGCTCCCACAGATTTCAAAGACAAAATATTTCGACTGACAAAAAGCAGTGTAAAAGGATGATTTGAGATTGTCCTCTATTGCAAGACAATAAACCACAATCTCGGGGGCTACTCCCATGGGAGCGCTGTCGCGCTCCCATAGATTTCCAAAACAAGGTAAGAAAAATTCACTCGACTACAGATTCGATTAAAATGCATTAAGTACTTCACAAATCAAAGAACCAAACTTCATAAATTCCCGGACTATGCCAATCGCATATGTTTCGGATGCTGCATACGCAAATGCAAAGGTAAGACCCGCCGAGCAATCGAGATGGGTCGAGGGACGCTCCAACAGTGTTTTCCCTTGAAATTTCCTGTGTCAACACACATGATGAAAATCCTGACGGACGCGTCAGGTACCAAAAGTTAAACTGCAGAACGAATCAGTAAGACCTACAACGGCTTGAGTCGAGTCTGTCCAGTATGTTCCAGCTTCGAGTCCGGGGACTCGAACCTGATTGAAGGCTAGTATGGTTTCGCCCAAATGTGCGGTTAACTGAGCTCGATTTTCGAGTGAATCAGGCCTACTATGTCAATATCCCTAGGCAAAAGTTTCAAGAGTGTTCCAGCTTCGAGTCCGGGGACTCGAACCTGATTGTAGACTAGTATGGTTTCGCCCAAATGTGCGGTTAACTGAGCTCGATTTTTGAGTGAATCAGGCCTACTATGTCAATATCCCTAGGCAAAAGTTTCAAGAGTGTTCCAGCTTCAAGTCCGGGGACTCGAACCTGATTGTAGACTAGTATGGTTTCGCCCAAATGTGCGGTTAACTGAGCTCGATATTCGAGTGAATCAGGCTTACTATGTCAATATCCCTAGGCATAATTTTTCGATTGCGTTCCAGACTCGAGCCCAGGGACTCGAGTCTGACTGAAGACTAGTAAGGTTTTTTGCTCAAATAAGCAGTTAACTGAGCTTGATATTCGAGTGAATCAGGCCTACTATGTCAATATCCCTCGATTGGCATACACATACAATTGAAACAAATTAAAGCTCGAAGAACTACATCGGGTCAGAAACGCAAGTTCAGAAGATTATGACGTGCACGATGAAGGGAGCACATGCTCGATTCTTCGAGTCAAGCAAGTACTCGGGGGCTAATGACGAGGTTATACTCTGCGGGTACCCAGCTTAGAGGTACCTGGTGCACGTGATGATCAAAGAAGCCCGAAGATTAATTGAAGCCCACGAAGGAAGGCCCGAGACAAGGAGTATTTCCCAAGTTAGACCAAGTTGTAATCGGTTAAAACTTTCCATACATGTAACCTTGGTCGGTTGTGTTTCCCGAGACCCAGCCTCCTATATAAAGGCTGGGAGGGTGATCGATCAAGGATAAACAATCCATAGCCACCAAAACCTCGACGAGATCTACTACTCGTCGAACCCTTGTAACCTCCATATTCAAATCATAAACATAGACAAGCAGGAAGTAGGTGTTTTACCTCACTCGAGGGCCCTGAACCTGGGTAAATCCAGCTTGTCAGCCGTCGATTCCACCAATACTACACGTCCTCTACCACATAATCAACCCTAGGTATAGCAACCATGGGATTTGCCGAGGGCACACCTCGACATTGCGTAGTTTATTTGTTCTTAGATTGAATGGTTGAATGTCTTTGGTTCATTAGAGTTGTATGTTGATATTGTACTGTCCTTTGGTGTACATTATATTTGTGCATGCATGGATCAACATCTTGGGGTTAGTAGTATGTGCAAAGGAAGGGGGTAGACCTGCCGGAGCGACAGAAACCTGAGGGCTCGAACCGGAATGTTGCACGTATGGGAGTAAGAGGACCATGAACTTAAGGCTATGGTTGGAGAAACCTTAATGCGTTATTAGTATTTACGGATGCTTGTTAACAATCCAATCATATAGTACTTGTAATCCCAAATAGTGGAGTGCATGTATATTTAGCCTCTCCCACATAGAAAACTGCATCGAAGACAATGAACCAAGTATCTTCACTAATTAATCTTGGACAAAACCATCACAATTAACACCACTTTTCCACACTCATGGTACTGTTAGTTTATGGTTACTTAGTATAATTTATTGCTGCAGCACTACCATTTACTTTCTTGTTTTTATTATCTCGCAAAGCAATCTCTCATACCCGTATTATTACTCTAGTATTATTTCCTAGATAAAGTAAACGTTTAGTGTGCATAGAGTTGTATCAGTGGTTGATATAAATTGAGAGAATACTTATCTTACCTTTAGCTCCTCGTTGGGTTTGACACTCTTACTTATCGAAAAGGCTACATGCGATCCCATATACTTGTGGGTTATCAAGACCTTTTCTGGCGCCGTTGCCGGGGAGCCATAGCGTAGGTAAATATTCTGTGTGCACTTGTTTGCTCTGTCTCTAAGTAGTTTTTACTTCCAGTTCTAAGTTGTTCTCTATCTTAGTATGGATAGGGAATGCGAATTACCAAAAAAATTAGTTGTACTTGTTATCTAAAAACGTTTTCAAAAAGAAAAGTGATTGGAAAGATGAGTAATGGTTTATTGGGGGTCGACCTTGAACACTTGTGTTAATGCCTATGAAACCAAAACAAATATTTCCATGGAAGCTTTTCAGCTAAAACATGTATATATTGAATATATTGTACATATTCCTCTGTACCATAAAAGTAAAGTGCTAATTGTAGTCTCTAGTTATAAGAAAGTGAAAGTTTTGCTTTGCTATCCAGAAACAGATTTTCTGTGCTTCACCGTATAAAATGTTTAAAATCACTAGAACGTGATATTGATCTGAAATTTCTTGAAGGCAAAGTACTGCTTTTTATCTTTCTTTCATTAGACTAACTTTGTGTGATTTGAGTTACGTAGATATCTCGAAAAAATCGATTTTCTCTGACTGATCAGTTTAGACAGATTTATGTGCTTCTCTGTAAATAAAATCGTGATAAATCTCAGGATAGTATTTTGATCTGAAATTGTTTGTGCATAAACCTGAGATTATGATCTGTCTTTCATTAGTTCTGAGTTTTTCGATTTGAGCTACGTAACTATCTCGTCAAGTGTCATCTTTACAGACTGTTCGGTTTTGGCAGATTGTTATGCTTATTTAGTATTGTGCTTATACTCATTGTTTATAATCTTTATTTGATCAGTAAATGTTATAAATTGATTAGTATACAGTAGGTAATGTTAAATTAAACTTGCCAATGTTTGAACATGAGTGAGTTTTATTTAATGAGTACTAATCCTACTAATGAGTTTTGTGAAGTTTTATGTGGATGTAGCTTATAAGATCTAATCAATATGGTGATATGAGATGTACAAGAAGATGCAAGAGGTCAAGCTTGGGGATGTGTAGGTGCATCCCAAGAACATATTCAAGAAGATACAATCATCTAATCTTGGGGATGCCCGAGTCATCCCCCTATTCATCAACTAACATGAGGTTGTCTCCTTCATACTCTATATTACCCGTCCACATGATATGTATTGTCTTAACTTGTATTATAATTGCTTTTATATGTCTTGGTTTTACCTTCTTTAGTTTTATTTGGTTCTTTATTTGGTTTTATTGCTTCCTCTTTTACTTTCACTTATAAACTCAAAACAACAAAAATATTTTCTTTTCTTTTGCTTCTTTATTTGGTTCTTTGTTTGAATTCTATTTTAGTTTTTACTTTTGGTTTTATTTGAAGTATTACTTGCTGCTACTAGCATGTTTAGATCTTGTTTAGCCTCTAGTCTCTTAGTTTCTCAAGAATAAAGTACCAAGTTTTACCCATTTGGCTTAGTTGATACATATGTAAAAAGTGATTTTCTATTTTCAGCATCTACTGCTTATTCCGCGATTTTTCATATTTTACTGGAAACTCTAAAAATCAAGTAAAATTTACTTATTACGTATCATCTAATCCTCTGCATGCACCAAAATTGGCAAACATTTCTGACATGTTTAAGTGCACCTAAAAATTACGTTTTCTAGCTGCTGTTTTTTTGGACAGATTCTGACTTCTGTTGCAAAAGTGGCCTCTTTGCATTTTCATTTGATTCTTTTTGGGTCTTACCTTTCATTTAGAAGTTGGCCACTTAAGCAACCTTTCTGTAACTTAAAACAAAATTTGATTTGGTTTAATAGCAGCACTTTGGGAATATTATCTATTGCACTAATGTCTAACCGCATAAAATAATGGGAATTTTTTTGTGTTGAAGTTTTTTCACAGAGAATGAAGGAACACCAAACAGAGAAATATTGAAGAATGGCCAAAGTCATAAGCTTGGGGATGTCTCCGCATCCCTCTTCACCAATAACCCCTCGGTTTGCAAACCTTTAAACTTTGTTTTTCGAGCAACATAGAAACTTGAATAAACTTGGAGCGTATGTATCTTATTATTTATTTGTCTTAGCATCAAACACCGGTTACATTAATAAGTTGATCGTCACATCTTTTATTTATCCCCTGTGTGGAGAGGTGGTTCGAAGTTTATTTGTTTAATGGATTATTTGTTGAAACTAAAAAATGGTGTGGAATGATATTGTTTAGTAGTTTATGTTTTCTTATGGTTAGTTTTAACTAGCTAATAGTGTATATTATGTTATTTTGATGTTAACATGCATTGTCCTGTTCATAAGATGGTATGACATTGTGGTATCCTCCTCTGAATGATTTACTTGAATTGACTTGGCACATGCTCACACATGTTTATGACTGAAAATAAAAGTCAATTAAAGCTTTGATGATTTATTTTGCCTCAGAGTTCTAGTATCACTTTTATGGCTCTGTTAATTTTATTCTGTCGCAAGTATGATTATGCAGTTATTGCTCTCTTGGTTTTCGCTTCCCAGTCTATTGCTAGCCTTCACCTGTACAGAGCGGGAATGCTGCTCGTGCATCCAAAATCCTTAAAACCAAGTTATTCCAAAGAGTCCACCATAAATTCCTATGCATGGTATTTCAAACCATTCTAAGTAAATTTTCATGTGCTACCTTTAAAACCTTCAAAATACTTCTCATTTTGTGACACGGTTTCAGCTCACGATGACGTAGTAGTTGGGTTTGTTATCTTCCATGCTAAATTAAGTTTCCAACTTGCATGTTTCATCTGCTCGTCACTAATTTTGCAAAGAGCTGGTTAGACCATTATAACATCTAAAAAGTAAAAAGTAAAATAAATAGACACTCCTCCATGGTATGAGATTGTTGGCAGGCACCCGAGGATTCGGTTAGCCATGGTTTGTGTAAGCAAAGGTTGGGAGGAGTGTCATGCTAAATAAAAGTGCATGCTATAAATGTCTAATATCAATAACTCGGAACCGCTCTCAACTTATTTAGCATGGAAGATAACAAGAACTCTATTGCTGATTCGTTGACAGGAACAACCACCTCTCAAAATAATTTTATTTCTGTTTTAAAAATAAAAAGCTCTAGCACATGTTAATCCCTGCTTCCCTATGCGAAGGGCCAATCTTTTATTTTTATGTTGAGTCACAACCTTTTCTTTGAGCACTTCTTCGAGAGCATAACTATCATTCTTAGTGTAATGTGCTTGTCCCAGAATACGGTTAACTGCGGTATAACTATGATGCTCTTATCTTTGATATCTTTATATCTATTCTTCACTTGAATTTCAGAGGTGCCTTGGCATTTATGTTCTGCTCCACAATTAAGGGCAAGCGAGATACCACTCTATCATGCTTTATTATGATCATTACAATCTTGTTGATGTTTATAAATTTCATGTTATAAGCTCTTAGTTCGTTGATACTTTTTATTAGGTAACATGATTGCTAAGTTTTATTATCCATACATCATGCAATTGTTAAAGACCTAATCATAGCATTTACAATCAAAAATTATTTTGTTATCATTTACCTACTCGAGGACGAGCAGGAATTAAGCTTGGGGATGTTGATACGTCCAAAACGTATCTATAATTTTTGATTGTTTCATGTTAATATTATGCCTTTGACACTTGTTTTTATATTAAGTTTATGATTTATTTGGACTAACCTATTAATAGTTGCAAAAGTGCACAATGTTCTTGTTTTACTCTTTGATGTGTAGGAATTATCAAAAATACAAGAGGAAACCTTGTTGGAGTCAAATTGGGACTTTCCTGAAATCTGTTTGGAAACGTTTTTCGGAGATGGTCATGTTCCGGACAGAAGATGACGTCAAATGGAAAAAGTCTAGTCGCGAACGTTGCAGGGAATTTACTGCCGAATGATCTGGACTTAAAATTCGGCCCAATCGGAGTCACGTTAAGTTACACGTCCGTTGGGAACCCCAAGAGGTAGGTATGATGAGTGCAGCAGCAAGTTTTTCCTCAGTAAGAAACCAAGTTTTAATCGAACCAGTAGGAAGTCAAGGGTCTTCTGAAGGTTGTTGGTGGCTGAATGTGGCACGGCGCAACACCAGGGAATCAGCAGCAACGTGGAACCTGCACACAAGACAATCAAACTACTTTGCCCCAACGAAACAGTGAGGTTGTCAATCTCACCGGCTTGCTGAAAACAAAGGATTAAAAGTGTGGTGTGGAAAATGATGTTTGCTTGCAGAGAATTAAAGAGAACAATGATTGCAGTTGGTTGTATTTCAGATGTAAAAGAATGGACCGGGGTCCACAGTTCACTAGTGGTGTCTCTCCATAATAAAATACTAACATGCTGGGTAAACAAATTACAGCTGGGCAATTGACAAAATAGAGAGTGCATAACAATGCATATACAAGTCATGATGATCACTATGAGATTTACTTGGGCATTACGACAAAGTACACAGACCGCTATCCAGCATGCATCTGTGCCTAAATAGTCCACCTTCAGGTTAGCATCCGCACCCCTTCCAGTATTAAGTTGCAAGCAACAGACAATTGCATTAAGTATGGTGCATAATGTAAACAATACAAATATCCTTAGACAAAGCATTGCTGTTTTACCCCTAGTAGCAACAGCACATCCACAACCTTAGAACTTTCTGTCACTGTCCCAGATTAAATGGAGGCATGAACCCACTATCTAGCATAAATACTCCCTCTTGGAGTTACAAGCATAAACTTGGCCAAAGCCTACACTAATAACGGAGAGCATGCAAGATCATAAACAACATAGGCATGATAAATCAATAATCAACTTGACATAGTATTCAATATTCATCGGATCCCAGCAAACACAACATGTAGCATTACAATAAGATGATCTTGATCATGATAGGCAGCTCACAAGATCTAAACATGATGGCACAAGAGGAGAAGACAACCATCTAGCTACTGCTATGGACCCATAGTCCAGGGGTGGACTACTCACACATCACTCCGGAGGAAGGCATGGCGATGTAGAGCCCTCCGGTGATGATTCCCCTCTCCGGCAGGGTGCCGGAAGAGCTTCAGAACCCTCCCGAGCTAGGGTTGACGACGGCGGCGGCTCTGGAACTTTTCGTGGATGGAGGCTCGGTGTTTAGGGTTTTCCCGAGAAAGGCAATTTATAGGCGAAGGGGCGATGTCGGTGGAGGCCCGAGGGCTCCTCACCACGTGGCGCGCGCCAGGGGTGGGACCCGCGCCACCACATGGTGAGGGCGCCTCGGTGCCCCCCTTCGTCTCTCCTTCGGACTCCGTGTACGTGACAGAAAAATAGGACCTTGGCTTTTTGTTTCGTCCAATTCCGAGAATATTTCCAGAACAGCTTTTCTGGAATAAAAACAGCAGAAAACAGGAACTGGCACTGTGGCATCTTGTTAATAGGTTAGTCCCAGAAAATGCATAAAAATGCTATAAAGTGTGAATAAAACATGTAGCAATTGACATAATATAAGCATGGAACATAAGAAATTATAGATACGTTGGAGACGTATCAAGCATCCCCAAGCTTAGTTCTACTCGTCCTCGAGTAGGTAAAACGATAACAACAAATAATTTCTTAGGTGACATGCTACCACATAATCATGATCAAATAATATTGTAAAGCATATGTTATGAATGAAGTGACTCAAGGCAATGGTCTATAGTTTGCTAACAAATAGATAATGAGTAAACAACTGAATCATATAAGCAAAAACTTTTCATAAATAGTACTTTCAAGACAAGCATCAAAAAGTTTTGCATAAGAGTTAACTCATAAAGCAATAGATTCTAAGTAAAAGGCATTGAAGCAACACAAAGGAAGATTTAAGTTTCAGCAATTGCTTTCAACTTTCAACTTGTATATCTCATGGATAATTGTCAACACAAAGCAATATAATAAGTGCAATAAGTAAGCATATAAAAATTGTTGCACACAAAGTTGACACAAGTGTTTGCTTCTGAGATAGAAAGGAGTAGGTAAACTGACTCAACCTAAAGTAAAAGAAAGGCCCTTCGCAGAGGGAAGCAGGGATTAAATCATGTGCTAGAGCTTTTTAAGTTTTGAAATCATATAGAGAGCATAAAAATAAAGTTTTGAGAGGTGTTTGTTGTTGTCAACGAATGGTAGTGGGCACTCTAACCCCCTTGTCAACCAGACTTTCAAGAGCGGCTCCCATGAAGGACGTTATTTCTACCCAAAGGCAGATCATCCCTCTTCTCTTTTGTTTACACATGTACTTTAATTTGGGTGACACTCCTCCCAACCTTTGCTTACACAAGCCATGGCTAACCGAATCCTCGGGTGCCTTCCAACAATCACATACCATGGAGGAGTGTCTATTTTAAATGATCAACTTTTTAAATTGCTTACTGATAAATCAGGGCAAAACATGTGAAGAGAATTAAAGGTGAAAGTTGTAATTAATTGGGACTGGGCACCCCATTTGCCAGCTCTTTTTGCAAAATTATTGGATAAGCGGATGTATATGCCACTAGTCCATTGGTGAAAGTCTGTCAGGAGTAAATGACAAGGTTGAAAGATAAAACACCACATACTTCCTCATGAGCTATAAAACATTGACACAAATAAGGGATAATAGCTTTTGAATAGTTTAAAGGTAGCACATGAAGTATTTACTTGGAATGGCAGAAAATACCACATAATAGGTAGTTATGGTGGACACAAATGGCATGGGTTTTGGCTCAAGGATTTGGATGCACGAGAAGCATTCCCTCTCAGTACAGAGTTTAGGCTAGCAAGGTTGTTTGAAGCAAACACAAGATATCAACCGGTACAGCAAGACTTACATGAAAACATATTGCAAGCATTATAAGACTCTACACTGTCTTCCTTGTTGCTCAAACACTTTTACCAGAAAATATCTAGACCTTAGAGATAGCAAACATGCAAACCAAATTTCAACAAGCTCTACGGTAGTTCTTTACTAATAGGTTTTTAACTACATGATGCAAGAGCTTAAACATGAAATACTTGAGAGCTCAAAACAATTGCCAAGTGTCAAATTATCCAAGACAATGATCTATATGTGTGTCTTTTCGATATACCATCTACCACATGTTGCATTTTCTGTTTCCAACCAAACACCAATCAACTTATTTCAACAAAAACTCTCCAAATAATTTACAAATGAAACAAGAGAGTACTCTACAAGAACTAACAGCTCTGAATAAGAGATGCATGAAAAACAGGAGCTAAAAGCATAGCAGTAGCTAGATAAGAATACTCAACAGATATAAGTGAAGAATATGAGTATTCACATGAAAAAGCGGAGCGTGTCTCTCTCCCACACAAGAATGCTAGGATCCAATTTATTCAGAAAATAAAAATAACAATGCAAAATAAAAGCACACAGACGCTCCAAGTAAAGTACATAAGATGTGGAAGAATTAAAATATAGTTTCACTAGAATGACCTGATAAGTTGTTGATGAAGAAGGGGATGCCTTGGGCATCCCCAAGCTTAGACGCTTGAGTCTTCTTGAAATATGCTTGGGTGACCCACGGGGGCATCCCCAAGCTTAGGCTTTTCACTCTTCTTGATCACATCATATCATCCTTCTCGCTTGATCCTTGAAAACTTCCGCCACACCAAACTCAAAGTAATTCTCATTAGAGGGTTAGTGCATAATCAAAAATTCTCATATTCTACAGTGACACAATCATCACCAATACTTCTGGACATTAGCTACAGCCACTGATGTTTTTGGAGCAAAGAAATCCAATCAAACATAGTAAAAGAGCAATGCAAAATAAATGGCAGAATCTGTCAAAACAGAACAGTCCGTAAAGACGAATTTTTTCGAGGCACTTAAGTTGCTCAGATTGAGAAACTCAAAACTAATGAAAGTTGCGTACATATCTGAGGATCACGCACGAATTTTTTCAGAATTTTTCAATTTTTCTGGAGTGAATAAAGCTCAAAACCGTGGACAGCAAAAATCTGTCCCTGTGCAGAAATCCAAATCTAGCATCAACTTTCTACTAGAGACTTTACTTGGCACAACATTGCAAGAAAATAAAGATACAAAGGAGTTGTTACAGAAGTAAGCACACTCCTTGACTCAAATAAAATAAAAATAACAGGAAATAAAATGATGGGTTGTCTCCCATAAGCGCTTTTCTTTAACGCCTTTCAGCTAGGCGCAGAAAGTGAAAATCAAGTGTTCTCAAGAGAAGAAGCATCAACATCATAATTTGTTCTAATAATAGAATCAAAAGGTAGCTTCATTCTCTTTCTAGGGAAGTGTTCCATACCTTTCTTGAGTGGGAATTGATACCTAATATTCCCTTCTTTCATATCAATAATAGCACCAACAGTTCGAAGAAAAGGTCTTCCCAAAACAATAGGACAAGATGCATTGCATTCAATATCCAAAACAACAAAATCAACGGGGACAAGGTTATTGTTAACCATAATATGAACATTATCAATTCTCCCCAAAGGTTTCTTCATAGAATTATCAGCAAGATGAACATCCAAATAACAGTGTTCCAAAGGTGGTAAATCAAGCATATCATAAAGTTTCTTAGGCATAACAGAGATACTAGCACCAAGATCACATAAAGCATTACAATCAAAATCATTCACCTTCATTTTAATGATGGGCTCCCAACCATCTTCTAACTTCCTAGGGATAGAAGCTTCATGTCTTAATTTCTCTTCCCTAACTTGCATGAGAGCATTTGTAATATGTTTTGTAAAAGCCAAATTTATAGCACTAGCATTAGGACTTCTAGCTAGCTTTTGCAAGAACATAATAACTTCAGAAATATTACAATTATCAAAATCAAGATCATCGTCATCTAAAGCAATGGGACCATTGTCCCCCATAGTTCGAAAAATTTCAGCACTTTTATCAGGAACAGTTTCAGTGGTTTTAGGCAATTTCAAACGTTTTGCAATGGAAGTGGAAACATTGCCAACACCAATAATGTTACCATTGATAGTAAAGGTTTACTAACATGTGATGCTTCAGCATTACTAGTGTGGTAATAGTACAAACTCTAGCTATACTATTTCTCTAGCAATTTATCTTCTCTTTCCCACCTAGCATGCAATTCAGCCAACATCCTAATATTGTTATCAATTTTAACTTGGATAGCATTGGCAGTAGCAAAAGTCTTAGTATCTTTAACTTCATTAGGCATAACTTTCAGTTTCAAAAGATCAACATCAAGAGCAAGGCTATCAACTTTAGAAGCAAGAACATCAATTTTGCCAAACTTTTCCTCAACAGATTTATTAAAAGCAGTTTGGGTATTGATAAATTTTAAGCATGACTTCAAGATCAGAGGGTACACTCCTATTATTGTTGTAAGAATTACCATAGGAATTACCATAACTATTGCCACTATTAGAAGGATATGGCTTATAATTGTTGTTACCAAAATTATTCCTATAAGCATTGTTGTTGAAATTATTATTTTTAATGAAGTTCACATCAACATGCTCTTCTTGGGCAACCAATGAAGCTAAAGGAACATTATTTGGATCAACATGAGATTTACCATTCACAAGCATAGACATAATGTATCAATCTTATCACTCAAGGAAGAGGTTTCTTCAACAGAATTTACCTTCTTACCTTGTGGAGTCCTCTCAGTGTGCCATTCAGAATAATTAATCATCATATCATCAAGAATTTGTTGCTGCACCCAAAGTGATGGACATAAAGGTACCTCCAGCAGCAGAATCCAGAAGGTTTCTTGAAGAAAAATTCAGTCCTGCATAAAAGGTTTGGATGATCATCCAAGCAGTCAGTCCATGGGTGGGACAATTCTTTACCAATGATTTCATTCTCTCCCATGCTTGGGCAACATGCTCATTATCAAATTGTTTAAAATTCATAATGCTACTTCTCAAAGATATAATCTTAGCAGGGGGTATATTTTCCTATGAAAGCATTTTTGCATTTATCCATGAATCAATACTATTTCTAGTCAAAGATAGCAACCATTCTTTAGCACATCCTCTCAAAGAGAAAGGAAAAAGTTTTAGTTTAATAATATCACCATCTACATCCTTATACTTTTGCATCTCACAAAGTTCAACAAAATTATTAAGGTGAGTAGCAGCATCATCAGTACTAACAGAGCAGGTTTAATTTCATAAAAGTCTGCTTTAGGAGCAGGTGGAGCAATAGGAGTGCATATGAAATCATTATTGTTTGTGCTAGCGAAATCACATAACTTGGTGTTCTCAGGAGTACTCATTTTAGCAAAATTAAAGCTAGGCCGAAATACAAAAGTAAATGCAAGTAACTAATTTTTTTGTGTTTTTGATATAAAGAAGCAAACAAGACAAAATAAAAATAAAATAAGCAAGACAAAAACAAAGTAAAGAGATTGGAAGTGAGAGACTCCCCTTGCAGAAGGTTTGACTTCCCCGGCAACGGCGCCAGAAAACTGGCTTGATGCGTGTTAAGTTACACGTCCGTTGGGAACCCCAAGAGGAAGGTATGATGAGTGCAGCAGCAAGTTTTCCCTCAGTAAGAAACCAAAGTTTAATCGAACCAGTAGGAAGTCAAGGGTCTTCTGAAGGTTGTTGGTGGCTGAATGTGGCACGGTGCAACACCAGGGAATCAGCAGCTGATGCATGTAAAATGCATACATGAACTTTGCACTATATCACTTATATTCTAATCATATTTGCATCATATAAGGGTTATATTACTGTTATTTAATGATTTTAGGAAATAAATCAATTGTTTCCTATTTTTATGGAATTAACTCTGCGCAGGCAGAAAACCCTATTTCTTTCCTTTTATGTTTCAGGGACCCAAACGACGTCCAAAAATTATGGAAAAATACAGGCGTCATTATTTTGGAAGGACGAAGACCTTGGAGCGAAGGAAGCAAGCAAACGGAGGCCAGAAGGCGAAAAGGGGTGGCCCATGCGGCCAGGTACTGTGGTCGCATGGGGCCCACTCGTTTGGGCCTCGTGGCTCCGTTGCCGTCGATCTTTCGTCCACCGACTCCGTCTTGACCTAAAAACGCCTATAAAAAAGGTCCCCCGACGTTATATGGAAGGAGCGCCGCACAAACACAGAAACACCGAAACGGAGATCAGGAGCTGCAGATTGGAGGGGGAAAACTCCGGCGGGGCGCTGCCGGTGTGGTCTCCATCTTCTCCATCGACTTCTCCGCCGTCTCCATGATGAAGAGGGAGTAGTCCACCTCTGGACTATGGGTTTGTGGAAGTAACTTATGTATCTCTCCTCTCTTGAGCTTCACTAATTAGTACCGTATGAGCTGCTGAACATGATTACGGTCACCGTTGTAATACCTATGTGGTGGATCTTTCTATGAGTTAATATATGTTTGAGATTGCAATGTTTGTTTCAGTTATGAGTATAGATGCATATTATGTACCCCGTTCTTGTCTACTTGTTATGATCAAGCATGTTTATGAGAGCGTGTGTGGGGGAACGTGTGCATTAGTTGGAGTAACGGGGAGTGGTGAGTGCGGTAAGCTGACAACTTAATATCGCGATCCACTTGGGTGTTTACCTTACTTTGTTTCCTCACTAGGGATAAACAAAAATACCATGCTGCAAGGGTTGACGGTGACCAAGCTTCTTCCTGTGACTAGATCCAGCATGTTCTTATTTTCACTTCATGTCATGAAACTTATTGTTATACTCTGAGTCATCTTAATTACCGAGGTGTTATGATTTAGTTTGCATCTTGGTGGAGTATAAGAGAGAGTAATAACCAAAAGGACTCTATGTTAGGACGTGATGCCCATATATCTAAGTAACTTGTTATCAAACCCTGTGTTGCAATCTCACATGTTAACTCTGTGTGTGTTCCATTGTCTGCCACTTTATAAAGAGAGAGTGCATTTGTGAAACCATGAACCCCGGTCCATTTTTAATCATAAGAAACACATTTCCAACACCATATACCACTTTTCCATTTTCAGCCATCATTAAATCCGAAAACACAAAAATAATTTTCATCTTGCATACATCATTAAAAAACACAAAAATATCATTTACCATTGCATCCACCACCATTGCATATTTATTTCCTGTTTGCATTGCATAACTATCTTGATATCATTGTTACATCTTGTGCTTGACAACCACATGTGAGGTTGAGGACCAAAACATTTAACTTTGTTTTGTTGGTAACCAAAAGAAGGATAAGAAGATATATCTTCACTACTGATTCCCCGAGAGTTCGATATTAAACCCTCGAGTCACCCTCATGGGGAAAACACGTCTTCCACTACTACACACTCTGCACTTGGAGTCTCAACCTAACCCATTTATTTTTGACGCAGGTAACTACGCACCAGATATCAAGACTGCTTTCTGGCGCCGTTGACGGGGAGATAGAAGCAACACCGCAAGATATTCCCTCGTCAACTTAGCGCGCAACAAAGTGTTTTCTGGCGCCGTAGATCAACCTCTTCAAGGGCCATCAAGACATGTTTTCTGGCGCCGTTGCCGGGGAATCATAGCTGAGAGATTTATCCAAGGGTGTGCATCATCGCATTCATCTCACAACGAAGTCAACTTCACCAACTTGTGCTAACACCTAAGCTTGGGGAGGTTGCACCTACGTGAGCACCATCTTATCCATCTTTACTTACAAAGCAATTTATTTGTTTTGTTAGTGTCATTGCATATCATATTCCGCTTGCATATTTATTTTTAGTTTTGCATAAAAAATAAAAAAATACAAAAAAACTTGCTAAAATGGAGAAACGAACCTTTTGGCCATTTAGTGTTAAGAACTTTCCCCAAGATATGAATATCCCTGTTGAGAAATGTGTTGTAGATCCTAATATCATGAAAGTGATTTATGAACACCGTTTTTATGGGAAACCTAAAGAAGATCCTATACCACATCTTAAGAAGTTTGATGAAAGGTGCAAAATGTTAAACTTGAGCCATGCTAATGTTAAAATTAAGCTTTTTCCTTACTCCCTAGGTGGAAAAGCCTTAGATTGGATATTAAGATGGCCACCTGGAAATTTTAGCACTTGGTTTAATTTAAAAGCTGCTTTCATTGAAAGATTTTGTTCCATTGAAAAGATTTGTAACCTAAGACAAGTACTTATCACCTTTAAACAAGAAGAGGATGAACCTCTAGTGAAAACATGGGAAAGGTTTAGAGGCATAGCTTTTGGAATGGAACATGGTCTTAGAGATTGGATGCTCATGCATGTTTTTATAGAGGTTTGCTGAAGCCTCTAAGGTCTTTTTGGATAATGAATGTGAGGATTCCTTCATGAATACTGCTGCTAATGATACTCACTATTTACTTGATGGCTTGCTTTTGGAAGTAAGAATTAAAGAAAGTTTAGAAAAAGCCCAAGTACCTGAAGATGTCTTTGATGACCGTTATGAAATATTCAACCTATACAATAGAGAAAAGAAAGTTGAGGAAGTTAAAATGCTTAGTGAAGTCAAGGATCCTTTGCTTGACTTAGAAAATTGTAGCTTGCATGAATTAATATCTATCTTACAAAAACTTGCAAGTGATCCTTCCATCAACACTAATCAAGCTGGCTTTGGTTCTTATATTGCTAATCATGTCTTGAAAGAAAAGATTGCTAGGTACAACCAAGAGGCTATGATACCACCTAAGCTTGGGGATATGTGGATTCCTAAGGTACTAGTAACTATTGGAAAAGAGACACACCATGCTATACTTGATCTAGGATCTAGTGTCTCTGTTTTATCTAAAGAACTATATGAAGTGCTTGAATTGAAAAATCTTGAAAAATGCTCCATTGAACTTGCACTTGCTGATGACTCTATTAAACATGCTTTAGGAAAAGTAAGTGATGTTATGGTGGAGTTACATATGACTTTTGTGCCTGTGGATTTTCTAATCATGGATATGGGGAATAAAACCTCTAGTCCTATTATTCTTGGAAGACCTTTTCTTCGTACCACAGGTGCCATCATTGATTCAAAGGAAGGGAATGTGAAGTTTCAGTTTCCACACAAGAAGTGCATGGAACACTTCCAAGGAAGAGGGAACCACCAAAGTTCAAGCTCCCTCATGAGCTTCGTCCACAATAAACAACAAGTAAGAAGCCTAGCTATATGGCTATAAAGAAAGCGCTTTGCGGGAGGCAACCCGGTTATTTTTTGTGTGATTTTCTTTGTGTCCTCTTGCTGTACAAGAGACTTTGTTTTAGTTTAGGTTCTGGAATTTTCAATAAAGTGCCAAGTTTTACCCTTTTTGGTTTGAAAAAGTTGCTTATAGCGTTCGGAGATTTTATTCCTGCACGAATCAGTGCACGGTATGATTTTTAATTCTTATTCTGTAACTCCGAATGAGCTCATATTTGAACTGTAGTTGCAACTTTTCATCCTCTGTATGCATGAATTTTTTCGGAATTTTTCGAGAAAGTTTGGTAGGGTAGAAAAATACGTTTTGCTGCTGCTGTTTTTCTGGACAGATTCTGTCCCATTTTGTTTGATGCATGCTTTGAGCTTTTAAGTTGAATCTTTTTGATCCAATTGAGTTTATGAGTAGGCATACAACATTATACACTTTCTGGACATCTCATATGAATTTTTGTTCAAGGATTATATGCAGCAAGAAACCTATTTGTTTATCACTATTAATGCACCCCACAGAAAAGAAATGGGAGAAACGGTGTTTTGAAGTTTTTTCACAGGGATTGGAGGAGATGCACCAAGAGCTATCCAAGGATGGTGAAGACCATAAGCTTGGGGATGTGAAGACAACCCCACTGGACCTACACACTCTCGGTTTGCACACGTCCAACTTCTGTTTTTCGATCGAAACACTTTATCGCATAAACTTGGAGCGTCTTTTTGTTTGTTTTGGTTTGACCACCACACTATCATTTATATATGGAGAGCTACTGGAAATATGGGTTGAAATATGTTGGATGCTTTTATAAGATTGGGAAAAGGGATGTTTGAGTTGATTTTTAATGATACATATAGTTGCATGATTCATGAGCTTGTTTATGAGTAATAGTTTGCAAATTCTTTTTGAAGAGCTATCACTTATTCATGTTTTGGTGCTGATTGTTATTTTACTTGGTTTAACATGGATTAGTTAGTTCTATGGACACTCATGCATGCATCTAGATGGTCAACTTTCTCCCTTTTGCTAGCCCAAACATTCCAACAAGTCAAAACTTGTTTCCAACACCTTCAACCAAAGTTATTCCAGTGAGTCCACCATATCTACCTACTAGCTATATGCTATTCCGAGTATGTTCATCATGATATTTGTGTTATCTATACCTCTGAATGAAAATGATTATGTTATTGATTGCCATGGGAAAAGTTGGTTATATAGCTCTCACGAACTTGATGCACATTTTACTATCATTGCATAAATAAAACATGACCCATTGTGATTAAGATTATGATGCTAGTGGCTTGATAAATGTCGAGGTTGGGAGTTAGCCCATATGTGCTGTCACATGCAAAGCTTTCAACATGCTCCATTTAGTTGATATCATGTGCTTTTGTCTATGGATGCCTATCATGGTGAAATAAGGGGGAAATGATTTAGTTTGAATGAGTTTGTATAAATGGTTAGAGAGACGCCTGGGCCGCTAATCTAAGCCATGCATTATTCATGGTGGAAATTTACTTACATGCTATGGTGAATTATCTATGACACACCTTACAATAAAAAGCTATTCCAATGGTAAATAAAAAGGGTGTTGAGGTTTTTCATTTGTTTGTCTTGTCATTTTGATATGGGCTTGTTCCATATCCTGGGACAAGAGGTACCCCAGTTGACGCTCTTGATGATACTATTATTACTTACAATGATAGATAACTTGAACTTGCTTTTCCCAAGTTGAGTAACTCATGGTGTAGGTACTTGTATTCAAGGGGCATGAGACATCCAACCTTTACTTTGTCAAGCACACTACTCATATTTGCTCTCACATTAAACTTAATCATTCAAGATGCTATGATAGGGGAATGAGAGCTTGACACCAAGTATTACCACATTGCAATCATTAACTTAAGTAGGAGAGTTTGGAGTTAGATGAAACTTATGCATGCTTTACCTCTACTCACTTATTCATCTTTCCAAAGTGTCCACCAAACATATTCAGATTTTCATCATCACTCTATGGACCACATGTATGCAAAAGTAAGAATGTCCATATTACTTGTTATGTTACACTTTGTGAACTATCATTGAACATCCTTGCATTGAATACTTGATATCACTTCATAAACTGTTTTGCATATTGCTACTCCTTTGAAGAATGAATCATTTGACTCTATGTAGCAGTAGCAATCATCTTTGATATCCATTGTTAGTGCTATATTGCAAAGTCCATGTTAGTTTTATCACCTTCATACTCGAGGACGAGCATGGTTAAGCTTGGGGATGTTGATGCATGTAAAATGCATACATGAACTTTGCACTATATCACTTATATTCCAATCATATTTGCATCATATAAGGGTTATATTACTGTTATTTAATGATTTTAGGAAATAAATCAATTGTTTCCTATTTTTATGGAATTAACCCTGCGCAGGCAGAAAACCCTATTTCTTTCCTTTTATGTTTCAGGGACCCAAACGTCAAAAATTATGGAAAAATACAGGCGTCATATTTTGGAAGGAGGAAGACCTCGGAGCGAAGGAAGCAAGCAAACGGAGGCCGAAGGCGAAAAGGGGTGGCCCACGCGGCCAGGTACTGTGGCCGCGTGGGGCCCACTCGTTTGGGCCTCGTGGCTCCGTTGCCGTCGATCTTTCGTCCACCGACTCGTCTTGACCTAAAAACGCCTATAAAAAAGGTCCCCCGACGTTTCTGGAAGGAGCGCCGCACAAACACAGAAACACCGAAACGGAGATCAGGAGCTGCAGATTGGAGGGGGAAAACTCCGGCGGGGCGCTGCCGGTGTGGTCTCCATCTTCTCCATCGACTTCTCCACCGTCTCCATGATGAAGAGGGAGTAGTCCACCTCTGGACTATGGGTTTGTGGAAGTAACTTATGTATCTCTCCTCTCTTGAGCTTCACTAATTAGTACCGTATGAGCTGCTGAACATGATTACGGTCACCGTTGTAATACCTATGTGGTGGATCTTCTATGAGTTAATATATGTTTGAGATTGCAATGTTTGTTTCAGTTATGAGTATAGATGCATATTATGTACCCCGTTCTTGTCTACTTGTTATGATCAAGCATGTTTATGAGAGCGTGTGTGGGGGAACGTGTGCATTAGTTGGAGTAACGGGGAGTGGTGAGTGCGGTAAGCTGACAACTTAATATCGCGATCCACTTGGGTGTTTACCTTACTTTGTTACCTCACTAGGGATAAACAAAAATACCATGCTGCAAGGGTTGAGGGTGACCAAGCTTCTTCCTGTGACTAGATCCAGCATGTTCTTATTTTCACTTCATGTCATGAAACTTATTGCTATACTCTGAGTCATCTTAATTACTGAGGTGTTATGATTTAGTTCGCATCTTGGTGGAGTATAAGAGAGACTAATAACCAAAAGGTCTCTATGTTAGGACGTGATGCCCATATATCTAAGTAACTTGTTATCAAACCCTGTGTTGCAATCTCATATGTTAACTCTGTGTGTGTTCCATTGTCTGCCACTTTATAAAGAGAGAGTGCATTTGTGAAACCATGAACCCGGTCCATTTTTAATCATAAGAAACACCTTTCCAACACCATATACCACTTTTCATTTTCAGCCATCATTAAATCCGAAAATACAAAAATACTTTTCATCTTGCATACATCATTAAAAAACCCAAAAATATCATTTACCATTGCATCCACCACCATTGCATATTTATTTCTGTTTGCATTGCATAACTATCTTGATATCATTCTTACACCTTGTGCTTGACAACCACAGGTGAGGTTGAGGACCAAAACATTTAACTTTGTTTTGTAGGTAACCAAAAGAAGGATAAGAAGATATATCTTCACTACTGATTCCCCGAGAGTTCGATATTAAACCCTCGAGTCACCCTCGTGGGGAAAACACGTCTTCCACTACTACACACTCTGCACTTGGAGTCTCAACCTAACCCATTTACTTTTGACGCAGGTAACTACACACCGGAGATCAGGACTGCTTTCTGGCGCCGTTGACGGGGAGATAGAAGCAACACCGCAAGATATTCCCTCGTCAACTTAGCGCGCAGCAAAGTGTTTTCTGGCGCCGTAGATCAACCTCTTCAAGGGCCATCAGCAGCAACGTGAAACCTGCACACAAGACAATCAAACTAATTTGCCCCAACGAAACAGTGAGATTGTCAATCTCACCGGCTTGCTGAAAACAAAGGATTAAAAGTGTGGTGTGGAAAATGATGTTTGCTTGCAGAGAATTAAAGAGAACAATGATTGCAGTTGGTTGTATTTCAGATGTAAAAGAATGGACCGGGGTCCAGAGTTCACTAGTGGTGTCTCTCCATAATAAAATACTAACATGCTGAGTAAATAAATTACAGCTGGGTAATTGACAAAATAGAGAGTGCATAACAATGCATATACAAGTCATGATGATCGCTATGAGATTTACTTGAGCATTACAACAAAGTACACAGACCGCTATCCAGCATGCATTTGTGCCTAAATAGTCCACCTTCAGGTTAGCATCCGCACCCCTTCCAGTATTAAGTTGCAAGCAACAGACAATTGCATTAAGTATGGTGTATAATGTAAACAATACAAATATCTTTAGACAAAGCATTGCTGTTTTACCCCTAGTAGCAACAGCACATCCACAACCTTAGAACTTTCTGTCACTGTCCCAGATTAAATGGAGGCATGAACCCACTATCTAGCATAAATACTCTCTCTTGGAGTTACAAGCATAATCTTGGCCAAAGCCTACACTAATAACGGAGAGCATGCAAGATCATAAACAACATAGGCATGATAAATCAATAATCAACTTGACATAGTATTCAATATTCATCGGACCCCAGCAAACACAACATGTAGCATTACAATAAGATGATCTTGATCATGATAGGCAGCTCACAAGATCTAAACATGATGGCACAAGAGGAGAAGACAACCATCTAGCTACTGCTATGGACCCATAGTCCAGGGGTGGACTACTACACATCACTCCGGAGGAAGGCATGGCGATGTAGAGCCCTCCGGTGATGATTCCCCTCTCCGGCAGGGTGCCGGGAAGAGCTTCTAAACCCTCCCGAGCTAGGGTTCCCCTCTCCGGCAGGGTGCCGGGAAGAGCTTCGTGGATAATGGCTCGGGTGTTTAGGGTTTTCCCAAGAAAGGCAATTTAGAAGGGGCGATGTCGGTGGAGGCCGAGGGCTCCTCACCATGTGGCGGCGTGCCAGGGGTGGGACTCGCGCCACCACATGGTGAGGGCGCCTCGGTGCCCCCCCTTCGTCTCTCCTTCAGACTCCGTGTACGTGACAGAAAAATAGGACCTTGGCTTTTTGTTTCGTCCAATTCCGAGAATATTCCAAAACAGCTTTTCTGGAATAAAAAACAGCAGAAAACAGGAACTGGCACTGTGGCATCTTATTAATAGGTTAGTCCCAGAAAATGCATAAAAATGTTATAAAGTGTGAATAAAACATGTAGCAATTGATATATATAAGCATGGAACATAAGAAATTATAGATACGTTGGAGACGTATCATGGCTCCACACTCCTCCAACGTAGACGTACTTCCATTGGGAAGGAACTACGGGAAACATCTCCTCGTGTCCACTTTGCGGTCATCTCTATACCCGAACCTTTACTTATGCATTTACCTTCGTGATAGCCATCGAGATTGAGGCTATCTATCTTGCTTCTCTAAGTAGTAGTTCTTGTCTAGCATAAGTTGTTGGTGCACATAGGTGAACCTTGCTTGGTTAGGTTTTGTGCATGATAAATTAAACATTAGTTTTATTCCGCATTTATTCAACCATAAACCGCAATTATTTTAAATCGCCTATTCAACCCCCCCTTCTAGGTGACATTCTTGTTCTTTCAACAGGTAGTTTGTGTTTTTAGAATAACAACAAACAATGTATGTACATATACAATATTTGTTTGCAAAGAGAGCGTGAATTTCTCTCATAAAACCACTGACAAGTTGGTCATTCCTTGGATTAAGGACAAGCCCCCTCCTCATCATACTATTTTTTTCATGTTTGCGATAGAAAAGCAAGTTTGTAGTACAAAGTTGCTTTCGCGTGAGTTTATATCACAAAGTGGTTATTGTGATAGAAAAGTAACTTTATAGTACAAAGTTTCTTAACAAAAATATTCATTTGAATATGTATATATGAAATTTTGTTTTGAAAATCCGATGAAAGAAACACAATAGTGAAATCGTTTTGTATTTTCAACACGTGATTTTAGATGCAATGTGGTTTTTGCTTAAAAACAAATCTCCCTTCGCCTAACATTGTTTTCTTGTCTTGTGATACAAAACAACTTTGTATATAACAAAGTTGTTTTTGTCATTGAAAATGAAGTTTATAATACAAAGTTGATTTTTCGTCCCTTTTAATGGTAGAAAGTTGTTTCTTGCGATAAAAAACAATTTATAGTACAAATTCGTTTTTATGATAGGAAAGGCATTTTTATAATAAGATGTTGCTTTTCGTCCCAGTTTATATTACAAACTTGACTTTTTGACAGAAAAGCAAGTTTATAGTAAAAAGTTGCTTTTGAAAAATAATTATCAGAATATATTCATGTGGGATCTTGTTTCGTAGATCTCGTCGCAAGGAAGACTAAAGTGAAAACCGATTTTGATTTGGACTCTCCATTTAAAAGTTATGCCTTTCTAAATCTTGATATGGGTTTGCATGTGGCTGACGCCATCTATTTTGTCCGTGTAGGAGTTTCCTTTCCTGGTGCGGAAGATCTTTCCATTTTTTACGCGTGCGCTCTGGCCTGAAAATGCGCGCGTGCGCTCTCCAGCAGCGTCCAACTTCATAGGATTTTTGAATGAATTGGTTCCTCGGGAGTTTTTTCCTACGCGAAATCCGTAGGACTTTTCTCTAATAAATTCACTCGCACTTTATTTTAGAGGAAACTAGCCATCCACCCTAACCTCTTGGCCAGAAAGATGGTTGTAAACCCTGAAAAGTAAACTCATTACAAATCTTCCAAATGTTCCATGTGGCGCAGGCAAAGATCTCCAGGAAGCATGGCCCTGTGAAGTTAGTTCTTGCATGGCAAATTATCAGACATAGGTAAAGCATGGTCCCAATGGATGGCAAGCGAGTTCCAGCAACGTGCAGCGAAATGACAGTAAAAGAAGAGATGATCACGAGTCTCCAAAGTGTCTTGCCCACAGAGGATGCAATGCGGACCACCATCCACCTGCCAATGTTGCGGAGCATAAGGTCTTTGGTGTTAAGACGGTCGTAAAGCAGCAGCCAGAGAAACACCTTCAGTTTAGGGGGCATCTAGAATTCCACAATGTGTGCAGGATTGGGTCACAAGTAACCTGGGCAAATATAAATTTATAGAATCTTGCCGCTGAGTAAATATACCCCCATGCATAGGATCTAGAGTCGGGATCCAAGTCATCAGGATCAAAAACCTGTAGCAACTCCATTAGTTGCTCGTACTGGTCATATGCTTGTACCGAAAGTGGCAGTGCAAATGCATCTCCAATATGATTAATTCTCATCACTTTAGCCAGAGAATCATCTCATTAAGTACAAACGAGAATAGTTGTGGGAACTTATCACATAGCAGAGTGTCGCCGTGCCAGAAATCCTTCCAAATGAGAGTGTTGTCACCATTGTGGATAGTTGATCGGAGATGCTTCTAAAAATATCAATCTGGACTTTGTCCACATACACATGTACACAAATGTATTTAGACACATTTTATGTGTATGTTCACTCATTTGTGTATGTATCTAGACAACATGTGTAATATCTAAAACATGTTACATTTAGGAACGGAGGGAGTAGGATTCAAGAGGACATGTCCTGCACCTTTTTCAATCCTGTATTTTGATAATCATGTGAACCAGGAGGGTTATAGGGGGGTCTGGTCCGGTTGGAGGGATGGAAGGCCTATGTGGGCCTAATGGGGAGGGAAACAACCAATGAAAGATGAGTCATCCTATCAGCACAAGAATTGAACAATGAAATAGCAAGGCTCGTCGGCGGCGATGGCAATCTCAGAGGCAGTCGGGGATTGTGGATCTTTGCTTAGAACAACGAGGTGTACTGGGTGGTTCTCTACTTTGTCACAACCAACGGGTAAAACGACGTCGACAACTGAGACATGAAGTTATGTTCTACCAGGCCAGCTGGTGGCATCCCGCTTAGAATATAGTAGAATACACAATGCATAGAGGCGTTTGTATTTTGTTTACTGTTGGCAGATTCTTGTCGAAACTTTGATTGATATTTGAGTTCTAAACTGCTACTCCCTCCGTACCTAAATAGGTGTCTTAAAAATTGAGTTTAAAAGTCAACATTTTCTAAGTTTGACCAAACTCATAGAAAAAATATTAATAATTACAACATTTCATAAATACATTATGAAAATATATTTTATGGTCAATGTATTGATATTGATTTGGTATTATACATCTTCATATTTCGTATATACATTCAGTCAAACTTTAAAAAAATGACTTTTTTATTCAATCTATACACCACCTATTTGGAGATGGATGGAGTATTCTGAAAACTTTGCAATAAAATAAGGTTATGTGCATCGTTTCGATGCAGAGAGCTGCTCCCATTTCAAGAAAAAACTAAGACATGAACAACCAATGGTGGGGACGAATGTGGACACATTATTGATTGGAATTTGTTGATAATGAAAAATATGTCATAAATGTTAGAAATATAACCGTGTTTAAGGATATAGAGATAGAATATGGAACATCGGTCAATCGCTATATATATAAATACACGTGCAGACCGAGACAAAGGCAACTTTTCTCAACCAATCTACAAAAGTTACAATTTGCATATCCAAACTAACAAATCCCACAGCGCCAGTCACAGAAAGGTAACGAGTAGTATTTCTGTTGGATCGAAAGAATTATCTTTACATCTCCCTTGCCTGTCACTTTCCTGAACTCACACTTGATAGCATTTTGTGAAATATCTAGGTTGGAATCTACTCTTAACACCGTCAAAGAGGTTGTTTTCTTCAGCTAAATAAAATGTTATCTTCTGGACTCTCCTAACACACATCATCTGTCTTATGTACCATGTTCAGGGCGCAAAAATTATCACAGAAGAGAAGAAAAATGAACGGCGTCGCGTATGCTCGCAAGTCGCAATATATAGATTTGCATATCTTATACCGTATCAGGACTAAACACGTGCAGTGTTCGTATCCGTCACTTATCTTTGCCATGGACTAGCTAGGGTTGAATCTGACAATCTGTCTGGACCCCGACCGTTCCAACTTCCGTCCCCAACTTGTCGCTTGATTGTTTTGCAACTTCGTTTCTTCTGTTTGTAGTATGGTGTTCTGTTCCAAAAGGTTTATAATTTGAACAGAGGAAGCATTGTATTTGTCCGTGCTGTTGACCCAGTATTCTCTTTGCCCCCAACTTCTCTTTAGTTCGTTCCATTATATCGTGTGATTGGTATATTAATATAGCGGGATGAAAGCTTATTTCGAGAGAGGAAGCATTATATATCCAGGTGTCGGCCAGTGAACATTGGATGCAGAGAAATTTCTTTGTTCAGCAATTCGGCCTGCCAACAATATTGACCAAAGCTAGTGGACCAAATCTTGCTGTGTCAGCAAAAAGATGCATGTACAGCAGCAGCTATATATTAGCTGTACCCAGGCCAAGCTAGTTGACAACTTGGACTTGGATGCACTCATGCAGAGCTTACGGAACACTAGATACAAACATAGCTTCCGTGCATAACATCTTTAACACACCTTGTCTCATCTTTTTTTTTTAGAAAGGGGTCCAGCCTCTGCATCGAATAGATGCATGCGGCTTCTTTATTAATTTATTCAACAAAGGTCTGACAAAGAAACAGACATAAAAAAACCCGAAACCACCACGCCACACCTACGAACCGACAATGAGTGAAATCATGTAAACAGGGCCTTGTGCCATGAAAACACGAACTCCACCCACCAACTAGGAACCAGGAACAAGTCGCATACCCCGAGACGCCCTCTAGGCGAAACGAGAGCGGTCATCCAGTCTAGCAGACTCCTGAAGAAGAAGCCGTCACCACCATCAAGCCACCGCCATCGGACTGTTCAGGGTTAAGATCCGCATGAAACCCGACAGGCCTGCCGTCGATGCCACCATGGCACCAGACTGCGCCTCCTCCTGCGCGCATCCATCATCACGTGCCCGCCGCCGAGACCCGCTGCTCCATGCCGCGGGACCCGCCGAGTGCCTTGCGGTAGATGGAACACCACTCCTCCTCTTGCCCGTCCCAACCAGCACCTGCTCCAAAACGATGCCCTCGGGAGGGAGAACGACCCTGAATAGCCGTCATCGTCCGATCCGGGAGACCCAGATCTAGGGTTTCCCCCGGAGCAGTCCGAGTTAGGTGACGCGGACTGCAATGACGATGCCTCGATAGGGAAACGACGTCAAAGATGCCGCCATCGTCCGCCATAGCCGAAGCCGGCGCGATTTTCACCGGCAGTCGCACCACCCGAACCCGCCGCTGGGTGGAAACACGCTAGGCCCGTAGGGACCCAAGCCCAACAGCGAGCGCCGCCGCCCCTCGCTGCCGTTCTCGCACCTTCGGCCGGAGTCGAAGATGGATCTCGGTTGGATCGAGATCCGCAGCAGCCGCTGCCATCCATCACCGGCGCTGGCCTGGAGGGACTCCGCCCTGAACGGCACGCACATGGAGGCTGCCGCCGCCGCCGCACCTCCAGGGGCACCGCCCTGAAAAGCCGCCCGCGAATTCCCGTAGAAGCCGCCCCAGCCGCCGCCGCGCGTCTCCGCTGCAACCACCCCCCCGAGCGCCTTTGACGCCGGGGCCCGCTGCCACCGTGGCCGGCGCCGACGGCAGCGGCGGAGAGGAGATCGCCGGCCTTCTCTCTCTGGCGTGCTAGGGTTGGAGCCCCTTCGGTCGCCCTGGGGAGCGACGCGAAGGGGTACGAGCTGCAGTGTGGTCCTCCGTCTGCGAAGGGGAGTCCCACACCTTGTCCCATCTGAAGATGATCCTTCGCATGTAGTGCATGTAGTGTCGCAAAGTCTACTAAACAAGGCAGTTTCTGTTTTCAGAAAGAAAAGAAGAATATACTACCTCCGATCCGAAATTAGTATCGGAGAAAATGAACTTCTACATACAATTCAGAACTACCGTCGCGTCATTTTTTTGGATCGAAGGGAGTAGTTTCTACCCATCATCGGCAACAGCTCCGACGACACCTATGGCCGTCGATCTCCTCCATGTTCTCGAGCAAAGACTTATGGGAAGTCCTTACTCGAATCACTTTGTTTACTGTTGCCAGTTGCCACAGCCTGTCATGTTGGAAATATGCCCTAGAGGCAATAATAAATAAATGTTATTATCATATTTCCGTGTTCATGATATATGTTTATTTTCCATGCTATAACTGTATTAACCGGAAACATAATACATGTGTGGTTGCATAAACACACCGCGTCCCTAGTATGCCTCTACTAGACTAGCTCGTTAATTAATGATGGTTATGGTTTCCTAACCATGAACATGAGTTGTTAATTAATTAATGGGATCATGTCATTAGAAGAATGACGTGATGGACAGACCCGACTAAGCATAACAATATTGATCGTTTCACTAAGTTTTATATTGTCATGCCTTTTATTGCCAAGTATCCTATTTCTTAGACCATGAGATCATGTTATTCCCGGGTACCGAAAGAATACTTTGGGGACATCAACCATCGCTTCGTGACAGAGTGATCATAAAGGTGTCTTACGGGTATCTCAGAAAGTACTTGTTGAATTACATGAATCAAGACTGGATTTGTCCCTCCGTGTTTCGGAGAGATATACTGGGCCCACTCGGTAGTGCACATTCAGTAACGCTTGCAAGCACATGACTAATGAGTTAGTCACAGAGAATGTTGTATTACGGAACGAGTAAAGAGTACTTACCGGTAACGAGATTGAACTAGGTATAGTAATACCGACGATCAAATCTCGGGTAAGTAAAATATCGCGTGACAAAGGAAATTGTATACGGATTATAGTAGTCCACGACATAGTGGTTCAACCGATAAACATCTTCGTTGAATGTGTGGGAGTCATTATGGATATCCTGGTCCCTCTAATGGTATTGATTGGAGCGGTGTCTCGATCATGTCTGCACGTTCTCGAACCCGTAGGGTCACACACTTAACGTTCGTTAACGCTAGAGTAGCTATGGGATAATTTTGTTAATGTCCGAATATTGTTCGGAGTCTCGGATGAGATCCTAGACATCACGAGGAGCTCCGGAAGAGTCAGGAGGTAAAGATTTATATATGGCAAGTTGATTTCAGGGTTCCGGAAAAGTTTGGATTTTTTCGGCAGAGTGTCGAAATGTTCTAGAAGATTCCGGATGGTCCCACTGTGGGCCCACCTGTCCCGGACGACCAAGGGTGGCCCACTGGTCTATTTGACCAGCCCTCCTTGGTCCATGTGGTCAATCAAGGGCAGCCCTTAAATAGGGGTTACCACTCTTGAAAGAGGGGGTTACTACCTTTTAAAGGAGAGGGGTTACCACTCTTTAAAGAGGGGGTTACTACCTTGGTAATTAAGTGGCTGCAGCTCCCTTGCCTATATAAGAGAGGAGAGAGGCACACCATGGGTGTCCAATTGCTGCCGCATCTCCTCCTCACTCCCGCGCACCGCTTGGCGAAGCCTGCCCGCGGGAACTCTCCACCATACCACCACCACACCGTCGTGCTGCTGGAATCGATCCCACCTACTTCTCCCTCTAACTTGCTGGATCAAGAAGAGGGAAACGTCATCGAGCTGTACGTGTGTAAGCCTCCGGAGGTGCTGCTCGTTTGCGGTGCTGGTCGGATCGAACATCGTCAACAACTTCACCGAGCTGCGTTGAATTAAACGTTCAACGCGCGTGTTATTCGAGGGTATGATGTACTACTCTCCCCATTACTAGAATCTTCTAGATAGGATGTTGAGTGTTGCTTCCGCATGTGAGAGAAATTTTTTGTTTTCTATCGCACAAACTCCTACAGTGGTATCAGAGGATCTATGCGTAGATGTTTTGGTACGGGTAGAACACATATGTGTATGTGGGCGTTGATAATCATGTTATTACTTCCTTTGTGTATTTTGAATCTTAGTGGCATAGTGGATGAAGCGAACCGGACTAACTTTACGTGTCCACGTACATGAGACTTGTTCCACGACTGACATGCAACTTGTATTGCATAAGTGGCTTTGCGGATGTCTGTCTCCCCACTATGTTAAGATTTAATCTACAATGGGTTGTTAATAATTTGTTTATCACCGTTGTGGTTTCATGTTCGTAGGTAAGAACGGTTCTTTCTTCGAAAGCTCTAAGCCAAGTAAAATTTGCAAAGAATAAGGGAGAGGCGTCTAACTTGTTTTTGCAGGGGTGCTTGTGATATGGTATAGACCAAACTGTTCATATGATATATTTGTGATGTATGAGATGATCATGTTTTGTAATGTTTCACGACTTGCATGTCGATGAGTACGGCAACCGACAGGAGCCATATGGTTGTCTTAATTATCAATTGTATGACCTGCGTGTCAACTTCAAACGCCATGTAATTGCATTATTTATCGCTATGAGTTAGCAATATATGGGATGCAACGTGGTGGAGATAACCAAGGCGCCACATGAACATGGCGCCATGATGGAGATCATGCCAGTGCGTTTAAGGTGGAGATCAAGACGCAATAAAAGGGCTATACCATGTCACATATTTTTATGCATGTGATGTTTATCCTTTTATGCATTTTATTTGCGTGTGCACGACGGTAGCATTATAGATGATCCCTCACACAATATCAAGATAAAGTGTTCTCCCTTAGTATGCACCGTCGCGAAAGTTTGTCGTTTTGAAGCATCTCGTGATGATCGGATGTGGTAAACTCTACGTTCACATACGACGGGTGTAAGCCAGTTTTTACACATGCGGAAATAATTTGGTTAACTTGACGAGCCTAGCATGTACAGACATGGCCTCGGAACACGACGAACTGAAAGGTTAAACATGAGTCTATGAATGATATGATCAACATTTCGATGTTCACCATTGAAACGACATCTTCTCTCGTGAAGATCGGACTTGGTGTAGTGGATTTGGATCGTGTACCACTAGACAACTATGAGGGATGTTGTTTTAAGTGGGAGTTCGTTAGTAATTTGATTAAAATGAACTCATTATCATGAACATAGTCTAAAGATGTCTTTGCTAAAATATTATAGATCATGGCCCGCAACGTAGCTCAGTTCAACTTCAGTGCATTCCTTGAGAAAGAAAAACTGAAATCATCTGGTTCAAACTTCGCTGACTGGCACCGCACCTGAGGATTATTCTCACTGGGTGTAAGAAGCATGTGCTTGATGCTGCGCTAGGTGACCCACCTGCAGACAATGCGCCTGAAGCAGAACAAAACGTCTTGAGACGCGCAGAGATGACCACATTATAGTTGCCTGTGCCATCCTTCATCTGGACACTGATCTCCAGAAACGTTTTGAACATCACGGCGCCTATGAGATGATTGAAGAGTTGAAAACCATATTTCAGACTCAGACCCGCGCTGAGAGATATGAGATCTCTGATAAGTTCTATACGTGTAAGATGGAGGAGCACAGCTCTGTCAGTGAACATGTTGTCACCATGGGAGGCTATATCCAACGCCTAATTCAGCTGGGATGTGTGATCCCAGATGAGTTAATCACTGACAGGGTGCTGCAGTCGCTCCCTCCGAGCTACAAAGCTTTGTGTTGAACTATAACATGCAAGGCATGAATAAGACTCTTAATGAGCTCTTTGCGATGTTGAAATCTGCGGAAGTGGACATCAAGAAAAAACATCAAGTGTTGATGGTCAAAAAGACCACCAGTTTCAAGAAGGTTAAGGCCAAAAAGGGACACTTCAAGAAGAGTGGCAAATCTGTTGCTGCTCAGGGCGGCAAATATGTTGCTGTGCCTGTGAAACCCAAGGCTGGTCCTAAGCCAGACACTGTGTGTTTCTACTGCAAGGGAGACGGTCACTGAAGCGTAACTGCACCAAATACTTGGCGGATAAGAAGGCTGGCAACGTCAAAGGTATATTTGATATACATGTTACTGATGTGTACCTTACTAGTTCTCGTAGTAGTGCCTGGGTATTTGATACTGGTTCGGTTGTGTGTTTCTACTGCAAGGGAGACGGTCACTGGAAGCGTAACTGCGCCAAATACTTGGCGGATAAGAAGGCTGGCAACGTCAAAGGTATATTTGATATACATGTTATTGATGTGTACCTTACTAGTTCTCGTAGTAGTGCCTGGGTATTTGATACTGGTTCGGTTGCTCATATTTGCAACTCGAAACAGGAGCTGCAGAATAAACGGAGACTGGCGAGGGATGAGGTGACGATGCGCGTCGGGAATGGATCGAAGGTCGATGTCATCGCCGTCGGGACACTACCTCTTCATCTACCTTCGGGATTAGTTTTAAACCTGAATAATTGTTATTTGGTGCCTGCGTTAAGCATGAACATTATATCTGGATCTTGTTTATTGCGAGACGGTTACTCATTTAAATCAGAGAATAAAGGTTGTTCTATTTCTATGAGTAATATCTTTTATGGTCATGCACCCAACGTAAATGGTTTATTCTTGTTGGATCTCGATAGTAGTACTTCACACATCCATAACATTGATGCTAAAAGATGCAAAGCGAATAATGATAGTACCACATACTTGTGGCACTGCCGTTTAGGTCATATTGGTGTAAAGCGCATGAAGAAACTCCATTCTGATGGACTTTTTCAATCACTTGACTTTGAATCATTTGATACGTGCGAACCATGCCTCATGGGTAAGATGACTAAGACACCGTTTTCCGGTACGATGGAACGGGCGAGTGATTTGTTGGAAATCATACATACTGATGTGTGTGGACCAATGAGCATTCCAACACGTGGTGGATATCGTTACTTCCTAACTTTCACTGATGATTTGAGTAGATATGGGTATATTTACTTAATGAAACACAAGTCTGAAACATTTGAAAAGTTCAAAGAATTTCAGAGTGAAGTAGAAAATCATCGTAACAGGAAGATCAAATTTCTACGATCTGATCGTGGAGGGGAATATCTGAGTTACGAGTTTGGCATGCACTTGAAAAATTGTGGAATTGTTTCCCAACTCACGCCACCTGGAACACCACAGCGTAATGGTGTGTCTGAACGTCGTAATCGTACTTTATTAGATATGGTGCGTTCTATGATGTCTGTATCCGATCTGCCAATGTCATTTTGGGGGTATGCATTAGAGACAGCCGCATTCACTTTAAATAGGGCACCATCTAAATCCGTTGAGACGACACCATATGAGTTGTGGTTTGGTAAGAAGCCAAAATTATCGTTTCTTAAAATTTGGGGATGCGAGGCTTATGTCAAAAGATTACAACCTGATAAGCTCGAACCCAAAGCGGAAAAATGCGTCTTCATAGGATATCCAAAGGAAACCATTGGGTATACCTTCTATCACAGATCCGAAGGCAAAGTTTTTGTTGCTAAGAATGGATCCTTTCTTGAGAAGGAGTTTCTTTCGAAAGGAGTGAGTGGGAGGAAAATAGAACTAGACGAGGTTATTGAACCTTCTCCCGAATTGGAGAGCAGCGCAGCGCAGGAAGATTTGGATCTTCAGGCACCGCCTTCACCAGCTAGAGAGAAAGAAGCTGATGATAGTGATCATGCAGCTTCGGTCAAAGTTCCCGTTCGCAGGTCGACAAGGTTACGTACTGCTCCTGAATGGTACGGTAATCCTGTCTTGAACATTTTATTGTTAGACAATGATGAACCTATGAACTATGAGGAAGCGATGATGAGCCCAGACTCTGGAAAATGGCAAGACGCCATGAACTCTGAAATGGAATCCATGAAGGAAAACCAAGTGTGGACTTTGGTTGACCTTCCTGATAGCCGTAAGGCTGTTGAATGTAAATGGATTTTCAAGAAGAAAACAGACGCTGACGGTAATGTCACCGTATATAAAGCTCGACTTGTCGCAAAAGGTTTTCGACAAATTCAAGGAGTTGACTACGATGAGACCTTCTCACCCGTAGCGATGCTAAAGTCTGTTAGGGTTCTACTAGCAATTGCTGCTTATTTCGATTATGAAATTTGGCAGATGGATGTCAAAACTGCGTTCCTCAACGGAAACGTTGAAGAAGAGTTGTACATGGTACAACCTGAAGGTTTTGTCGATCCTAAGGATGCTGATAAAGTGTGCAAACTTCAGCGATCCATCTATGGACTGAAGCAAGCATCCCGGAGTTGGAATCTTCGATTTGATGAGGTGATCAAAGGTTTTGGATTTGTCCAAAATTATAAAGAAGCTTGTGTTTACAAGAAAGTGAGTGGGAGCTCGGTTGCATTCCTGGTTTTATATGTAGATGACATATTACTTATTGGGAATGATGTGGAGCTGCTTAACAGTGTGAAAGATTATTTGAATAATAGTTTTTCAATGAAAGATCTTGGTGAAGCTGCATACATATTGGGCATAAAGATCTATAGAGATAGATCAAGACGCTTAATAGCACTTAGTCAAAGTAAATACCTTGAGAAGATAGTGAAGAAATTCAATATGCAGGATGCAAAGAAAGGTTCTTTGCCCATGTTACAAGGTAAGCCATTGAGTATGACTCAGTGTCCAACTACGGCAACAGAAATAGAAAGGATGAAGAAAATCCCCTATGCCTCGGCCATAGGTTCTATTATGTATGCCATGTTGTGTACTAGACCGGATGTGTCCCATGCTCTTAGTTTGACGAGCAGGTACCAGAGTGATCCTGGAGAGGCTCACTGGACAGCAGTTAAAAATATCCTTAAGTACCTAAAAAGGACTAAGGACATGTTTCTTGTCTATGGTGGTGATGAAGAGCTCTCCGTAAAAGGTTACGTTGATGCTAGCTTCGATACTGATCCAGATGACTCGAAATCTCAAACAGGGTATGTCTTTATCTTGAATGGAGCTGCGGTTAGCTGGAGGAGTTCCAAGCAAACCGTCATTGCGGCATCTACATTAGAGGCGGAGTATATGGCCGCTTCTGAAGCAGCGAAAGAAGGGATATGGCTGAAGGAGTTCGTCACTGAACTCGGCGTTGTTCCGAGCGCACTGGATCCCATGGAGATTTTTTGTGACAACACTGGTGCCATTGCTCTAGCCAAGGAACCAAGATGTCACAAGAGTTCCAAGCATATCAAACGCCGGTTTCATCAAATTCGTGAGCATGTCAATGAAGGAGATATTACCATTAGCAAAGTACATACGAATCAAAATATCGCTGATCCGTTGACTAAAGTTCTTCCACAGACAAAACATGATCAACACCAGAAGGCCATGGGTGTTAGATTTTTACCAATGTAAACTAGATTATTGACTCTAGTGCAAGTGGGAGACTGTTGGAAATATGCCCTAGAGGCAATAATAAATAAATGTTATTATCATATTTCCGTGTTCATGATATATGTTTATTTCCATGCTATAATTGTATTAACCGGAAACATAATACATGTGTGGTTGCGTAAACAACATTGCGTCCCTAGTAAGCCTCTACTAGACTAGCTCGTTAATTAATGATGGTTATGGTTTCCCAACCATGAACATGAGTTGTTAATTAATTAACGGGATCATGTCATTAGAAGAATGACGTGATGGACAGACCCAACTAAGCATAACAATATTGATCGTTTCATTAAGTTTTTATTGTCATGCCTTTTATTGTCAAGTATCCTATTTCTTAGACCATGAGATCATGTTATTCCCGGGTACTGGAAGAATACTTTGGGGACATCAACCATCGCTTCGTGACAGGGTGATCATAAAGGTGTCTTACGGGTATCTCAGAAAGTGCTTGTTGAATTACATGAATCAAGACTGGGATTTGTCCCTCCGTGTTTCGGAGAGATATACTCTGGGCCCACTCGGTAGTGCACATTCGGTAAAGCTTGCAAGCACGTGACTAATGAGTTAGTCACAGAGAATGTTGTATTACGGAACGAGTAAAGAGTACTTACCAGTAACAAGATTTAACTAGGTATAGTGATACCGACGATCAAATCTTGGGTAAGTAAAATATCGCGTGACAAAGGAAATTGTATACGGATTATAGTAGTCCACGACATAGTGGTTCAACCGATAAAGATCTTCGTTGAATGTGTGGGAGTCATTATGGATATCCTGGTCCCTCTAATGGTTATTGATCGGAGAGGTGTCTCCATCATGTCTGCACGTTCTCGAACCCGTAGGGTCACACACTTAACGTTCGGTAACGCTAGAGTAGCTCTGGGATAATTTTGTTAATGGTGTCCGAATATTGTTCGGAGTCTCGGATGAGATCCTAGACATCACGAGGAGCTCCGGAAGAGTCCGGAGGTAAAGATTTATATATGGCAAGTTGATTTCAGGGTTCCGGAAAAGTTCGGGATTTTTCGGCAGAGTGTCGGAATGTTCTAGAAGGTTCCGGAGGGTCCCATAGTGGGGCCCACCTGTCCCCAACGACCAAGGGTGGCCCACTGGTCCATTTGACCAGTCCTACTTGGTCCATGCAGCCATTCAATGGGTAGCCCTTTAAAAGGGATGTTACCACTCTTGAAAGAGGGGGTTACCACCTTTTAAATGAGAAGGGGTTACCACTATTGAAAGAGGGGTTTCTACTTTGGAAATAAAGTGGCTGCAGCCCCTTGCCTATATAAAGAAGAGGGAGAGGTGCACCACAGGGGGTGGCCGCTTGCTGCTCCTCTACCTCCCGCGCACCGCTTGGCGAAGCCCTGCCCGCGGGAACTCTCCACCATATCCACCACCACGCCGTCGTGCTGCTGGAATCGATCCCACCTACTTCTCCCTCTAGCTTGCTGGATCAAGAAGAGGGAGACGTCATCGAGCTGTACGTGTGCAAGCCTCCGGAGGTGCTGCTCGTTTGCGGTGCTGATCGGATCGAACATCGTCAACAACTTCACCGAGCTGCGTTGAATTAAACGTTCAACGCGCGTGTTCTTCGAGGGTATGATGAACTACTCTCCCCGTTACTAGAATCTTCTAGATAGGATCTTGAGTGTTGCTTCCGCATGTGAGAGAAATTTTTTGTTTTCTATCACGCAAACTCCTACATGTCAGTCAATGCCAAATGTGGTTTCAACGTTTTGGGAAGGGTAACCACGCGACAACTGAGTGCATCTCCACAGGCATCCCGGCAATATGTTCGGCATACCCCAAATTGTGTCTGGTTTGGGGTGCTAGTGCTACCCCAACGGTCCCACAATAGTCAAATAAAAAAAATCAAATCCGATCATAGCAAATTTTAAAACAATAGTGGAAATTTCATTCAAATCTGACGACATTTTACACAAATTTGAAGCTCGTTCTCGGAGAGCAGGGCCACCGTGGTGAAGCCTGACGCCCCAAGCGACCACGCCATCTAGCGTGCGGCGCGCCACAAGTTCCTCCGCTCTGAGCGCCACTTCTCCATGTCATACTAGCGCTCGAGGGC